>RJWM01000828.1:13005-144862 GCA_004363535.1 Dasyprocta punctata | reverse complement strand
AAAATTTAAAAAAAAGAGTTCTGTTAGCAGAGTAAGTTGAGAAATTCAAGGACTGGATTTAAGTAGATTGTTTTATTTGAAATAAGAAACTTAGAAATTAAGAGTAGATAGGTGAAATTGTCAGAGTAAGATCCTGAAAAAGAGGGCAAGGCTTGAGTAAAAGGTTTAATTCTATAAAGCAAGTACAAGTATTTAGTTCTCAAGGCTTCAGTCAAGGTATACTAGACTTTTGGTAAAGTGGGAGTAAATCTCCTAGTTTTATTATCATCGTGAAGTTCTTTAAATCTCCATTTGTTAACCATTTCCAAATAACTTCATGAATGAGGGCCAAAACAAGCTTGCAGGATGTTATGGTTTTTATGTGATATATTCTTCAAAGTTTCATGCATTCATAGATGGATCTTCTGGAGGACTGATTGGATTATGGAGGCTTACACCTGGCTGGCTCTTAGGAGTTGGGGTGCAGCCTGGTATAAAGGGGAGGTGGCCAGGGGTGTGGCCTGCAGGAGTTTAGCTCCCTTCCCAGCTCCTCCCTTCACTCTTTCGCTTCAGGATGCCACACCCTTGAGCAGCTCTGGTTTTGGGTTCAAATGTTAACACTGTACTTACCACTTCCTCCAAAGTACATTTAATTAATTTTCTGATTATAATACATTCTCTAATATGCTTGCCCAGCCCTTTGTTTTTCTGATATGTACTTCATCATCCATCCCAAAAAGCAAAAGGATATGTGACAATCTTTTATATCCATAGAAATGTCAAATTGTTCACCAAACACAGTACTATCAACTTTAAATTTTATATTTTTTAAAATCAGTCCTCTCTTTTCTATCATAAGGTCTTTTATTCTGCTATACTGTTTTCCTTGCCCTTCTGTTCAAATAGCTATATGTTTTTGTATGCAACCACAAATTTTGTAGGTTTTTTTGTCATATCATCCTACAAGCTCATGTTTATGTTTGTTTATTTCTCCTTTATTGAATACACACAATTTGACATCAGTGTCTGTGTCTGAGAGAGGCTAAGTTGTTCATAGTGCTTATTTAATACCTGAAAGGTATCAAATTATCATTTATTGAATATAATAATAAAATACACGGTACAGGGAACATGGCAATATTTATGATAATTACATTGACTATATTTTCTAATAAATGCCTTTTATTTTACATTAATTCATTATATACATACATGCATAATTTTAATGCCAATGAAGTTAAAATATAGCTTATTTAAAACCGATTAGTAACAAGACTCCACAACAAAAGAAACATTTGGAATCATTGTTTCATACGGAGGTTTGATGGAACAAGAAGAAAACCATTGGATGCTTCTGTTAAAGGAAAAGACAGAATCTCAAGTATTATAGTCATCACTGAAAATTAAGATAGAGATGGTGGTGGGAAGAGAGTGGAGAGGTAATTGTAGGTGTAAAGAATTCCACATTTTCGTCCTATGGTTATGTCTCTGTGTCTCTTGTTTCAATCAAATTGTGTCTGTCACTTCCAAGTTAATATAAATCCTCTGACTTACTATGTCAAATAAACTAATTTTCTACTTTAAAGTTGGGTTCTGTAATGAAAAATGTATGCTCATCTCAAAAACCAGATCACATAAATTGACCACAAAAGTAAACTAAGAACATTGTCAGTAGGAATAATAAATTGATTGAAATAAATCAGGAAAGAAGAGCAGAATTCTGTCCTGATAGTGACAAAAACTAGAAAATGGCTGGGTCAGAATGACCTTCAGAGAATGGAATGTTTAGGAAATCGTTGGACAGAAAATATTCATTCTTTCACTTATGCACTGGGTTGTTATTATGCCATGCAGTATGCTAAGCCAGAGAGTCTAGTAGTGAAGCAAAGAGGTATGATCCCCAACTCTCATGGGGTCCACAGGAATATTAACCTGCAAAGTTTGTAGTAGGAATCAGTGTCATCTTTTTGAGTGAATAAGATTTACATAGAATTAATTCAAAATTCCTCTTATCCTTTTTCAATTATATGAAAAATATTATAGTATTGATTAGACAATATTGCTTAAATTTATGTTTTATATTATATATACATACTAAAGGAATGAATTAGACTGAGAGGGAAATGAAGATTAAAAATAGGCCAAACATATATTTGGTCAAATTTTAACAGTGATCACAGAACATGTATGGAAGTATGTAGATAAAGTATACTATACATGTCTGAAATGAAACAAAGTACTGTCATATGAGAGTCATAAATAATGTTTGTGTGTAGTTATAGTTCAGGAAAAATATAGAAATATACATTCCAAGATGTTCATAGTAGCTCTAATTTCTGATTTTTTTTAAAGCTAAAACCTCTGATTTGATTTGTTTTGTTTTATTTTGGGTACTAAGAATAGAACTCTGGCCACACAGCTGTATCCTTAGCCCTGATTTGTTTTTTAAAGAAAGCATCATCCTCATACAGGAAAATCATTATTAATTTAAATATACAGGTGGCTAAAAACTTTCTGTTAGTGAGTATAGTATTATGTTGATGGAAAATAGTCTTGTGTTCAAAACAATCACAAATGTGTGTACGTAGTTTATATATGCAGTCCACTAGTTTTATTTCTTATAATTGTGAGTGTAATATTATCATAGAGTTCAGTGTGAAGAATTGTTTCATTGGTTCCCATTTAACTTAAACTGTAACATCTAGTTTTTCTGTACTAAAAGCACGTAAGTTTTCAATATTCCTATATAAGAAAATTATCAATGTTACATCTAAAATTTTTCTGTAAAACTACCACAAGGAAGATATGAAGATATTCCAAAAGAATTTTGAGTTAGTGAGTAGGTACTAGCTATATAAGTTTAAAGTGTTTCTTCTGATATTAGGTGGATTTCAAGGAAAAAAATATGGGTTTGGCATATGTTGCTTAAACAATTGTTCAAATGTCTTGGGTTTGGCAAAGTTGAAAGTGCATTTTCTCATTCCCTTTTTTCTTGTAATTTACAAAACCATGTATACTTCAAGGGAAATTTAATCCATATGTTCTGATTCATTTGCACTTAACTTGCCATAATGTTGCTCATGAAAGTCAGTTCATGTCCAGGAAAGTTTGTGAGAATCTTTTTAATAAGTCTCCAATTCCTCTCTGTTCTAACAAGATACATTTTGTCCTTAGTTAGTCAAATGTAAACTCCTAAAAATCAGAAACTTGTAATTTATGAATTTTCAATAAATTCATTCTCAGTTAAAATTTACCGTCCTACTTATTAATGTGTTATAATAACAAAACTAATAGTTAAAGAAAAGACCCAAGTGGAAAGGCTATATAGCTTTTGGTGTTTAGAAATCAGTTCTCATGAATACTTTTAAGAATTTTGTATTTAACAATTATATTCCTCCAAATAAGACTTTGTGACATCTCCACAGGGAAAATATTATATGTATCTCTACAAAGACAAAGAGCAGATGTTTGATTAACCTATGCCAACTGTCATTCCAGAGTTGAAAGGCAGCCATCAGTAATGAATCTCACATAAAGGGGGAGAGTCAAGGACCAAAGTCTAACACCTTCTCAAAGTCATAATTGCTTGTGCTATACATTTGTTTCTGTGTCTCTCAGAAAGGATGAAACCAGATGGCAAGGAGAAATTAAACATTTGAAATCTAACTACATGCAGCACATAAGTATTTGAATAATAATGTCAGAACACCTCAAGTATTTTTAAATTTCGAAACTAAATTGTTAAAGCTATGTATTGTCAGTTTTACTACCAGTGCTTCTAAGGGTTCTTTCAGCTATGCAATATGGACTTGTGCATTGTGGTTGAACAATCCCCAGTACCCCAGGTATTTCAAGGACACATTAAGAATGGTAATGTGAAAAGCAGAATGTACTGCACACTGTTAAGGAGATGGAGATGCCATTAAAAACGCCCCAGGAAAAGTGAACTGGGGTCCAGTGTAAGGCTAAAATTGTAAGAGCTCAAGTTTTAAACCAAACCTAAATTTTCAGCCCACATTTATTTAAATTGATGTTAGATGAACTATCCCCAGGGAAAGGGGACGCCTATATTTGCTGTGCTGTGAACTACTTTAGAGCAGAAATGTTGTATATTCTCCAACAAATGTTTATGTGCACATCTGGATATATACAGAAAACTAATGTAATTAATGGGCTATGTAAAATAAATTACCCTATTTTAAATCCCACTCTTTGATTCTGGGTGAGTGGGATTGTGGTTACAAAATGAGGGTCTCAATAAGACATATAATTTTTTTTTTTTTTACAAACATACATACTTCATTCCATGAACCACCAACTCCAGGAATAAATGAGGAATTTAGAACATTGGACTAGCTTTAACACTGTTGATTAATTTCATCTGGCCTGTAATTTGTGGTTTTGAAGCCAGAAACTTCTGCAGCATTTGAATATATATTCAGAATTGTGTAGCAATTAGCAAGTACAAGAAATGTTACATTACTATATGTCTCACACAAGTCATGTTTTGGTATGTAATAGTCTCTCACCCACCAATAAGTATTTAGATAACTGTGCAGTATTACTTATTTGTCCAATGTATCTGTCTGCCAGTGTTTGTTTGTTTGTTGAACACCATTATATACACTGTACAGAATGTATTTTGAGTTTAGAGTGGGAATGGAACAGGACTGGTGGATAAATCATGAAGTTCCAATCCTGGGATCATGTTGGTAGCATCCTCTGAGAGCATCAGTTGAGATGTTTAAAACACTAAATGCCTAGACAAATCAGCAACCAATTTGTCTTAGAATTGAAAGAAGTATTTCCTAAGGATGTTGTTTAAATGAATGTGATGAGTTTGTTTCATTATCTGGGCATTGTTTCCCTGAGAGAAAAATGATGCCTAAAATGCCAGGATTCTTACGAGCCAATCCACCTGATATGAATCTTTGCTACACTCTTGGTGTATGGCTTGCACGTAGTGCATGATGATAGAGAAAGATAGCCTTATTTTCTTTCTCCTGGTCTTGGGTGCTGGAGAAGTGTCCTTAAGTAATTTTGAACTAGATTATACTTCCTTGGTTTAAAATATTATGTTGGATATGAGAAATAATTTTTAGAACATTCATGCCTGATTTTAACACCTATCATAAATTTTTTACAACTGTGTTCACTAAGTATTATTTCGCACCAAAGTATTGTTAGTCAAAAATGAATCTGAAATTACAACCTCATGCCTGCTAGGCAGGCACTTACGCCACTGAGCCAATCTCCCAGCCCTGGTCTTTTGAGGTGGGGTTCACACTATGTAGCTCAAGCTGGCCTTTTGCTCACGTTGTAGCTCCAGCCGGCCTTGAACTCACTATGCTCCTCCTACCACAGTCTCTGGAGCGCTGGGATTAAAGGCATGCGCCACCACGCCAGGCTCCTCAATTTAAATTTAAGAATATTTCTTTTGTGGGATTTGTTATCCTGCCTTATAGTTAGATTTCTGGGTATCCTTTTGCTAATTAGTTAAGAGAGTGACAATGCGTAGCTTTTTCATTTCTCCTCTGCCATGGTTGGTATAGACCCAAGACAACATCCACTAAATTTTTTGGAACTCATACAGTGACACATGTCCAAATTCCATCAGAAATGAATCAACACTAAGGCACCTGATCATCACCATTTCCTGAAAGTAAAAATGGACATTCGAACTTGTAAACATCTGGGAAGAAAGATCTGTGGCTTTCATGTCTTATTTTAACAGTATGAAATTGATTTTAAAACAGGAACATCAATTTCATTCACAGCAAAAATGCCATCATTATATTCCATCTACTTTACGTCTAGTCTTTGTGCAGTGGGTGGATGTGTTTTCATATTCTGCTGCTGTATTTTAGTGGATGGGCTAAAGACAGAGTCTTGGTATGAACTTTGAATGGCCAGACTTACTATAACTTAAGCTTACACTTAGAAAGCATTTAAACCTTGTGTTTGAGTGTATGTATATGCACGTGCACGAGAAGAAACTGTACCTACTACCTCAAATGCAAGGCAAGTTCTAGGATTTCAATATGAGTTATAAGGGTATGACATTATAACAATATTTATGACTTACAGATTTTGGTGATAGTTTCTTCCAAAATAAGTTTTCTTTTTCAAATTCCATTCTACTGAAGAAACGGGTTATAAATGTAAAGGTCATGGCATGGAAATGGGATTAGTGATGAAATAAGGTTGGAGAAAAATAGTCTTAGAGAGAAACTGGCATTAGCATTTTTGAAAGCCATGGTTATATATTCATTTATTTACTAGTAAATATAGAAAAAAATTGAAGATCATTAATAATTTGATCAATCTTGAATTTTCTAAAATTTATTGAAGATAAATACAGCTTTTGCATTTCTATATATCTGCTATATTACTAAGATTTGGCATTATTGTTCCTTGTCTACCATAAGCAGATGTTTTTGTTTAAGATTGGGTGTATTAGTTGTATCTTGCTTCTACATGCATAAATAAACTGAAAATAAATGAACTCTAGGAATGTTAGCTTAGTGGTAGAGTGCCTGCCTGGCATATTCAAGGCCTGGTTCAACCTATAGCACCAGCAGAAAAGAAGGAAGGAAGGAAGGAAGGAAGGAAGGAAGGAAGGAAGGAAGGAAGGAGGGAGGGAGGGAGGGAGGGAGGGAGGGAGGGAAGGAAGGAAGGAAGGTAGGAAGGAAGGAAGAAAGGGGAAGGGAAGGAAGAAGTGAAGGGAAGGGAGAAGATAGGGGGAGGAGAAAAAAATAGAAAAAGAAAAATCTGGAACATAATGCCCAGTACAATTTTGGAATGGTACCAGTAATTACAGGAATACAAAATCTGAGCTCTGAGTCCTTTAATGCAAGTATCCCTTTTCAGTTCACTCTCATAGAGTGAGAGGGCATATACCACTCACTATAAAAATTTTAATTGATAGTTTTCACAGAGTTTCAGAACATGTTCATTAGCTACTATTACAATATTAAAATCTCTTTACTCTTTAATATTTCTGAAAATAAAAGACTTTTCATTTCCTTGAAAAGACAAGATAAGTACAGTAGATTTCATATAGTGCTTGTTTCTCTCCTTTTATTGCTTCAGTACTTTCCTTTGACTATAGAAAATATTCCATGAACATAAAATGTCTATAGAGATATTAATGAGTATTCTTTAAAATAATATCCATTACAGCTTCATATCACTATGATGATGGAAATGTTTTATAAACTATTGTGTCTAATACTGTAATTCCTAGCCACATGTACTTCTTGAGATCTTAAAATGTGGTTATGGAATGCAAGAAATTATATTTTAGTGTTTTGCTTTTAAAACTATTTTAAATCTTAAATTATGGTCACTATCAGATAGGACAGCTTCAGGGAAGAAATTCAGAAAAATTATCTGACTATACTACTAGTATTTCTTTAGTTCAGTCAATGTGATTTTTCTTTTCATTCTATCTCATAAACATAAATTCGATACTTTGTGCAAAATATTTATATATGATTTGGTGATACCATTTTTCTGAAAATAAGATTTTTTGCAGATCCACTACTTTGCCTGCCTCACCTCACTTATATCCTTTGAAAATAGGACAGAAGTAGTAAGTACAAAAATAGTCCTTACCGTCATGTCTGCCAATGCTGATAGTTTTCTTTTTCAAATACATTATGATCATCTGATTTTTTCCATTATCTGAAATCCTCACATTTAGAAAAATGCCTGTAAGTAAATGTTTCTTTATATCCACTTTTTCTTGTTTAATAGACTACTTAGTTTTGGAAAATATAATCACAAATATTTTTTAAATGGAGGGAAAAGCAGGCTTTTATTTCTACCATTCTATCAATCTTTTAGTGCCACAATTATCACTCTGATTCTATGAAAATATTGACTGCCACTGCCATAGGTAAAATAATTGTATTTTTAGAACAAAAGAAAACCGATATAGGGGAACAGAACTCAGTTTAAGCAAAACTACCATTTTTACTAGGACAGATTTAATTGTTACTAGTCACAATAAATGAAATGCATTGTTAAACATTATGACTAGGTTCTTCTACAGTTTCATTCACTGGATGGCAAAAATATCATTTTGGACAGAGAATCTTAAACAGTTTTTCATCTTTAAGTACAATGCACTGCCAAGAACACTTGAATATCTTATGGTTTTTATTAGCCTGGCTTCTCTAACATGTCCCCATAAATTCTGTACCTTTCCAGGGCCACAAAAAATGAGAAATAGATTACTTTCAGGGTCCATGTACCTTTATGCAGACTTTCATGGAGCAGCTGGACAATGATTCTTGAACCAGGCCCACAGTGTAATACTAGGAGAGATGATATTATAAAGAATCATTTACTATTCAGTTTATAGCTGTCAGTAAATTGGACCTATTTTCTGGGGATAAAACTGATTGCTTTGAAAGTCAAATAAGGATTTTTGCCCCTGATGTGTTGGTATATGTGGGATTTCTTTGTAATTTGTAGAGATTTGTAGTTACTAGTTCTGAGAGCAGGATTTGTTTTATATACATTTGCACTGGGTTGTTTTCACTATTTTTTGAATATGACAAGCCAATAACAGCTAGTTCTGGACAGCTTGTTCACTCACTGTTTTGATTAATGTTAACAATAGCTGTATGTAATTCTAATGCAGAGGCCCAGGTTTAATGAAAATCCTGTCTAGTTTATTCTTTATGTAAAAGTCTTTACAAAAGCTCCCGAATAAAATTTTTAGAGCTTTTCTGTTTTGTCTTTTTTTTAATGAAAGTCACAGGATTCTTTCTTTTCCTACCAAATTTAGAACTCATAACATTTCATGAATATTTCTTAAAGAACTAAATGGATTTGAATTAAATGCCAGAATCTCTTGGAAATGAGGATAGAATATGAGATTTGAAGACTAAAAAGGAGAAAAAAAGAGGAGAGGAAGAAAAAAGTAACTCAAAATAGCTTTTGGGTGGTGTGTGCTTCACAGCTAAAATAGTTTTTTCTTATATTGAGCTATCTTTAAAAATATAATAGCAAGCCTAGGGCTCTTAGAGGTAAAGTTTGAAAGGCTTTATAGTTTCTCACAAAAATAAACTAGCATTTGTCTAAATTATGGTATTTAGTACTTAAATGCCTGGATGTGTCTTAGTTTATTTTTTTAGTTATGTCTCAGAGATTAGGAAAAATTTAAATATCACCACTAAACTGAGAATACAGTCATTTAGCATCTAGAACTTTAGATTTAAGGTGTACATTAGCAAGATGATATTCACAAATCTCACTGTTCCAACTCCCCAAAATGGCATCAGGATTGTCGTACACTTGCTGGTCCCATGCACTGATAAGAAAAGCTCCTAAAATTGCTTATATTCTTCCAACTCTGCAGCTGAGAAAGGATAGAATGGTGCTGAGCTTTCTTTCATTGGGGAGAACTTTCATCAACTTTATACCGAAATGATAAGGAGAGAACCAAGGCTGTAAATGCCCCCATGGAATAATCTATGTTTGGGTTATTCATGTGTAGTCAATTTACTTGTCTTTATCTGAAGCATCCCAAATGGATAATCAACTATAGGCCAAAAATTGACTCCACTGAGATACAACAGAGAAATCATCAAGAAAACAGAATGCGTAACAAATAAGTATGTGAAGATTATTTTTCTTTGTGCATATCCACTGAACTTATTGCCCTTCCACTTGCTGTGAAAAGTTTAAAACAGCACAGCAAACAGAAAGGGAATTAATAAGGGTACAAGATATTCATAACCAACAATTTCAATTTGATAACAGATGTACAGACAGAAAAATATTAAGGGAAACAGGGAAAGAGCTATTTCCTGATAAAATCTCAACAGGTAGAAATAAGAGAAAAGAATACAATGGCTTTCTATGTATAGTTTGGGTGAAGGAAAAACATTTGACAGAGCTGAAACCATGTGGGGATTGTTTGGCAGATGACCTGGCAGCATTCAATAACCTGCATTCATTTTATGAAGAGGAAAGTCTGAGAGTATATGCAGGTGATGGAATTTCAAGAAACATGTACATTGACAAGTTCTAAATACCGATCATAAATCTCTGGGTTTTATGTCATCTACATGTTGACTAAAACATTGCTTCCTCAGTAGCCACTTTTTTTCTCCCGTTTTCTTTCTTCTTTTCTAGACCACAAGTACACCATAAACAGCTGAAGTGGAAATACCTGAATTCCTACGTATTTTCTAGAAGATGAAAGACTACAGAATGTCCATAGTTTGGATTCCTCCCTTTAATATATTGTCTTCAAAAGGTGAACTATTGTTGTACGTGTTTGCTTCAGAAATCTCTTACCTACTCATCAATAGCCTCAATGCAAAAGATTAAATAGTAATTTGGCGCATTGATAAATAAAGTTATACTTGCAATTACTTATATTTGCATGTTATTTAGTAATAACCTACCTGTTTTGACATCTGATGTGACTGTTAATACCACTGTTTATTTTCAGTTGAGGTATATATATATATATATATATATATATATATATATAATAAATTGACAAGATATTCATATAAGCATGGTTACTGATCACTTTTTTGCCATTTGCCCTGAATATGTTTTCCAAGTTTACTTAACTTTATAATTTATTTTGGTATTTTATGAAGTAATGACATTTCCACTTTTAACTGTTAGATTTATCATACTAACATTTACAGTACATTTTCCCATGAAATGGTCCTTATGCTTATACTGCACATTGGTATAAGCCTTCTCTTAATTCCTTTTTAACTTTTTTTTTTTTTGTGGCACCGGGGATTGAACTCACAACCTCGCGCCTGCCAGGGCGGGCGCTTAAGCCGCTGAGCCAAACTCCCAGCCCTAGTTTTTTGAGGCAGGGTCGCACTATGTAGCTCAGGCCGGCCTTGCGCTCGCGTTGTCGCCCAAGCTGGCCTCGAACTCACAGTGCTTCTCCTACCTGAGCCTCCCAAGTGCTGGGATTAAAGGCGTGCGCCACCACGCCCGGCTTCTTTTTAACTTTTGATAGTGATAAATATAATTAATTCTGGTAAATATAAGATTTGAATGTTAGTTTATTTTTAAAACAACCAATAACAAAATAGAATTTAATCATATTCTTCTGACATGTATATTTCAAATATGTAAATATTTAATGCATAAAGGTATGTATCATTTATAACAATACTACTACTATTTGTATTTATATAAATAAAATATGAAACCTAATACAATTAAGTATAAAATTTTATAATTAGTAGCAAAATAGTTATTTATGCAGAAAATTATAAAATATAAAATTTGTATAATAATATGAAATAACATTTTATTTTGTTTTTGTTTGTTTGTTTTGAGTCAATGTCTCGCTATGTAGCCCAGACTGGTCTCAAAATTGTGATGATTCTCCTGCCTCGGTTTCCCAAGTACTGGGATTACAGACTGGTGCCACTTGTCCTGGCCAACATTTTTTTTTTGTAATTTATGAATTTTACTAATATTAGTAACAAAATAGAAGTGTTTTAAAATGGTTAATATTTTAACTACTGATAGTATATGTCAAGACAGGAAATAACATTCATTTCTATATTTTCTTAGTCTCATGTTTACCATTTTTTTATGTTTATCATTTTAAGTGAATTGTAGAATAATATTTATCAAAGTCACCAAAATTCATTTCAGATTATTCTCTGTAAATCATTTGATGACAATTGACATAATTGTAACATTTAATCTTCACAATCAGCAACATGCTATGTATTCCATTTTGTTTACCTTTTTTGACTTCAAGAAAGTTTTGGGTTATGTACACTCAGTTCTTACAAACTTTCTTGATTGCCTCCCATATGTAATGTATTTTATACATTCATTATGCATGGAAATATGTTACACGTCAATTACTGGAAAGTACGCAAAAATATTTTTAATGTTAATATGTTTTATAAGTTATTTTACAATAGCATTATGGATTCTAGTAAATTTACATAAGGTTTTTAGTTTTCCAAAATGAGTCAAATCACCTAAACAGAATTAAAATGTTGTCTTTTACACTATATCTTGCAGTTGCTACTGTTCTCAAAATTTTTTAAAATAATAATGGTAACCAGAGTATTACCTTTTTCATTTCTTTAACAAGTACTATTCTACTGTTCTACTGATGAGTAAGATATTTGATGTTTATTGAAATAATATTTCTTAATGTTAATAATGTAATTCTTTATTCATGTTGCCAACAATTATCAGAGAATATATATTGAATATTTTCAAAATCCTTTGAGAATGATGACTTTAAAATCAAATAAGAAACTGTAAATTTTTAAATTCAAATATGAAATTGTTAAATATTCAATTCATGAACAATCTGTTCCATGATTCTGGAAAAGATGGCCATGTTTGTGTTTGTGTGAAAAAAATGGCTGTGGTTGTGTTTGACACCCTACCAAGAGTTTGCAAATAAAAACAAAACTTTGCCCAATCTTCTGTTTGCAAACCAAATTGTTTGAAACAAAAACAGTGGTGAATTGAGATTCTACTGTATTATATATACTTGATGCTCTGCATGAAAATTATTAAACACAGATTTAATATAATACTGCTAATCTTGGGACATATGGTGTAGTTTTGCCTAAATGAGAATCCCCAGGAGATCACATCTACTTTGCACTCTGACATATCTCTCCATCATCCTCCCCGTTACACTGTAATATCCACCATTCTGTTCTCTGTTGCTGTGAACTTCATTGTTTAACAGAGAAGTGAGAACATGCAGTATATTTCTTTCTGTGCCTTATTTGTTTCGTTTAAGACAATGTCCTCAAGCTTCATTCATGTTGTCTCAAATGCCACCTCTCTTCTTTTACAAAGTTGAATAGTATTCCACTATAAAGTCACAGACAGAAAAATATGTAAGCATGTTAGGTGATGGAAATGCTAATTAGAATGATTCAGTCATGACAAACTGCATTTGTATCATACTCGATGACTACATATGATTATCATTTGTCAACTAAAATAAATAAATCAGGTGCTGCAATTTGAAATGTTTACCTTGAAGTTCTTGAATAGATTTACATATATCAAGTCACCATTTGTATAACTCATAATATTATGATACCCATGGTTTAAGTTTATGTTTATGTATTAAATTACCATGGTAGTCCTTTAACAAATGATCTGTGGCCATGTTGTAATTGTTTTTTATTATTATTATTATAATGTTGCCAAACTTTCTGGTGGAACTTTTGGAATTTTGGCATTTCTGTTTATCAGTCAGATTGATCTATGTGGCAATTAAAAGTCACATCGTTTATGTGGCAGCTCCTCTTACCAAAAATGATGCATAAGCAAGAGCAGACTGCTGCCAGCCTTCAGCTGCACTGCCTTTATTGTCATCTGCAACATTCAGACCCAGGGTGCATTCTTCCATTGGGAGCCCCACCAGTGACCAAGAGCAGGAAGATGAATGAGGCAGACTCTTCTGTAGACGTTCTTCATGTTACTGTTTCTCACTGGACTGGACAAACCTTTAACCGCTGCTCTGGGGGTCTTCGTCCTCAATTCTTCTTCCTCCCTCTCTCCTTAGGGCTACTATCCTCGCTTCCTAGATTGCAGGGTTTCCCTACCTCTTCCTTCTCCCTGTTCTAAACTTTCTCAGATGTTTCTGCAATTAACATCTTGCATTTATTGCAATATGCTTCCCAGAACACCCAAACAGAAAAAAATCTACAAGTTTATTTTGCTCATTTGTCATTACTGCTTATTAATGCCATTTTGGCTCCATTAAATGAGGATGATAACTTTTCCTCTTTCTAATGTTCTTGAATCAAGACATGAGTGCTGTTGAAGAAAGACAATCAAGCAAATGTATTAAAAACTTTGAACTCTGTGAATTTTGTTGATCACTTTTGGATAACTTGCTTTGCTTTCTTATAGCATTACATAATTGTACGAATTTCACTTTTTGGAGTAATTTTGGAATTTACTTTTCGGTCAGAAAATCATTAGTTTCCTCAGGACAGTTCATAAACTATTTTTATCTTCTAATTTATAATTTTTAGAGTATTTTCAGTTACATTAGCTTTCTTGTTTCTAATTTTGTGTATATGCAACATCATTTAAGTTGTCTTATGCATGGATTTTAATTACTAATTTTAATTTTCACTTTGAAATTTACTTTCAACTTGTCTGTAGGTCTTTTGTTTTGTTTTGATTTCTGTACTGGGAAACAAAGTTTTTACATAATGCATATTAGGATTTTTGCATTAGAAACAAAAAGGGCAAAGGTCTCCCTTCTGAAATAGTGGAAGACTGGGGCAGGGACATGAATCCATCCAGGAAGAGCTCTGTGTCTACATTCTAGCAAAAGCACAGAAGGATGGGAAAGGAGGCTCAGGAAAAGATGCAGAAAGATGGAAAGGACAAGGGATATTAGATTTTTAGCATTATTTTCAACAACAGTTATTTTCCCACAAGATGTATGTAATAATAAAAGCAAAGTCATGCACATTCTGCAAAAATTTTTATTCTTGTTAGTTCATATAACTAATACCATCATTTAATGTCTTTTTGATTCATTATTGTGATCTAAAATGTATTCAGTTCATTTAGCCCATCTTGGAAAGCAATATTCTTTCACTTATTCATAGGATCTCAAAGTAAATTATGTTATTTTATTTATCATGTGCTTTCTGAAAAGTAAAATCTATATGACTTGTGTGGAAAGATTTAAGAATTGTAAATGCTATGAACTGGAAAATGTATTGTGCTTATGTGAAAGTATTTTGTAATCAAACAAAATACATGCTTAATTCTACAATAATTTTATTATAAAGGAATTTATTTTGTGTCAGTTTCATAAATAGGCTTACTTTGTAAAGTACAATTTCAGCTAAACTGCAGAAGAAGTAATAAGTACCAACATACATCTCATAAAGACAGAGACATCCTGTCACTATTTTGGTTTATATATCAAAAAAGTGAAAGTGGAAATAATTATTCTGGAGCAACAGCTCACCTTTAGCTAGCCTGTGTATTGAAACTGACTGAGACTTTTGAAGCTCTTTCAGACTGAGTCACACTGGGAGAGTCTTTGAATTTTCTTGGTCTCCTGGATGCCATTTTTCTTTCATTTCACTTTTTTTTGTCTGTGCATTTTAATCCATTTGTGAATATTCCTATATTCTCTTTGTGCTAGTTGCTCTTTTACTTTAAGCAAAAAGAAAAAAAAATCTGTTCTTAATTTTTATTCTTGGTTAGTATATATTTTTGCCAATGTCCCTGTAAAGTTAAAGTACATATTCAGGAAGATTAACATTTTGAAATAGTGTTGAACAATTTTGCTTTTGAAGGTATTATTTAATGAGCAATAGCTATGTACTGAGTAAATACTAGATATTTTCATAGTATGACACTGATGTGAAGTTAGAGGCTTATGAATAAATGTCAAGGGCTGAAATCTCACTTTCTTCCCCTAGTCTAATTGATCTATAGTAAGTCTTTCAAAATTGTTAAATTTTGCTTTGCAAATACAGTAAAGGAAGATTATCATTACCTATTATTTACAGATTTATTGTGAGAAATAATAGGACAACACAGGTAAGTAAATTAGTGAATGCTATGTAAAACAGATACTTCCAATAAGTTTTGGTTACTGTTATAAATATTTCCATCCTTAAGAAGGAGAATATACTGATAGGTGTTGAGTAATTTACCAAAAATTACACAGTGTTGTCAAGGTTTCGAGAGGGTCTGAATCTCTCTCAGTATTTGGTTAAAGGCAACCTCTCTTTTCAAATGCCAGTAATTTTGAAAAATGTCATATTTAGAAGTTCAGATATGTTTTAGTCATGATCTGAAATACTGAACAAGAGATTACCATGAAAAAATAAAGAAACAAACATACAAGTTTTATTGAAACTTGCACTTGTATCTCTATTTTTCAGACAAACAAAAATAAATTAAACAATTTTTTGAAATATGATATGTGAATCATGCTTGATGATGGAAATACATGGTAAGATAAGAAAAATATTCAGTGGATTTGCATAGTATGATCTTCACAGATAATCTCAGTAAAAACATCTTCTAACAATGGTCACAGAAGCATATAGACATGAGTTCAGTTGTCAACAAAAGATGAAGAATTGTAAGCTAAGTGTGAGCATAATTCTTTCAGCAAACCCTATGATGTTTAGAAGACAAGACCAGCTAGAGAACTGTTCGTTATTGGTAATAGTTTCAGGGTAATACCTATTTTCTTAACCAAAAACAGAAGACATAGCTGTTACTCTAGACAAGTTATTCTCTGTGACTTGCCAATTTAAGAACAAGGAAAGACAGTGATCCTTTCCCTTTGTAATTAGAATAGTAACCCACCAAAATGCTCTTAATTCTGAAGATGAGAATTAAGGGGAGCTTTTTCCAGTTCCAAACTTCTGCAAATTTTGCCTAATTTCTTATTAACATGTATAATTATCATGCTTCGTCCTAATAAAAATTTAACTTATCTCTGCATGCAGCTTCTAAGGTGTATATGACAAATAGTTCATTATTCAAATGAATGGAAGTATTCTCCTTCATTTAAGATATAATAACAACTTTAATGTTTTGGTAAGAATATGTTAAAATATTTAGCCAATAATGTAAAAATTGGAATAAAAGACTTCATTAAATATTTTCCTTTGTCAGTTGTTTGTTCATGGAGCTTGTGTATTGCTCCAGCAAACTGTAATGCAGCTCAGCTGAGGATGCCAAAGGAACTGAGAAACAGTGTGTGGAGAACGGCCCAGCTGGAATTGGGCGAACTCCTTGAGTCGAGAGCAAGGCCAGACCAGCAGGTGTCTGGCTTTGGTGTTTCTCCCTGTTAACTACAGCACAGAGACTGTTTTACTTTCAGTGTTCTCAGCAAAACCTTGAGACCTTGCACTTTTGACTCTGTCACGTGCTTCCTTGCTTTTTACCCTGTATAAATAAAGAGGCAGACCTCCCTGGGTTGTCACTGCCTCTCCATCAGAAAGTTCAGACCCCACCCAGTCCCAGCTTCCCTTTTATGTGTCTTGTTTCTTCTTAATCTCCTGTCACCCTGTCTCAGAACCCCACTCCTTTGTGCAGGTCATGCCACATTGAAAGAAATTTAAGATCCATGAAAAGAGAAATCTTGATAAAATAACTTGTTACAGAAGCTATGTATATCACTAAAAAGATTTGTCGATAAATGTCTCTATATGTTGTAAAGGGTTGGGCATGAATTAGTCCATACCCTACTTGTAAATTGCTATGATCTCTAGCATGTTTTGAAATATTTATTAATGTGGCTTAATTTCATGTTTCATAGAAAAGTCACATCCTGCACAACAAAATGGCAAAAAGGTCTCATCTTTTGCAAAATACTGCTAGTTATTATTACTTTGGCAGCTCATATCCTTGCCAATTTGTTGTAGGAAATATTTCCTTTTAGGTCTTCGCATGTATTGTGAATCTCTCTATGATACAGTTTCACTCTTAATAAAATTAATTTCACTATGATTACAGTGAATGATATATTGATTTAGACCCTAAATAGTAATCAATAAGTCAGTAAAGGGATAAGGTGCTAATTTTCAATTGTAAACTACTTGTTAACATTAACTTTTGTTTAACTAATGAGTTCTGACATGCTAGGATCATATGCACCCTCTATTGCATTTGTAAAATATTGCACAATTTTTCTTATTTTACCAACTTTCTTTTAGAGTTTCATCCTTTTATTTTTTTATTTTAAAGATAGTAAAATCCAACAAAACATAACAGAACAAAGTCAATCAAAACAAAGCAGTAGAACTAGTACAGAACTTCAAAGAAAGATACTACGAAAACAATAGCTACTATAGTATATCTTGTTGTTTTCAGAATAGTTGACCATTCCATCAGGTATACTAAAATCAAACCAAGGACAAAACACAATAAAACCAATAAAAACAGAATATGAAACAAAGCAAAAAAAAATTAATCAGAATAAAGCAAAACAATGAGAACAATATTGGGGTTCAAAGACAGGACAGAAGAGAGTCCCCCATATTTGCTAGAGTTTCATTCTTTTAAAAAGTAAAATAACATTCTAATTCTGATTGAAATCTATCTCCATTTTTTTCTGATTTAAAATAGTTTCTTTCAGTTAAGAAGTTTCCACTTCTGTTTCTAGGTTTTTTTATCTGGTCTTTCAGGGACTTGTGTACTTGCCTGAATCCTCACTGTTTAACCAGCCCATAATTTGGCCTCCCTGGCACTGCCAGTCTTTTGAGGTTGACTGCAGCATCCAGTCCATGTGCTGCTGTTGCTGTTGGCTTCTTTTGTGGTCTTCCCTCTGGTGAGCCACCACCATCAGCTCATCATGGTACTTACTACTGTGGATACAGCATTCCTGTATTCCTTATGTGATAGTAGTCATATGAAACGGGAAATTGAATCACATTCCCTACCTCACTCAGTCATTTCTGTTCTCATGATGGGCACACAAGGAATTCTTTAAATTGTGCTAAGATTTTTCCAGGCTAGGAATCCCAAGTTAGGGGTGATTTTACCTCTATTAGCCTCAGGTTCAATCTAGTGTGAAAAAGAAATATTTCAGATGTATTGTATGTTGTTTTGAATGTTGTCCCAACATGTAATATTTTTCATTATGCCTTGAAAAATTTGTCTACAAATCTCTCACTCTCACCGTCTCACAATTAAACACATAATGGGTTTTCAGTGGAGCAAATAATTTTTGTCAAAATAAGGTATGCAAATTAAATCCCATGCAACAAACTCATGTTTTCCTTATGGACATTATCCTAAATTCTGGATTTAACAATTATAATACACTTATTTTTAAGAAAATGAAATGATACTGAATATGAATTTCAAATTTTATAAAATTCCATAATATGAACCTCATTCAAAACCAAGATTTATCTAACAAAAGTAGCATTTTCTCAGAGAGTATTTTCACCCAGCATGAAAGCATACTTTTAACACATGACTCATCATAGTGAGAAAAAATGTGGTCATCATTGAGTAAAGATCTGCATTGTTTGGTTATAAACTGTACATTTTTGTTGTAAAGATATTGAAATAATTTATCTATGATAGAAAAAAATATTGCAAATATAATGTAATGCCAGTTTCGTATGTATTTTAAAAGATCATTCTCTGTTCATATAACCAACTGTAAAAATTTCCATTTTTAATTTCTCTTTTGAACATCTTTCCTACTTTTTAATCATTAATTAGTTCAATAGAATATTTTACACAGGTTTAATGCATATTAATCTGTGATTAGTGTTTCTAAGTTTTTTAAACATATAGTCAGTCTTGTTATTTGTAAGAACTCTACTCTGCCACGTTACCATGAACACACTGTTCCTCAGTCAGTCAGGTTCCTCAAAGCTTCCCATTATCAAGAGTTTTACATTTTTCTATATCAAAGCATCATATTTAATGCACATCCATGGTCTCTTAACTTGGTCGAAAACACTGTAATCCATGGATAAACAAACTTTTTAACCAGTGTATGTTTTCCAGAAGGTACATCATGATCTTCTTGCTGAGAGACAACAGATAACTATTGGGGTCATTTTAAATAGTCACACGCACACACCTACACACTCTATTGGAGCCATTTTAAATAGTCACATACACCCACACTCTATTGGGGCCATTTTAAATAGACACACACACACACACACACACACACACACACAAATGTACAAAATATATAAAAAGCGTCCCTCTCAGATACTTGTTTATACTATGAGAGCTGAGATAAAACAGAGCATCTCCCTTTTTTACCTCAGCTGAGAAAGTGTGTATGCAACAGTGCAAACTTTTGGCCTGGAATGACCATGGAAGAATATGTGTTATTTTAAAATACTATAATTTTCATTTACTCTGGATACTAGAAAGTCTAAAATTGACTATACCAAATTCAACTAAAATATTTGTGGTGCATCATGAATATATCTATTCTGAGTAGTGGTACATTTACATGAAATATTTTGTTTCTTTTTATGTGCTCTTCCCCTTCCCCATCCCCTTCTCATTTGCCAAAGATTTATCTTCCTACTTTTCTATCATCTATCTTTTCTTTTGCTTTTTACATTTTGTTTCTCATATATGATGAAGATATGGTTTTTAAGATTGTGTATCTGATTTATTTCACTTATAATTATGGATCCAAGGCACATCTATTTTCCTACAAATTACATAAACCTATTCTTTCTCATATCCTTTGTGTACAAATACATTTTCTTCATTCATTTATCTGTTGATGAGCGTAGAGGCCACTTCCACAAATTAGTTATTATAAATAGGGCTGCTATAAACATGGGTATGTATCAATGTAATACAGTGTTTCTAACAACTGGGATAGTACCTAGCACAAGAATAGTTTGGTACAATGGAATTTCTATTTTAAATTTTGTAAGCACTATCCACGCTAATTTCTGTAGTGATTGTACTACTTTACATTCCATCAAAAATGTAGAAGAGTTCCTTTTTTTTCTGTAGCCTTGCCAGTATTTTATTTGTGTTCTTGCTGATTTTTTTTTTTTGGAATAAGATGCAATCTTGATGTTATTTTAATTGCTGCTTTTTTTTTTTTGTATCGGGGATCACACTCATGACCTTGAGCTTGTAAGACAGGTGCTTGTGCTGCTGAGCTAAATCCCCAGCACTAATTGCTGTATTTCTAATGGCCAGTTGTGTGGAACATTTTTTGAAGTATTTATTGACCATTCACACTTCTTCTTCTGAGCAGTGTCTATTCATTTCAGTCTGCCATTTTTTGATTGGGTCATTTATTTGGGAGGTCTATTTTATTCTGTTCGTCCACATGTCTGTTTTGTGCCAATACCACATATATTTTTTAATCTCTGTAGCTTTGTAATATAATTTGAAGTCTGAGATTGTGATGTGTCCTGCTTTGAGTTTTTGAGTTCTTATATATTCTACATATTAATGTTCTGTCCAAAGTATAAGAAAAATTCAAAATCCATGTGTGATAAAATCCTAAAGAAAACCAGTATGGGAAGATCTACCTTACTCTGATAAAGGCCATTTATGATAAGCCTTCTGTCAGCATAATATTAAATGGGGAAAAAAATGAAAGTTTCCCTTCTAAAATCAGGGAGAAGGCAAGATGTCCACCATCACCACTCCTGTTCAATATAGTACTTGAAACAGTAGCCAGAGCAATCAAGCAAGAGAAAGAAGTAAAATGGATACATGTAAGAAAGAAAAGTCAAGTTGTCACTATTTGCAGAAGATATTATCCTTTACATAGAATAATCAAAAAATTCCATCAATGGACACCTAGAATTAACAGCCAAATTCAGCGATGTAGCAAGAAACAAAATCAGCACACAAAAATCAGTAGCATTCTTGAACATCAATAATTAACACAATGGGAAAGATATTAGGAAAACAGCTTCATTTACAGTAACAGTAAGAAGGATTGTATACTTAGGAACTAAACTTAAGCAAAGCAATGAAGGACCTCTACAATGAAGACTACAGTAGTCTGAAAAAGGAGATTGAAGAATACATTAGAAAATAGAAAGATAACCTGTTCCTGAACAAGCAAAACCAATATTTTCAAAATGGCCATGCCTTTGAAACTGATAAATAGATTAAATGCAATATGGAAAAACAGCAACATTTCTCACAGAATTAGAAAAGCTATCCTAAATTTCATATGAAACCAGAAGAGATTTAGAACAGCAAAAATAATCCTAGGTAATAAGAACAAAGCAAAAGACATCACAATCTCAGATTTCAAATTATGTTACAAACCTACAGAGATTTTTTTTTTTAAATGTGGTATTGGCACAAAAACAGACATGTGGACCAATAAAATAAAATGAGAATGAACAACTGCAAGCACATTCAGTCACCCAATCTATGACAAAGGCATCAAAATAAAAATTACACTGGAGGAAAGATAGCTGAACAAATGACATTGAGAGAAGTAAATATCCAGATGCCTTATATTGAAGCTGAAACTATATCTCTCTCACGATGTGCTAAACTAAAATCAAAATGGTTCAAAGATCTAAACATTAAAACTTAACCTGGTGAAACACAAGGTAGGCAAAACTCTTGAAGTCACAGGCATGGGCAAGGACTTTCTGAACACAACACCAATTACACAAGAAATAATAACATCAAGATTGACCAGATAAGATGATATTAAATTAACAAGCTTCTGCACAGCAAAGGAAACAAGCAACAGGGGACAGAGAAAACCTACAGAACGTGAAAAATATTGACATTTTTTACTAATAAACTATAGCCAATAGGTAAATTCACAAATATAAAATTGCAAATAATAATCATTCACTTAAATTACACATTTACATGTCAACAAAATCTATCAATTTAAATACAATTATCACATTTATCCTGGAAGAAGAAAAGCAAAGCAATGAAAAAATTCTGTATTTATAAATAATGTGTCTCCTTGGAATTCTACCTGAGTAATTTAGCAAGACTCTATCTCAAACACAAAAACAAAAACAAAAATTTAAGAAAAGAACTGGGATTATACCTCAGTGTAAAAGTCCTGGGTTCAAAAATCAGTAACCAGAACAACGATATAGAACATTTCTCTAAACGAAAGAAGCAATAATGTGAAAAAAATATGATTCCTAGGAATTATTGTTACTTTTAATATTATTCAAAATATCTAACTGTGAAAGACAAAGTACAAATTTTCCCTTTGTTTAATTAAATAAGTGATAAACACATCTACCTATAAAATAAAAAAAATGAACTCTGAGTCAGTTTAACATGATTTTTCTAAATAAACTTGCCTGTGTAGATATATCATGATAGATTGAGATATTTTGGCTTTATTGGTAATGACTTTATGTCAGGGAAGCATGCTTGTACTGCCTTTTGTGTAAATCCTGTAGAAACAAGCATTGTCCATAACAACGAAGAGTTCAAAAACTTGCTCAAAGCTGGTAGGATATATAATGAATCAGGGAGCGTGCTCACTTTTCCTTTGAATAAAAAATAAAATGTCTACATAGTAACATTTTGGCTAATCCTATGTTTCACTGATATCAACTTGATTTCAACATTTTATATTGATTTGTAAAAGATTTCTGAGTTAGATATACTAATGAAGAGTAACATGGATTTAGTGCAGGTGTTTTTAATATCAGGAGATTCTGAAATAAATTTCCCCAGTCCAAAGTATTCTTGACCACCCAAGATGACTATGTAACTAGTTAGCTAGTTAGTTATATCTGATCCCTTTTCACACAGCATGACAAGGTCCCTTTAATCCTTTTTTTTTTTTTTTTGAATGAGCAACCAGAGATTTACATGGATACTCAATTAAAAAAAAGAAAAGAAGCAAGCAACAATTAGTCTAGCATGGAGGAAATATATACATAATTTTTTTTCTTTTGCTCATTGTTGGACCATATCCTAAAAGTGTGCTAAGCCCTGTGAAATTGAAATATGCCCTAGGAGACCATACAACTCTTCATGAGAGGGAGTGGAGTTACCCATGTGTTAAGTTATGAGGAATTTTTCAGATTTTATAGTTTCCCATAGAAAACAATAAAGTCCTTATTAAAGTCCCAAAGTTTAGATGGAAAAGTGTTCAAATGTTGCTTCTTTTGCTCCCAAAATGGCTGAGCTAAGCATGAGTGATTAAATGGGATCCGTGGGTCCCTGGAAATCCCTTAGGAATAAAAGTTCCTGTGCAGATTTCTCTCCTGGGTGAGCTGACCTTTCCCAGCCTGATGCGGAGCAGAGGAGTATTCACAATGCGCAGTTCCATTTCCTTCTGATATCCTTTCCCAATTAGCAGCATGACGTGAAATAGATTATAGTAGCTCTAGTTAAACATCTTAGCTTTTAGCTTTCCATTTCCTGGGACAAGGTATGACTGAAAATGACACAAAAGCAAAGCAGCAAAACCTGTTAGAACCATGTGTGAAAGAAAATTTATTTAAGCATTGTAAGCTAATACATGTAAAAACCAAAACAACAACAAGAAAATATATATCTCTGAATTCCAATTTTGTGTTACTAATGTTGCAAGCTATGTTACCTGGAACTTTATTGAGAGTTATTTATACATTTGTATAATGAGTTGCTCTCCTCTCAGTGAATCCAGGAAGAAAGTCAATAGTTGTGTGTGTGTATGTGTGTGTGTGTGTCACACACACACACACACACACACACAGTGGAGTTCAGAGATGAAAGCTGTAAGTTTCATCATTAAACTCAAAATAAATTAAATTTGTCTGGAAAGATAAATGAAGTCACAAAATATTTCTCAGTGAGTATTGTTAGTTATTTCCTTTTCTCCGTTGCTTTTTGTACTTTTCCCCCCTCCCCATTTCTTTTACATTCCCAGAAAGAAAATTAAAATTCGAAAAGTACTTAATGGTCAAATTAGAACTTAAAAGTTATTAAAATTTTTGCAAAACATCTATGTAGGAAAGTTTAACAAATAAGTATTATTAATCAAAAACGGGAAGGATAAGGATTGGCTCCATAATTTCATGACAGCTCATTTTAGGTCTATGGCTAACATATCTTCCCATTTTGATGGTAGTTTAACAAAGAAAACATCTGAAGAACTTTACTCATCAGTATTGAGTAATGACTAGAAAGTTTAAAAACATTCTTTTAAATATAACCACTCAAACTGTGACATTTTTCTTCCTTATCTTTTTTTTGGGGGGGAGGGGAGTACTGGAGATTGAACTCCCAACCTTGCACCTGCCAGGCCACTGAGCTAAATCCCTGGCCCTATTTTTTGAGACAGAGTCTCACTATGCAGTTCAGGCCTTGAACTCACTTTGTAGCCCAGGCTGCTCTCAAACTCACAATGATCTTCATGCCTCAGCCTCCCGAGTGCTGGTATTAAAGGTGTGTGCCACCACACTCAGCTACTTTTCCTTATCTTTAAAGCAAGATACTTTTAGGATTGTGTCCTCTTATAATTTCTCATTTTCTATTTTCCATTGTATTCTTTTGTTTTCTTTCCTTCTTTCCATTCAGTGATTGGGTATTTGGCAAATACTTATTAATAAAACACAATAATCTGGCTTTTGAAGAAAGGACAGAATTCCCATTAATCAAGCTAGTTCTCCAAGAAGATTGAATTTTTGATGTAGAGAACTGCAGTGGTCAGCTGAAAGTGAGAAGCTGAGGCACAGGAAAAGACCTTGACCTGGGTAGAGAGTGGTCTGTGAGCAGGAAACAGGTTCTCAGCAAGTGCTCCCTGGGCCTGCAAGGCGACCTCTTCAATCTCCCAGGATCCTCTCTGATCACAGACCTCACAGCCAAGATCCTACTGTGAGGCACACCATGGTTGCACTGCTTCCTAGATATTGAAAAAGGAATCTCTTCTTTCAAATACTTTTGTTTTGTTTTGTGTCCCCTTTGCAGCAAACACACTCCCCAGTGAGAATATTTTCACTCCTCTTTGGTTCTCTGTTCTGCCACCTCATTCTTTCACTAGTAAGGTCACTTTTGTTCAGTGTTCAGCAGAATGATGACAAACTGATTAGAGAAGAGGAAAATGTCCAAGGTTCTTCATTGGGAAATGGAAACTATCACTGTAATATTTAGACCACAGGTTAAACTAGAGAAAAAGCCTTAGCACCTTCTGTTGTGCCCGTTTTTCCATTTTAGAAAGTGAACTTCTACATAGAAGTATAAATTTGACAATCCTCAGTTTTCTTCCAACAGTATGATTTCATAAAAATAGATTCTAAAATAAGACCACTCAATAGAAATATTAGAATATTTCTAGAGTATTCTGACTTGAAGCATTTGTCTATGATGAGTATATAAAAGGGGAACTTGCCTGCATGACCACTTAATCGTGTTTCTAAAACAATTTGAAATCGTTACAGTTAAAAAGAATTATGACAATTTCTTCACAAAATTCTTGGAATGACCTTTATAACCTCCTAGGTTTGAAAGTTATAAACATACACTTTATGCAGAGGAAGAAGAAAACATGCCATGTTACAAGCGAAACTAAAAAGCAAATTATAATGTACATGAATATACTTAAGTACATAGAACAAGCTTGACAATAAGAACATTTGCTTTTCATCACAATTGTAACATCAACTATGGAGATAAATACAACTATGAAGTCACTTTCTTTGATAGTAAAATAAGAAGGTACATTAAAAATATCACTATTGTTTTATGACATCAGTTTCATAAGATACCTTTATAAATCTTTTAAAATGATAAATTAAAAAGTTAAGGTTTTGTCTCAAAAACTTGAAAAGTTTCCATTCATTTAATATATATATACATATTTGTGTTCCTTGTTCCAGAAACTGTTTTCATATAGAATTTTAAAATTCTTATTTTATTAATATTCTAGAAATATAGACATTTTTCTTATCCCAATGTCACTGCTAAGTCACATTCATTACTTCTATGTGTTGAATTGTGTCCTACAAATATATGTTGAAATTCTTATCTCTGCTATCTGTGAAAATAAGGTTTTTGAAAATGTGATTAAATTTAGATATGGTGTAACAGAAAATGATCCTCAGTCAGTATATTTCAGATTCTTAGTTGCCCAGGTAATAGTTCCTGTTGCAGTTCTAGCTGCTTCTGTCTCTTAAAAATGACTGGGCCCTGTGATACATAGCTGGTCACTATGGTGTACACCATTGTATAAACCAATCCCCAAATGTCAAGCCATTCTGCAGCTGTACTTCTGCTTGCTTATCTCATATAAACCCTAGCCCATCAGAAATTAGGGACTGATATTTTGGGAATGATCCTGATCAGTACCCATTGACATAAATAAATCTTCCTCCAAATCATTGGTGTTGTTTTGATGTTTCTGCTTCCCATTGCAATGGTAATTCCAGATTGAGGTAGATGCTGATCCAGCACCACTGATGTCCTTATTAGAAGAGTAGACATGCACACACACACACACACACACACACGAGACAGACAGACAGACAGAGAGAGAGAAGATGAGGCAAAGATTGGTGTGATAAGTCTGTAAGTTAAAAGGACCATCAATATTTCCAGCAAGCAGAAAGAGTTCAGAAAGAGGTATTGAATTAGATTTTCCCTTAGAGTCTCTAAAAAGAACAGACACTGTGGACATGTGGATTTCAAATTTACAAGCTCCACAGTGGTGAAAAAAATTTTATTCTGCTGTTTTGAGCTGCTCACCTTATATACTTTAATATGGTAGCCCTAAAAATCTATCACAGGTATCATATCAGTTATGAAACTAAAGTTTGAATTTCCTAGTTGTGTTGCCTGGACATCCAGAGGAGTTATGATAAAGAAAAACTATCAACAGTCTTGGGACTATACATATCTTTGTACTTTAACTCTATGAATAATTCTCATGTTGAGTAAAAAGAAGCCACTCAAGATATATTTATCAAATTCTTATATTAAATCATTTTCTATACTATATACTAACTTTGAAAAAAGAACTTGAGTCACATTCTCTTTTTTGTGGTTTTCATTAATGGATTTAGAATTTTTAAAGCAAGCTACCTTGAATATGGATGTTTTCTCTTAGAAGATACTATTACTAAGATTGCACCTTTACCAGGTTTATTTTATTTTTGACTGCATGCTTTTTTGGTCTTTACACGATCTTTGTTCATTCTGTGATGTGAAAAATTTTGAAGAAAGGTGTGATGAAAAGAATAAGAGGAATTGAGTTTAAAGTTTCTAATCTTCCAAATTGGGTAGGAGATTAAGCTATAAGTTAGACCACACATCATTGTTTTGACTAATTTTTATAAATAAAAGATGAAAGCCTTCAGATTGTCTGAATTCAATTATTCAGCATTCATTAAAGAAATTGTACTGTAACATCTTAAATGATGAAATCTAATAGTTACAAATTAAAGAAGACTGAGATATTTTAATGCAGATGTGCTTCTGTTATTCTATGCTCGTTTTGATTTTTAGTATCTGATTTTCCTCCAAAAACCATGATTTTATTTTTAAAAAGGGGGAAAATCTTCTGCCTTGTAAGTTTCAGAAAATAACACCAGATAATGCTGCTTGAGTCATTCCCATTTTCAAATTTTTAATTCTTTAAGCACCTACAATAGCTAACACAAAATTTTAAGAGGACTCTTGTAATCAACACTCTTTCAAACTTTGATGACAGAATCTAGAGATAAATAGGTGCCACACTCATTAAAAACACAATGGAAAATAAAATTATAGTTAAGGTTAAAAATAATTTCAAATATGTTTAAAATACATGAGCATAAGTTTTCCATCTTATTCCTTTAACAAAGACACAAAGAATACCAACAAGGTCATTTACTTTGTTTTTATTACCCATTAGTCAGAGAAGAACTAAGTCACAAAGCTGACAGCTTGGGAGAACCTGTCTTTCAGTTTAAAGACCAATAAAGACATGATTACCATTTTTAGCATGAGTATAAAAAAGCACACCATATATTTAGTAGATTTTTTTACATGGGTGACTGTATTTGAATTTATAAAATATATTATGAATTCTGAAAAAAATACAATGACAGAGCAGTGCTCTATTCCCTAGAAATTGTTTAAGAAAGAATCAAATGGCTTAACAAAAAGAAATTAGGATTTTGCCTACAAAGTGCTCTTTGTATATTGGTATTGCTATGGATTTCAAGATTCATAGTGAGTGTCATCAAGATGTTATCATTTTTCCTTACTTACTTTTAAATGACATATTCCTAAGGGGCAGGATCAGAAGAACATCTTGCATTTCTAATCTCAATATTTTATATAAAAGAAACCACTTTAATTCCCTCCAGAGCACTTAACAGAATAATAAAGGGTATCCTGTATCATCTTTTACTATTGCAGTTATAAGCAATTTATATACAGATGTGTAGGACAAACCTTTCTTTAAGAAAAAACTGAGGACATATGCCAGAATTTTAAAACACCTAGACAAAACAGAGTTTTTATTGTATAGAGCCACAACATTTCTTTGTCTAAAAACAGATGATAGGAACAACCCTTGATAGTGACTGATCATGAAAAGAAACCCCAGGAGCACTGAGAGACTATAAAAAGATCTAGGAGGAAGTCATTATGCTGTTGAGGGAATATGAAACTTAAGTCAGAAAGTTGTGAAATGTTCTCATTATAGGTCATCTTGGTAATTATCTGACATCTACAGACAGAGTCATTCCTTAATCAAAAGAATGAATCATTACTGATATTGATTCAGACCTAGATATCTGAAATAATGAGACCAGTAACTCAAAAATAAATTTAAACATAATTTCTACAACTTCTTCGCTATAGCTTTATACTAAATAATAAAGACATTCATGTGTTTTTTATGATATTAAAACATTTATGAAAATAAAGTTATACTGGTATACTATGCATATAACCTGAATTAATTATTAATAAAAAGGCCAAAAATTATTTTTTCCCAAGAATATATAAAAATAGAAGGCAAAATTTTATTGAAATAAAAAGGATTTAATGTGTTAAAGTTATTGGTTTCAGAGCTAAGCTGATTCAAGATAGAAGAGAGTAGGCAGTTTGTTAAAAATAAATATAATTACATTCTAGTTATATTGAACTCAATATAACATCAGTGTCACATTGAAAACTTTGAACACTATGTTGGACGTAATCATAAACAATACCCTTAATCAAAGAAGAAATTATGGATAAGAAAGAAGAACTACAGATACAACCCACGATTAACAGAATAAATTATTAGCTATCAGCTTCAGGATATATAGGAGAGTTGCTCTAGGGCAAGGATCAAGCTGCTGCAGGTGGCTTGCTGTCCATTATGACTGCCATTGTTGGTGACAGAGGAAACAAAAGAGGAGCAAATGTCTAGAAAAATTCAATCTCTTCAAATGATTAATT
This sequence comes from Dasyprocta punctata, assembly GCA_004363535.1. Lineage (NCBI taxonomy): Eukaryota > Metazoa > Chordata > Mammalia > Rodentia > Dasyproctidae > Dasyprocta > Dasyprocta punctata. Next base: position 115,015 of record RJWM01000828.1, on the reverse strand, counting down.
AAAGCAAAATTATTTGGGAAGTGCTTAATAGTGTAAGAATCTAAAGCCGGGGGAGGGAGAGGGAGCAAATGAAGAGGAGGAAAGGGAAAGAGGAGAAAGAGGAGCAAAAAGGGAAAAAGAAAAAGAAAAAAGCAAAGTGAAGTAGGAAGTACTGGATAAAGAGACAGAAAAGAAACAAAAAGATAAGATGAATGCAGGAGCAAAGAAAGGAAGGTGGCAAGGAGGGAAGGAGACCAGGAAGGAGGGGTAAGAAAAATAAAGAAGCACAACTGGGCCCTGTGCTGTGCACCCGGACTCCCAGTTATGGTACTTAGGAGACTGAGGCCAAAGGATCTCTTGAACAGAGAAGTTCCAGGTCTACACAGAAAATGGAAGGAAAAACAATAGAAAAAATGAGAAGCAATAGTGTCACTCTTCTGAAACAGGGAAATAGCCTAAGATTCCACTATACTCAGGATTAAATTCAAGCCAAGACTATTTAGTGATCTCATTATTATTAAGTGGAAGTGATTGCACCCTTCATTTTCTTTCCATTATCAGAGTAATGAAGAACTTGAGTTCTTAAGAATCCAAATATCTGTGTTGGAATCCTGGCCTCATCATTTATTAACCATGCAACTTAGGGAAATTGCTTTATCTGTGCTTCACTTCTCTGCTCTACAAAACAAAGATAATTATCTGACCTATTGTTCAGTGTTTTTGAGACAAGCAAATGCATGAAGCACTCAAACATATGAGTAATCACCATGAGATAGTTACCACTTATTTATTGGGAAAGTACCTAATGTTGTATAACATATAATCTTTCAACTACACCTTACTAATGGTTGATAAATTGTGTCAACTTGAGAAGATTAGAAGTTAAACTAACTGACTCAGCTGGGAGCCAGGCATGGCAGCCTGTTTACAATATAAGGGAAGAAAAGAGCCTTATTCTTATCCCCTTTCACTTTTGTTGTTTTTGCTGTCTTCTATTGCCTTGAGTTGTTGCCCTTGTGTCATGCCATCCTGCCTTGGAGTCAGCTGATTATGGGTTGAAACCTCCACACAAACTGTAAGCTAAATAAACCTTTCCTTCCTTAATTTTAGGTGTAAGATATTTTGTCTCAGGAATGAGAGAAAAGTAATGAAGACAGAATTTGATACCAGAGGACTGGGGTCATTGCTGTGACTATACCAGACCATGTGGTTCAAGAGCCTTTGGAAATGTCTTGTGGGAATAGTTTGGAAAGGTTCAGAGATGCCATCTAAAATAGCAGTGCTGGAATGCCTTAGGCTCAGAAGATCAGAAGGTTGATAGAAATTCTGCCAGTAAAGACCAGGCTTGGGAGGTTTCTACTGGGAAGGTCTGCACTGGGTACAGAACTCCAGATGATATATGTTATGGCTTGGCAAAAAGTTTGACTGTATTTTACTTGTGCCCAGAGACTTTACCTGAGACCAAGATTAAGGGTGGTGGAATAATTAATATGGCAGAAGAAATTTCAAGGCAATCAAATGTTGAGGCTGTGGTATGGTTATTGTTGGGGGCTTTTAGCCAGATTTATATTGTGAATCAAGGCCAAAGAGCTCAGCAGGGTGTTTTAAAATGTTGTGAGTTTAGCTGGGCATGGTGGTGCATGCCTTTAGTCTCAGCACTAGGAAGACTGAGGTAGGAGAAGTATTGTGAGTTTGAGACCAGCTTGTGCTACAACATGAGCAAGGGCAGCCTGAACTACATAGAGCAACCCTGACTCAAAAAAAAAAAAAATAGAGCCAGTAGTTTGACTCAAAGACTTAAGCATCTGCTGGGCAGGTGCAAGGTTGTCAGTTCTGACCCTGGAACCACAAAAACAAAACAAAAACAAAACAAAGAATGTGAGTTTGGCCATGTAGGAAGCTCTAGTAACTCTATGGACTACAAAGATAGAGCTGAAGAGATCTTGATTATCAAGAAGTAACAGGAGAGTAGAAAAGATGGCCTGAAGACATCACAAAAAATAGCAAGTCCTCACCTCAAAACTGCAAAACTGAAAGACTTTGTTTTGAGGAAAAAACTGCAGAGCACCATGTTTCAGAACTGTAGTAGCATAGAAAAATTGTTCCTCAGAATTGAATTCAGGATGCCCAGCAATCGAGGCACTCAACCTCCATAGTCAAGAGAGAGGAAAGCCTCGCTACTGCTCCAGCTGGCAGCAGACCGTAGCATCATCCACATGGAGCTGGTTTTATGTGCATTAAGAATGCAAGAGTTATGGGGTTAAAGCAGCTTCCACTCCAATTTTAGAAGGTCTGGGAGGTCAGGCAGTGTGCCCCTGAGAGGGCAGTGTGTGAAGCTGTGAATGTGAAGCCAAGGGGGCAGTGGACACCCCAGAAGTTTGGAAAAGCCAGGAGCACGAATCATCTAAGGAAAATTGAAAGAATGGAGCAAAGCAGGCCTAAGAGAGAAGCTGTGGGAGCTACAACCACCAGAAGTGCCATAGGGGTAGAATCACTCAAGCCTTTTGGAGCTCACAATTTGCCACAGGTTGCTTTAGATGCTAGACTGGAACAACACGACTTAATATTTGCCCTGTTGGATTTTAGACTTGTTTTGGTCCCATTCCTTTGTATCACCTTGTTTGTAACTTTTGGAAAGAAAATGTTTATTTTGTGCCATTTAATGTTGGAAGTGTTTAATTTCATTTGTACAGGGGTTTGCAGCTAAAGGTTTGCTTTGCATCTCAGAGGATACTTGGGAATTGAACCTTTCAGCAATGCTAAAACTGTTAGGTCTTTGGCAACTCTTGCAGATGGACAAAATATTTTTAGCATGAAGGAATTTACATGAGTCCTTGGTGTTGTGGGGGGGGAGGACTTGGCACAAAATGTCATGGTTCTAATACAACATAATGTTGATAGACTTAATACTGGTTCTGAAGGGTTATTAAATCTGTTATAATGTTCAGGTTGTGAAAAGATAAAAATATGCATGTCTTTGTATCTGGAAACCAGTTTAAAGAAATGTGCCTGGTTGCCAAGTTGACAAGGGGTGGATTGTAATAGTTGATACACTGTGTCAACTTGAGAAGTTTACAAGTTAAACTAACTGACTCAGCAGGGGGCCAGGGTTCTTACTTTGAAAATATACTCAGCCTGTGCAACAGGAGGGCACAGAGGTGGTATAAGTGCTACAGCTGCCCTGAGTCGGGGGTGGTGGTAGCCTGCTTACACTATAAGGGAAGAAAGAAGACTTACTCTTCTCTCCTTTTGCTCTTGCTGTTTTTGCTGTCTTCTACTGCCTTGAGTTGTTGCCCTTATGCCATGCCATCCTGCCTTAGAGCCAGATGATTATGGATTGAAACCTCCACAAACCATGATCTAAACAAATCTTCCCTTCCTTAATTTTGGGTGTACGATATTTTGTCTCAGCAGCAAAAGTAACTAAGTCACAAAATAAATTCTATTTGATTTAAGAAATACTTTGTGGAAAACAAGATTATAGTAGATTAAAAATGCACCCTTCTCTCTCATCATATACTAAAGTAAAATCAAAATGAATCAAACATCTAAACATTAAAACAGAAACATTAAACCCACTGGAAGATAAAGTAGGTAAAACAGTTGAAGACATAGGTGTAGAAAAGGACTTTCTAAACAGAGCCACAAAAAATAATAAGAATCAACAAACAGAATTATATCAGAAAAAAAAACCTGTACAGTAAAAGATTCAACCAGCAGAGTGAAGATAAAATATACATAATGAGAAAAAATTTGCTAGCTATTCTTCAGAGGACTAATATCTAGAATATACAAAGAACTCAGAAATAATTAAACCACCTAAAATTAAAGACCCAGGCAAGAAACAGGCAAGAGAAATCAAAAGACATTTTACAGAGGAAGAAATACAGATGATCAGCAGATACATGAAAAAATGCTCAAAATCTCTGGCAATTAGAGAAATGCAAATTAAAACAACACTGAGATTCTATCTTACTGCAGAAAAAATGCAATTATTAATAAATCAAACAATAACAATTGCTTGTATGCCTGTAGTGAAAAAAGAACTCCCCTTCATTTTGATGGGAATGTAAACTAGTGCAACCAGAATGGAAATCAGTATGGGGATTTCTCAAAGAACTAAAATTAGAAATTCTGTATGATCTATGTACACTCCTTCTAAGGAACTTCCCCAAAGAGCTTAAGTCATCATACTACAGCAATACACACACACCAATGTGCATAGCAGGATTTAGCTGATTTGCAATAGCCAAAACCTGGAAGCAAAACCTGTATACCCATTACCAGACAATTGAATGAAGAAAATGTGGTATCTATAGGTAATGGAATAATACTCAGGTAAAAAAAATGACAAATTTGACACATTTGTAGGAAAATTGTTGTACCTGGAAAATACAATGTCAAGTGAAATAAATCAGATACACAACCTTAAAGACCATATATCTCCAATTTGAGTGAGGGGTAGCACAAATGAATAAAATGATAAAGGATGGATAGAAAGGGACAAGAAGTTGGATCTCTTGCAGTTGGGAAGTAGATCAAGGGAACAAGGGTGAGGGTTGAGAAGGAAGGGAGGGGGGATGTAATAACCTCAATTTATGCAAACATTATATGTCATAACATGAGCTAAAATGAATAACATCAACAAGAATGAAAAATGGGATGAGGAACTGGAGGAGGACAGAGAAGAAGGGAAGCAGAAGGAAATTAGAAAAGGAAACAAGATATAGAATGCAGGTGTAACCACTCCCCAAGATGACTGTGAACCACATAAACTGCAAACATACACTATTAAAACAAAAAAAAAAACATTAATTTTTTACAAAAAGAAGTTACTCTGTTGTTTGTTTGTCAATTTAAATACTCACTGAGATCATTTCTATTGAAAATATGATGGGCCACTTTAATGTTAAAGCATGTAATTTTTTTTTTGTCCTGGGAATCAAACTCAGGACGTTACACTTGCCAGGCAGGTGCATATGCCACTAAGCTATGTAATTTTTAAATAATCTTGAGGTTTTTTTTGACATGGTATAAATAATCTACAAGAATAAAGAGACATGCCAGAAATAGTTTCAGAAATAAATAGAATGTGACTATTTTCCACAAACTTATGCCAAAGCATTACCCAAAAGGATTGATTGAAAAATGTTTGTGACAAAAGTATTTTTAACGGAACTTACATTAAACACAAAATTTCCAAAGCGGTTGCAGCCTGTCAAGCAAGCAATGTATATTTAGGGCTAAAACACTTTGTGAATTATTCCATTTTTTGAGCTCCTATTTACTGTACTCCAAAATATGTTACCAATTTTTACATTCTCTTTCATATTGGTTTTTCCATTATAGAATTGTTATAAGACTCTGAATTTTTGCATGTCTATACTAACTATAAGGATGATATTGGAAAATCAAGCTTAATTAATTTTAGAGAAATGATTTTTGAAGATTTATCCAAATGCATATATACATTTTAGGCAAATGACTATAAACATAGACTTGCTCTTTTTATTGATATTTGTACTCATTGAAATAGTCTGCAAATTAGAAAATTTACGAAGTGAGGACACTTAAAAGAGAAAAACATGGCATGAGGGAAGTCTCATGTGTTTTCCTTAAATTTATGGGCAGAATGGTAGATTTCTAATGAAATATAAGGTGATTTGACAAGATACTTGCAGAACTGTGAAGAGCTAAAAACTTCTAACTAGCTTTGAAATGACATATTTCACAAGTGAAATAATAAGAATTTAATATCAGGATGTATGTCCTAGTAATCAAATTATACTGCTATACCTTTAAATACGAAGAAGGTGAAGCTTAGGATGGTGATTATATAAGCTTTTTTCATCTTTCCAGTTAAGTATAGGATAGTTACAGAGATCAGTGTCCAAAGTTCTATTTTAAAGTGTAGGAGCTTACACCTTCTTACTCCAGGTGCAGTTAGAAAGTCCCAATAAATACTTAACTCGGATTTGGTGTAGGTAAGCAACATATGTTCATTAATCCTCAGCTTTATTTCTATTTAAAATATGTAGAAGTAGATTTTGCTGTCATCTTAGTCATATCAAGAAAAGGAAAACCAGAATGTTGTTGAAGAGAATTTGTTCACTTAGTGCCACATATTAGGAATTTAACCCCAGTCTGTGCATCCTTCATACCCTAAAAAGCTGATTGCGCAGTCTAATCTCTCTATCCTCAGCTCCATAATTGTAAAATTAAGATATGAACTTATAATTCAAAGTTTTTAAAAAAAATTTTAAATGAGATTGTATTGATCCAACTTGCAGTGCAAGTTTGGAAACTGTAACTCCTATCTTCACAATAAAACAAAAATAAAAACTAAGCAAAACACAAACAAACAGACAAAAAACTCAGCAAACTGAAAATTGGCCTAGGGAGAGGTGAGGTCACAGTCAAACCGTTGTTGTACAAAAAGGAGAGACACTCACACAGAGAAACAAAGAATTCCAGCTCACCAAGGGCACAGTCGCAAGTTTGAGGCCATTATCAGTGGAAAAGGCTTTACAGTAATCATTGTGTGGCAGGAGGCTCAGTGTGGTAGTGCATGAGGCTTAAAATTCCTGAGGAGACCCAGTCTCCCAGAGGCTTTTCAGAGTTTTCTGATAGGGAACTGAAAACCCTACCAGATTGTTACTGTAAAGTTCACAGGAAAACAAACAAAACAATAAAACAAACAAACAGCAAAACAAAACAAAACAAAAAAACTGTTCTTCTTGAAGGGAGAATAAAAAGTAAACATTTTGAAATTTGTTCACAAGCCCCTGTTCTCCCTCAAGACCTGCCCTTAAAGGAAACAGTTTTAACAAAACCTATCCCTGGGGTTTTAGCGAAACCAGCAGAAGTTGGGGAAGGTAAACACTCTACTCGGGTTCACTAAAACAGGAAGAGTTGAATACTTAACAAGAGAACTTTTCCCTTGAATCACACTCAGTCACATCAATAGGGCTTCTGTACAATAAAAAGGTGCATGACCAAAAAATCAAAGTAAACCAAACAAGCATTGAAAACATTTGACCCTAAGTTAAACCCACAGACAACAATGGAAATGGAAGCAAGGACACTCGAGGAAAATTTCACTACTAACACTGCGACTACGGAAAACATGAATACAGGATAACATCTAGCCAGATAAACAGAAATCCTTACAATGATGTCATACCTCAATTCATTTTATACAGTATGTTATGTCTGGCTTTCACCAAAAAGTTACAAGTTACATTAAGAGAATAATAATAATAATAATAATAATGTCTGAAGAGACAAAGCAATCTGAATCCTAACCAGACCCAGATATAGATTAAGCATCAATTTTGTTAGGCAGGAATTTTAATAACTGTAGTCAGTACATTAAAGCCTGCTAAGGAAAAACTGTTCAACATGCAAGAAAACACAGACACTGAAATTCAAAGAAAAATTCAAAAGCAAACATTGTAAATACAAAACAACATAACAGAGATGAATACTGTTTTCAATGGGATTATGAGAAGGAAGAAAAAATAAGGAAATAAATAAGGAAATAGTAGTAATAGTAATGACTGAGAATTTTACAAAATTAATGATAGGAATTAAACTATGTATCCAGGAACCTCAGGGGAAACAAAGCAAGATAAATACAATTTATAAATAAATGTATCATATTTAAACTGCAGAAAGTGAAGGACAAAGAAAAAGTCTTGAGATAGGTATGATAACAAGTGCCTGTAATCTCAACTACTATGAGCTAAGGCAGGAGAGTTTTACCCTCAAAAACTACACCAAGAAACTTAGGGAGAATTTGTCTCAAAATAAAAAACAAAAAGAATTGAAGATGTAGTCAGCATTGCCTGTTTTCAGTAAGGGGGTGGGTGGGGGAGACAGAGAGAGGGACAGAGAGAGAATGAGACTATCTTGAAGGAAACCAGGGACTAGAAGTTGGAAGGGTGGCTTACTTACAGAGAAAAAGGAACATGAATAAAATTAGACTTTTCTTCCAAAACCACTACAAAGAAAAAGAAAGTAGAGTGAAACCTTAAATATGTTGATTATAAAACCTACCTAGAGTTCAATATCTGGTAAAATTAACATTTAAAAGTAAAGAAACTAGGACAAGGAGAAAAACAAGAACTTTCTCAGACAAATGAGCTTCTATAAGCATCAAGAATGTAGAAAATATATGGCAATGCTCTAGGGTATTGTTTGACAATTAGCAACTTTAAATAACTTTTAAAAAGTAATTATACGGTGAACAATCAGATTTTGACTAATGCTCTGAGTATTTTAAATAATTTTACTTAACGTTTATCAAACTTTACATATAACTAAAGTGAAATAAAAAAGTTTAATTAATCTAAAGAAGATAAATAAAATTTCAATGAAAATGGAAAACCCAGATGAAGTGCCATTCTCAAAGGGAATATAGATAACTCAGTTCAAAATTTGAGAAAGCTAGTGATTATCTATTTTATAGACTGTATATGTATTAGTTCTTAAAAATTAGTGTACAATGCCATATTTAAATAATTTTCTTCAAGGTCATGAGTTCAATCCTTGGTACCAAAAAAAAAAAAAAAAAAAAAAAAAAAAAAAAAAAAAAAAAAAAAAAAAAAAAAAAAAAAAAAAAAAAAAAAAAAAAAAAAAAAAAAAAAAAAAAAAAAAAAAAAAAAAAAAAAAAAAAAAAAAATAGCAAAAACAAAAACAACAAGAACAACAACAAAAAAACAAAAAACAAAAAGAATAAAATAAAATAAATAATTTTCTTGGAAGATGACTATTTTTGTATGGAAGAAAGGGAGTATGGTAAGACCTATGGATATGTCAAAATATATGCAGATAATGAAAATGCCATATTAAAACACAATATTTCATAAAATTTACAGGTAATGTATATATATATTGATATATGTCAGTATATATATATGAATATATATACTGCATATTCATACTGAATATATATACTGACATATATCAATATATATAGATATTTCCCTTTCCTCTTCAAAATGGACTGGGACAACTTACCTCAGAGCCCTTACTGGTTACTGAGCATCCACTCCTCTTTGGGAAGCACTAATGGAAGGTATTGCTCAATTATTAGTCTTGGTGCTCCTCCACAACCTACACCACTCCAGATACTGCTGTCACTTCTTTAAAGTGGGGAGGGGTAGCAGCATGATGTGACTAAAATTAGGGAATGAGGGATCTGGGCCCACTATTAATATCTTCAACCTTCCAAATCCTCAATAAGATATAAACACAACTAGCCCCTCTCAAGTATTCTTCAGTTTTAGCCCCACCATATTTCACAGAGATCCAGACAGTTGTCAAGAAATGGGCTCCTGTTGGCTGGCCCTTTCGCAGAATTGCTGCCATGACAACGTCAGCTGTCTTGGATGCACTGCATCCACTTAAACCAATAAGAGCCCTGCATGTGAACCAATCAGCAGGCCTAAATGCAAACCAATTACAAGCTTACACTTGGGTAAATCACAGGTCAGCAGTGGCTACATATGCACCACTCCCTTCATGCTTCTCCAACTAGTGTTAGAGGAAGTCCCTTTGCCATACTGACCCACCCAGCCTCCATAAGGCGGAGCAGGCCTCGTTAAAGTCCCCCTGGAAATCTGCTTGTGACTTTGGAGGATCCAGTAAATCAACTCAGAATTCTCGTCTGAGTGTTATGCATGTAGTGATTGCCTTAAAAAAGAAAAGAAAAAAGAAAAAAAAAAGAGCATTAAGCACTAGGGTCTGTTCTATATTTTATATTTCAAGATTTCACTGAATCATTGAAATTCATACATAGATGCCACTGAAAAATTGCTTGTAATTTCTTTAAACCAGATATAAATTATTCACATTATTTGATGTGTTTCTGGACTATAGTTATTATCTTACTTTAAATATGTTCAACAATCTTGAAGATGCTTACTAGATATTGGTAAGAAAATTAAAAATTAGAAATACCCTGATTTCATTTTATTAGATTAAATACCTCATATACACTTATTTTACATGGTATTTTTCTGAATACTTTCAAACAAGCAAGTGTGTGTTTTTTCTATGTTTAGTGTTCTTAGTAAATTTTTCAAAACTCTGTGCATGTTACCTAGTTAAATATACATATTATGATAAACTAAAATTCATCTCAAACTACAGGGAAATTTAGATTGGTTATATGGTCCAATATAAACATTAAATTCATAACATTACATTGAATAATTTGAAGCTTTCTGTGTAAATATGTTATTGCAACTAGTCTAAGTGACTATGTATAGAAATGGCTCCTCTCATATCTCCATGAATTTGAGATTTTGTAAATATACTATTGGCTTTGTTTATATAGAATATTACTTTCTTGCCAAGTATTTTGTGAAAAATTTTTAAATGAGGTGAAAAGTGGATGACTTAATAACAAAATATCTTTGAGACAATGCCTCATATGACTTCTAAAATATTATATCAGTTTGCAGAAATTGTCTGGTTGGTCCAGGCAAGTCACTTTAAAAATGTCAACAGAAAATAAATTCTAAGGAGTGGGCTGACATGTTTTCAAGAGTTATTGCATTATTTTTCCTAAAATGTCTATTTTCCATAAACAGACACAGTATAAAGACAATAATACACAGTTTACACCCTGAGAGAAAAGAAAAAGACAGCAGAAACTAACCCTGAGAACACAAGTGTTGGACTTACTAGGCAAAAAGTTTAAATCAGTTATTTAAGGTACATTCAAATACCTAAGGAAAACAATTTCTAATGAATTAAAAGAAATTTGGGCTTCCAAGAAGATGGCAGAACAGTAAGCAGTAGAGGAAACAGACTCTCTGAGAGATAGTCCAGATGCTGGAATATAGCATCATGGGGAAGACAGAAGGAAGAAAGTGGGTCCCCTGGACCCAGGAAGAGTCTAAAGTGAGAATTGAAGCCTACAGAAAGAGTAAAAAGGAAAATTTTAATGAAGAAGGAGGCAGTCGCCAGTGGCACCTTCACCAGGAGCCAGACTCACTGTGTGACAGGAGCTGTTGAAACCTGGGGACACATGATCAAGGTGACATGGTGGCTGGTGACCCTGGAGGCCTCTGCAGGGACAGGCAGCATTGGAAGGGAGTGGCAGTGGACGGGAGCAGCAGACCAGGAAGACTGAACAGGCTGGCAGTGAGTGCAAAGGCCTTGGTCCTCCCACTGGAGAAAGTGATTGGCTAGGAATCATTTTGGGGTCAGGCCAGATAAGCCTGGAACCAAACTGCTACCAGCTTCCTCCAGAAGCTCCTAGATGGTTGCAATCTGTGGAAATTGCTAGGACTGAGTCCCACCTTTGCGTGCATTCTAGCAGACATCTTGGAGGATCCCTGCAAGCAGCCAGCTTGGTCTGGAGGTGATGACCTGCCCCACCCCTGCACATACTCCAGGGGTGGTAGTGGAAGATCCCTGCTGGTGACCAGTCCAGGTCTGCAGGCGGTGGCCAGCGCCATCCCTACACACACTCCATCAGCCATGGGGGAGCCAACGCAGGCTAGGAAAAACAGCAGACAGTCCTGCACCAGCAGAACCAATGGTCACCATCAGATATCTGTAGCCAGCACTGGCTAGAAGAACCAAACAATCTCACTTCAGAGAAATTGCAGCCAATACAGGAAGTGCCTGGAATGCCATTACACACTTGTGCAGAAGAATCCAGGAATATGTCAAGATGAAGAAGCAAAAGGCAGTCTTTGAACTCCAATCCAAGCAGATCAAGTCCAGGAGATGCAAACACAGAAGAGATTGGGAGTTGCAAACCTGAAGTTTCTGAAGCAATGGCAACTGAAGTAAAGAAACAGCTTCATGAAGCTATAAAAGAAATAAGAACAGAAATACTAACTCGGGTAAAAGAAGAAATGGAAAACATAATGAAAGAATTGCTAGGCATCTCTAAAGAAGACATAGATTAAAAAATGGAGGAACTTAGGAAAATGAGGGAAACCTTGAATGAACAATACAAAAAAGTTTTAGAATACATGAAACTGATTCAAAGAGATATCCAGGAAATTGAAAACTCCATTGAAATCTGGCAAAACCACTTGAAAGAAACTGAAGATAGACTTTCAAACCTTGAAGACAGGTTTGCAGCTTGTGATAATGAAAGGAAAGAGCTCTTAAAAATAACAAGGAACCTGGAAGTAACAATTCAACGACTGCAAGACAATCCAAAGAAACATAACTAAAGAATAGTAGGTGTGAGTAAAAAAGCGGGGGTCAACACAAATGATATTGAAAGTCTGTTTACAGAAATAATATCAGAAAACTTTCCAAGCATAGGGAAAGCAAGTGACATTCAGATAAATGAAACATACAGAACTCCAGTTAGTCATAACAAAAATAAATCTATACCCAGACATATAATAATCAAGATCCCAGAAATTCAACATAAGAACAGAATATTAAAAGCTGTTAGAAAAGAGAAACAGATTACCTATAAAGGAAAATCCATCAGAATCACAACAGACTTCTCAACACAAATTGTCAAGTCAAGAAGAGCTTGGAGTGAAGTATTTCAAGTCCTGAAAGAAAACAATTTCTAAACCAGATTGATGTACCCTACAAAACTATCCTTCAAAATTAATGGAGAAGCAAGATACTTCCATAACAAAGAAAAACTGAAAGAATTCATGACGACCAAACCAACCCTACAAAGAATACTAAAGGACATCCTAGAGAGAGATAAAAAAGACCAGAGCTCCAGAAACAGTGGCAGAGGGGTATCACCAAGCGTGGCAAACAACTGAATGGAGAGGAAAAGTAGGCAGCCAATGCAGGAAAATAGCATGGTAGAGGCAATGCAGTGCATGTTGGCAATAACCATTAATGGAGATGGAGTCAATTCACCAAGAAAAAGAAATACAGGCAGAGTGGATCAGGAGACAGGATCTGTCAATATGCTTTATAGAAGAAACACATTTAACCTGAAAGGGAGTTCGTCAAAGGAGAGAGAACAATACTCTATGTGACAGGGAACCAGAAAGAAGTGGGAGCAGCATGCCCATTAACTGCAGAGTGGACAAGAAAGACATAGCATTTTTATTCAATGGAAAGCTACACAGCTATAACTAAAGATAACCTCAAGGCTTTTGTTGGTAAATGGAACCAAGTTGAGATTATGCTCATGGATGAAATGATTCAGAGTCACATGGGTGAACATCATGTTGTCTCCCTAGTATAAAAAACTAAAGGAGTTAGTAGGATTCAAAACACGCAATACATATTGTGAAAGTGATAGGGGAGGAAGTGTCTAAAAAGGTAAGGAAGTGGACATTGTTAATCTATTATTGTGATTTGAATCCCATATTGTTTTCATCGTTCTGTTTGGTTTTATTCTGTTTTGGTTTGTCTAATTTTATTATATTTGATGGCATGAATAGCTATTTCGAAAATAACAAAATACATTATGGCAGCCTTTATTAATTCCCTATTACCTTGTTTTGAAGCCCTGTATTGCTTTCATTGTCTTGTTTTGAGTGAATTTATTCTATTTTGATTTGTTTGATTGTATTATGTCTGATGATATAGGTAACTATTTAGGAGATAGCAAGAGGCATTATGGTAACCACTGCTATTTTACTATCATTTTAAAGTCCTGTGTTGCTTCTATTTTTTTGTTTTTATTGGTTTTATTCTGCACTATTTTGTTTGATTTTATTATGCCTGATGGTATGTGCAGTTATTTTGAAGATAACAAGAGGTATTATGGTAGCCATTATTGATTTCCTTTTACCTTTTTTTGAAAGTCATGTACCATGTTCATTGTTTGTTTTGACTGACTCTTCTGTTTTATTTTGTTTGGTTTTATTCTATTCAAAATAAAACCGAGTGAAAAAACAAATTAAAAGAAATTTAATGATTTCTCACGAAAGGAAGAATATCACTGTAATAGCAAAAATCTTGTATGAAAGAAAAATAGAAATTATGAAGTTGTAAATGCGATAGTAGAAGTGGAAATTTCACTAGGGAATCTTAGGAGAATAGGTTTGAATTAGAAGAAGGAAAAAATAAATGGATGTGATGGTGGAAGCATTGAGATTATACCTAGCTTAAAGAAAAAGAAAACAAAAATAAAATCATCATCACGGGAGCCAACAGTCCCATCACAAGGGTTTCAGAAGGAGAAGAATACTGTAGCAAAAAATTATTTGATACATGATGACCAAAAGCTTCCCAAATTCAAAGTAAAATCTTAACCTGATCATCCCAGAGACTCAACAATCTCAAAGTAAGAAAGATCTGAAGAAATAAATCCTAGTTCATTATGGTAAACTGTGAAATGCCAAAGATAGGCATTCTTGGTGCAGTCAAATATTTCAGTCTAAGTTCTGCATATAAACTGAGTTTTGTTAAAAATGTTTATTACCTGATGTTTAAAACAAATGTTTAGAGCACTAACTTTAAGGTGGCACAGATGGACTTGTAACATATACACATGTAATTTTCATGACAACAATAGTGAGATGAAATGGCTGTCTGTTTTTCTATAATTCATTTTACTATTCTTATCAAAGCTGCCCTTTGAGGAGACATAATTTTATGTTCAGGGCATATTTAAGTTTTTCTGTACTCTTTTTTAGAAACAGAAAGCTACATTTTGAAAAGGAAAAGCAAATACAAATTTAACAAATTTGAAGTAAAGAACTCAAATTCCACAGGGCTCGAGTAAATTTGATTTGCAAAAATACATTTTCCAATCACCATTATTTTAAATGTCTTCTTTAAAATAAATACAAAAAATAACTAATTCTATCTAGAAATCAGTCCCTCATTCTGCTAAACAAAAGATGTATTCTCTTCATATTCCATAAGTGAGGGTAATGTTCAGAGGGCAACTGGCAATTAAAATGCTTATTCTAAGCCATTGATGCTAACATTTACCAATGAGAAATCAGAAATATGACGTTTATAACCTATTCTTTTAAATTTGGTGCAAAGTATTTCTTTTCAGTTGCTTATCTTTCATAGATCATTTTAATACATTTGGCAAATATTTGCTAATTATCAGATACACATTTTCTGCTGAAAACTTGGAGATACAAGCATATATAAGGCATAGCACTTACAGAAAATAATAGTGTATTTTTATATGTGTAATGTATAAGATAAAAATAGGAATCTATTAGAAAACTTCCATTTCTATCTGAAAGATCATGGAAGTAACAAAAATTGTAGTAAATTTTGAATAATGGACAGGAATTTTTCTTCATGAAGCACTATCTACAATTAAATCAGGGAAAAGTATTAGAAAGAGGAGCAGTTTTTTGCCTATAACTGGTGTAGTTACACTATAGTTTGGACAATATTCCTCTTTTATCATTTGCACACCAATCGTGGGCAGGATGGAAAACTAAATTTACTGAACACTTACTATAGTCTAATTTATTTCCAAAATAATTTTACTAAAAAATAAATCTTTGAATAATTGAATAGCACCACTTTATTTATGAGGTAAAAAGATTATTGACTCCAATTGCAGTTCTCTTTATATTAAGTCATGTTGATTCATGTGGGATTGGAAAACATGTTCAGTTAAGATCAGTACATAAATCATTGCTTTCATGAAGTGGGGTCCATACAGCTTGGGTAGTGATGAGCAAAAGCAGTATTATTAGGCTTCCCGTATGTATATTCTGACTATCCTGTTTAATACTTTTCTATGCTGCTTAACAACCAAAACAAAGTGGCTTAAAACAACCATAATCAATCAGTCCCAGTCCTATAAATTAGTAGTGCAAGCATAGCATAATGGGGTTCTCTACTCATCTTCTTTTAAATGAAATAAAAACGTCATATGGACTGGGTTTTTTCTGCAGGTTGTTAGGAAGAATCCTTCCAGAAGTCAATTTAAATTATTGTCAAAGTGCATTTCCTTGAGGACGTAGAACTGGGTTCCCCTTGTTGCATTTACAGTCTGACCTCTGTGCACTAACCTCAGTTCATAGAAGCCACTCTACCATCCTTGCCACATGACCCTTCTCTCCTCAAAGCCAAAAAAGAACCCTTTTCCTGTCAAATCCTTTCATGGATTTAATCCGTTTGACTGAATCTGTGGCTTCAGGAAGATGCAAAACTCTTCCAGGGGTTTATCTACTTAGGTTAGTCTCACTAAAAATAATTCATTATTAAAATATTTTGTGCCAAATAATATAACCTAATATTAGCGTTGAATTTGATAGTTTTACAGATCTAAGGTTATAGAGGGTATGTATGTGAATGGATGGGAATCTGGTAAGCCATATCTGCCACAACCACCTTGTGATTTTGTATAAGTCATTTAAATTCTCAAAGTTAATTTCTTTGTAAACACAATAATATGTATGTCATAGAATTGTTGTAAATATTCCTGGGTGATAATTTATGAAAGCATTCACCATATTACCTAGAAAATAATATGTATATAATTAGTAGTAACAGTCTTCATATTAGTTTAAATGCTTTTTTTATTACCAAATTAAACAATGATTAATATAGTGCTTCAATAGTGAAAATTATTTTATTAAGTAACATATTTTGTTAGGAACAGAAAAAATTCACACAACTGGAAACTTATGTGAAAAGCAATCTATCTTTAATCTTTCTAAAGATTTTCTAACAATAAAACTTCTTGATTGGAACTAGAAATAAATAAAAAAATGGATTTCCACACCCACTTTAATCACTCTATTAATGCTCATGGGATTTTAGTTTAAATCTAATTCCATTCATTTTAATTCCTCATTAAGCCAAATGGTGTTCTATCTGTGGCATAATTGAACATATTCTTAATGAGAAAATAGTAATCATTGAATTCACCATTTACACACTGGGAATGGATTGAATATTATTCTTCATGTTGCTTGCTAAACCAGGCCAAGAGTGCTGGGTTAGCTACTACTGAGAAATTATGTGGTTGATTTCAAACAAGCCAGTGAAAAAGCATGATCTATTAAAACATTGTTCTTCTTGTTAAATTTATGGAGAGAAAAACACATGGTAGGAAGTCTACTCAGTTGAAAATAGATAATTATTTTTACATAAATTTGATATATAGTTCCAGCTGTAAAAGATTTGAAAACAGTAAAAGACACTTCAACATTAAAATATGTTCCTAATGCAAAAAGATCTATAATTGTGTGGAATAAAGCAAAAATGGTATTTAAATGGTACATGTAAAGGGAAGATAGTTCATTTCTAACAACAGATATTAATAGTTCAAAAATTAAGCAGCTCTGAAAGAAGAATTTTTAAAATGCTGACAGCAGTATGCAAAATAACTTAAAATTCTGCAACTGCTTTTTAACATTTATGCCAACATTTTGCAAACTATAAAATGAATACTATCCATATGTATCACAGCTTTATCCTTCATGAACAAATAGTTTTACAAGATTATTAAGAATACATCTGTAAGGATTCTACAAGTGAATCATCAGTCCAAAACAACATTCTTTGCAAATGAGAAATTTTCCATATTAAAATTTGTCACAAATTAAATCTTATTTGAAGATTAGTCCCTATTTTTTAAGGTGGATTTCAAATGTTCGGTGCATGGTGCAGCCTCAAAGTCTAACAGACCTTCTGTCAGTGAGGTTCTGTGAGACTGCCACAGACAGACCATGGCTGGTCCCATAGCTTCATGATATGTCATTCTTTGCCTTTACAAACTAGTCCTGTGTTACTGCTTTCTTCCTTTAGTGAGATAACAACTGTGAAATACGTTTAAAAACTGGAATTTAAAGAATCTAAAGAATGGAATGTATGAAAATGAAATTGTTAATCTGAAAATATTCCTTGCCAAATGCACGCTTCTTAAGGAGAATTTAGATTGGAATCAAAGTCTGTAGATATTGAGAATAAGAGGTAATAAACTGCAGTGCCTCTTCAGATAGCTTTAGCCTAATATAACTGTAATGTAAATATATGTACCGAGTTTCACTTTCTCTCTTTTCTTGTTTGTGTCCCTGACTCCTGAAGAAAAAATGCTACATATAGATGATTTTAATTTTTCTGAAATGTTTCTGCAAACTGTAGTTTGAGACGAAATAACTAGACATAGTTGCATGAAATGTGAATGGAATCTTTTATTGCTTTGGAAAAGCTGGGTCAAGCATCTATCAGAGTCCAAAAAATGGCAAAGAAATTGGCACTTTCTAGCAAAATCTCCCCTGTATTCCTATAAAACTCTGTGTGCCATATGTCCTTATTGAAGATTCAAATATGTAACTACTCAGCTTTTAACTAAAGCAGCTATGGATGATTTGAGCAATGTAAATAGACATATTAAACCTTATAAAATAGTAGGATTTGCTTGTAAAATGCAAAAAAAAAAAGGAACATTTGTTTCTCCATCAGTCAAAAAAAACCTCTTAAATGGATCACAAAGGAACAATACTTGAAAATAAATTAAGATAATCATGCAAGTTTAAAATGAAAAAAAATCAGAATACTTTAGCCATAACTCAATCTAAAATACTATAAGATTATTTTTAAGTATAACCGGTGATTATCCTTGACTTCAGGAAGCTAACATACAAACATCTTCATTTAAAATGAATCGTTTTATTTGATGACCCCCAAACAGTTCCTACAATCCTAGTACTTAATTAAATTGACTACAGAACAGATAGGTACTGTCACCATGCTTGTCAGTCTTTTGGTTAAAGAGAAGGTATTTCATTAAATATCCAAGATTAATCTCACCATCACATTGCTTCTACTGTTGGGGCTCTTATACTAATTATTCCATTTAAATTGACATGTCTATAGGATTAGCTTGAATATATGTGCAAGGAAAAAGAGATTAGTTTTTCCTGATAGGTCTTTTCGCTATTCACAAATTGCCTCTGATCTTCCTTCCTTTCTAATGGATGCATTGCTTGAAACTTTACTTCATCATAGCCTTGAACAAAAGTGTCCAAGAAATTTAGTTTGCCTTTAATTATCTTTACCTTTTTGTACTGACTCATGTGTCACCTTAGAAGGTATGAGAAATATCATCACATGCACTGTGGTCAGTTTTATAAGACTCCTAGTATCAGCTTGTAATTTCTACCTTTGATTTCGGCAAATTACTCAAAGTTTAAGTGCCTCAGTTTCCTTAACTACTAGGTAACATAGCATAAAAATAATGATAAAATGAATATATTTGGAGCATAATAAATGATTATTAAATGGTAGCTACTGTATTCCTCTTCTTTCATGTGATGTTTTGCCACTGTAAGAAATTTGTGGTCAAAAATATTATTAGGAATGTACTTATAATTTTAATGAATTTACTTTATTCCCAAATCACTGTTTTGTCCTGTTCCAACTTCATCAATTAATGTAATGGGTATAAGAATGCTTTTCAGAAAATTCAAATGAAATTTGCAACTTTTTTTGCAGATAAGTTTTCTACTTCATTAGAAAATACAAACACAGTCATGAATATATTCCGTATCTCTGGGATACAGGCTGAGAAACATTTTTTAGGTGATTTCATCTTTGTACAAGTATCACAGATCATACTTGCAGAAGCCAAGATGGCTATGATGTCATTAACTGATAGAATCTTATGGGACCACCATCATACATGTGACCTTTGCTGATCCAACATCATGATGCAGTGCAAGACTATATAGTAAGAGCTATAGTGTGTGCCATGAACCCTGCATAAAGCTTGAAGTACATTGTCTTATTCAACCTGACAAATAATTCTGAGAGTTATTATTTTCTTACTCAAGAGAGAGAAATCAAAATCTCACAGAGGCTAAATTGATTGCTTTGGCAGCTCATCTGGTGAGCATTGCATTCCATATTTACACTTTTGTTCCTAACACTCACTACTCTTTGAATGAAAGGTCAGAATCATCAAAAGAACAGCTTCTACTGGAGAGAACAGTTGTCTCTGTGAATTTGAGACATTTGGAGCCTCGTGGACTTATAGATCAGTCTCCCAAAAATCCTGTTGACCCTCTTTACTTCACCCAGTAATCAGGTATTTCAGGTTGGTATTTCTTAAAAAAAAAAAGAAAGAAAGAAAGAAAGAAAAGGAAAGAGAAACAAATCTAGCCTTAGGCATAGGGCTACAAATAGCTCACATGACTTAATCATTTCTTACATGAAAATGAAAGAATATTTTCTTCAACTTTTTTCCTCCTTGTGATTAAAAATACTTTTGTTTCTTGCAATAAGACACCTTGGTTTTCAATGTCTTAAACAAACTGAAACATTTTTCAGAGCTCCAGCTCATTCATAGCAACTTAAAAATGCCTTTAGTTGAGAATTTTGCAACTTTTAAAGAGATTACTGCATACGTTTATATGGCAGTTGAATGGTACTAACTCTAGCATTTACTATTTGTGCTATTTGTGTCTTTAGTATATATCTCTGTGTGCCCTTAAGGAACAAATATCAATTCTCTTAGTCTCTATTTTTTTTACTAAAAGGAGAGATTTTTTTTTTTACTTTTTAATATTCATTTCCTTTTTCTTTCTCAAATCTTGTCTGTGGGAAGCAAGAACAGAATTACTCAAACTGAATATTATAGAGCAGCTGTGTTAATGAAACCATTTGTTTTCATTTATTTTATGTGCACATACCTAAAGAGCTATGCAATGGCTATGCATTTATAAATCCAATGAAGGGATATCATAAATAAACACAGGAGTAGAATCAGTTAGAAACCAGAATTTGTAGTTAAAGGAATTATATAAACTATATAGACAGGAAATTTCAATTCAGTGTTTCTTGGGGCAGTAGCGTATCATCACTTACTTTTAGCTTGATATCATTGTCTGTTTAATACCTAATAACTGAGTTTGTTTGCCATTTGAACTGTAGTTGGTCCCCAACTTATGCACTAGCTCCATTCCAGGAGAGTGTTTGAAAGTCAGATTTGTTCATAAGTCTGACAAAGTGAATCTCACACACTTTTGACACAAATATGCAATGTGAAGCACAAAGAAATCAAACCTCCACATCACCACTGCTTTTCCCCTTGCTTCCAGACATCCTAAACTCTGATTGAGCCCTGTACTTCTGTGCACTACTGCAATGAACAACAGTAAGAACACAGCACCACAACTGTGACATTGTCCAGCAGACGTATGAGCTATTTTCACCATTTGTTCGCATCTATGTAATGCAAGATCTATTTGTATCTGTGAAGGTTCACAACTTGAATGTTCATAACCTGAGGACATAACCAAATCCTAATACTGTGCATATTGATGGCTGCAAAATTAAGAGTATGGTCTGTTAAACTTTATGAAATAGAGTAGAGTCTTAAAAGGATGATATGTTATGTTCATCACAGTCATTAAGGAAGTTAGTGAATAATAAACATCTTTAAAAAATTTACTTAAAAATATACAGATATTATTAACAAATGTTAATAATTTTGAATAAACAAATACCAAACAAAATGTTTATTTTGGTATTTCAAAAATGCTGAAAATATTGAAGACTTTTAAGTTTCACCTTGACATGTAAAGAACTCTGATGTCATGTCTATCATTCTAACAGTAACAATCTTAAATATAATAGCTGCTTTTTCATTTTTCAGCTCACTAAGGTGTAAAAGAAAACCATCTCTGTACAATCTAAAGATAACATGTGAAGCCAGAGTCACAAGTCACAACCAACTTCTACTTACAAGAAGCAGAGGACTTTGGAATTATTAATTGAGAAAAACACTTACTTGATAATTTGATGAATTGGTGAATGCTTTGTGTGAAATAGAATGATGGCAGGAAACTTATGGAGGCTTCACTCTGCTAGACATTCTCATGCTCTTATAGGTTTTAGTTATATTAATACCAAAAGTCCTTTAACTTCAAAGATCTTAGAAATATCTCTTCATGGATTGACCAAAAATATGAGCAAAGACCTAAAGAACTGTTTTGTTGATCTCATCACCAATATATAGTACTATGCTCCAACAGTATGTGGAGTATAACAGCAAAGAGATGAAATTATTATCTCTAAGGCAACCATATGGCTTTGATACTGAAAAGACAAATAAATAAATAAATGAGTAAGTTTGTGGGAGAGAAAGGATATGATAATGCACTCACAATATTTGTGTCAATAGAGTTAACATATTGCTTAAGCTGACATGTTCACGTTTTTACCTCCCAGGATTTCTTCTCAACCACTGAAACCAATCTTGTCGCTATTGCCAACAAAAACCTCTGTTTTGCCGAAGCCAATATTTTAGTCTCAAAATTCACTTTACTCCACTTTGAAGTAACAATTAACAAAGTTGATAATCTTTTTCAAAACCTTTCTTTGCTTAGTTTCCAGAATAACATTTATTTAAATTTTATTCTAGCTTCAAGTATGCCTTTGTACCTTCATTTGGTAATGCTCTTATTTTTCACTACCTTTACTTGAGCTGTTTCCTAGTATATCCCATGAGATGTTCAAAATATTTTCATTTGGGTGTTAATGAAAATCTCAACTGAGACATCATAATTTTCTCTGCTGTATTTCTCTACTTCATTTAAGTCAATGGCCTTATCATTATTAATAAGTGTGGCTCTACATACTACAAGCATCATTTATTTTATTTTTTTCCTTACAGGTCACATCATCTGAAAGTCTTCACAGCTTTACTTTTGCAATGAATCCAAATTATAACCAGTTCGTACCACCCTCACTGGTTCATTCTTCTCCAAGTCCCTCTGTCTCTCTAGATGAGGCTGCAGTCCTCCTGGCCCCCTTGCCTCCTCTCTTGGTTGCCAACTATGTAATTTCCACAGAGCAGTAAAATGGTCTTTTAGAACATTAAAGTATGTCTCTTCCTTCTTTGAACCCTTATAATGGCTTCTCCTCCTATCAAAAGTTACGCCTAAACAATTGACCACTGTTTCCAAAGCCCTATGAGATCAATCCTCTCTTACACTGTTTAGTTTTAGCTTCTATTACCTGCCCACACACATGCACACACTTACTATCTTTCACCTAAACTAGGCAAATTGCTCTTTTTGGAGCAAGTATTGTTGTGTATTAAAGCTTTCCCTTAGACTACTGCAAGGAGCACACCTACTCTGCTTTTGTGTTTGAGAGACAAGTTTGTTCTGACCTATTGCAAATAGCCAGCGATCTTCAGGGCACTCACCTGTTCTAGACTATATTCTGCAAATATAGACCTGGAGTTTCTCGTCCCACTTAGACCTGTTCTCCAGATCTCTCCCCACAAGTGTTACCTGGCCACCAGGTTTAAGCACATAGGTGACTGACAAGGGCTAAGGTATGGCTGTTCCCAGGCAAGAGGGTCTGAACAGCACTTAGGCATTCAGATGGTCTTGTTCATAAACAGGATCATGAGGCTTCTTACAATGTTGATGTAAGCAGAAGAACCTAGGGTCAGGGCTAGCTCTTCCTGCACTGTTACATTCCAGATTGATATTACAAGGAGTGCAAGAGTTCTAAATTCATTGTGACCCTTTAGGTGTTCACAAAAATGTATTTTTGAAAATAATAACAGTATCTTTAATTTACCATTTTTAGCTTAATTTGTTGTCTTAAAAATCAATCATAAATATGAGTAAATTGAATATGCACGAATTATGTCACTTAATGAAATTGTTAACTTTTTTGTGTCTAGTAATTTTATTGCAATAAAGTATGCAAGCATAACATTTATCATCATACATTGTAAGTGTACATTTGAGTGATACTAAATGCACTTATAAAGTTGTCTATTTATTGCAATCTCTATAAGCATAACTCTTCATTTTATAAAATAAAGCTATACCAAGTGAATAATAATTTCTTGTTTTCCCTCCACACAATCCCCAGAAATCACCATTCTGTATCTGTGGTTGGACTACTGTAAGTACCTCACTTGTGTGGAATTATAAAATACTTGTCTTTTTGTGGCTGATTTTTTCAACCTAGCAAAATATAGTGGCACCCTGTTCACCAACTTAATTCTTCTCACAATTCTGGTCACAAAACATATTGGATGAGAACTGAATCAAATTCAATGATTTGATTCAATATTGACTTTATGGGAAACATTTCAGACAAGGTTTGAGCTTAATATCTTACTGCCTCGGCCTCCATGCTGAGATTATGGGCATGTGCCATCACTCTCAGCTTTTCTGTTGTTGCTGTTGTTGTTGTTGTTGTTGTTGTTGTTGTTGCTGTTGTTTTTGAGGAGCCATTTTAATGGTGTGAGGTGCTATCTCTTTGCAGTTCTGATGGGTGCTTCCCTAATGATTAGTGAAATCAGGTATATTTTCATGCAATTTTTTGTCATTTGTTTACCTTCCTCATACATATGTCTATTCAACTTTTAATTGGATTGTTTAGTGTTGCTGAATCTTAGAATTTTTTATATATTTTAGATATTATACAATAGTACTGACTTTTAGGCTAATCATTTTTCAATTTAAAAATATTAGTCAGGCTGGGAGTTTGGCTTAGTGGCTTAAGTGCTTGTCTGGCAGGCATGAGGTTGTGAGTCCAATTCCCAGTGCCACAAAAAAAAATATAAATAAATAAAAATAAAAGTATTAGTATTGCAAATTATGTAGAAAAAATGAATTTACAGATCATTTTTACAAAAATACTAACTTGCATAACTCTCCATGTATTCACATTAATTGAGATCTTTAATTGCTTATGTGAATTCAGGATACTGGCTAGCATCCTTCAACTTCACATTTTAGGGCAGAACTTCTTTGAGTTTTTCTTATAAGCATCTTATAGTCTACTGGCAAAACAAGCAAACACATAACACAAAAAAATCTGATTCAATTTCTGTTTATGTGGAAATATATTACCTTCCATCTCTTATGAAGAACAACTTTGCCAGACATAAGCATTCTTTGCTGACAAATTTTTCTCTTTTTCACACATTGAATATATTAGCCCACTATCTTCTGGCCTCTAAAGTTTCTTATAGACATATGTGTATTATCTTACTGAAAATCATTTCTAAATGATACACTGATTTTTCTCTTGCTTTTCTACAATGTGTTTGTTGGTTCACTTGATGGTATCACAGAGGCCTCTTAGATTGTGAAAATTTTACTTCAACCTTTTTTGGTTTTGTTCCTCAGACTTAATTTCAATTGTCATGTCAATAAATTCACTGACTCCTTTTTCCACCTGCTCAGATAGGCGTTTGAATTTGAGAGAATTCTTCATATGTGTTGTTTATTTCAGCCGTGGAATTCCTTTTAATATTTTAAGTTTTCTGTATTTTTATTGATAGTTCCATTTGCTCATATATGTTTTTCCAACATCTTGGTATTTCTATTGACATCTGTAATACAGTTGTTTAAATTCTTTGTCTAGCAAATATGCCACTAGGTAATTTTAAAGACAGTTTATATTCACTTGAATTTTTCCTTTCATGAGCCATACTTTCCTGTTTCTTTCTATGCTTTGTGATTTTTTTGGTTGGCAACTGGATATTTAAACCTATTAATGTGGTAACACAAAAAGTCCCAAGAGTTTGCTGTTCATTATTATTATTACTATGGATTTTTGTAGGATCTCTTCATACTAAAGATCACAGTGATATGCAAATTTAAGGTCATTTTAGGGCTTTTCTGAGTTGATGTTATTCTCTGAAAGTGTACAACACTTTTCTAATTGTTTCTACAAGTACAATTGCTTTTGACCATCCTAGTCTTTAATGTCTGGTCCCTGAATTTGGATAAGAGACAAATGAAGTAGTGGGAGGAAGGTGCTGCTTCTTTACATCCACTAGAAAGCATTTTAGCTCGAGACACAGGCCTTGCAACAATACAGTGATATGCAACCATGGCCACCTGCCTGTATGTCTAGGCCTCCGTGATAAAAGCAGCAACAGATGTCCATTATATAATGGATAAGATCATTATTACTTATCCTATCTTCTACAAGGTATTGGAGGAGAGCTGAGCATGGTGGTACATGCCTGTAATCCTAGCTCTTGGGCAGCTCAGGCAGGAAGACTGCTGCAAGTTCACAGCCAACCTGGGGTACATAGTGAGTTCAAGGCCAGCTGGAACTACATAGTGAGACCCTGTTTCAAAAAAAATTCTTTTTAAAAATATGTCACAGACATAGCTGCCCAGTTGTTTGCCACAGGGCTGGAGTTCTGGGGATGGGGAGCTGCTGTTGTACTAAGGATTCAAACTGGAAGAAGCCAACTACAATTTACCAATGAAGCTGAACCCTGGAAGATGAGCTTCAGGACTCAAGAATTCTAAAGTAGTTCTGTCACCCAAATTCTGTAGTGAAGTTGTTGTTTGGGGGGAAGGCAAGTTCTTGTTGCTTCCTACTCCACCACATTCCCAGAACTCTTTTCTTTTAACCTGGTTTACAAGCATTACTTTTTTCCCTCATATTTTATCAAAGAGATAACTTATTACTATTATTCTGTCAATATTTTTATAATTTATGATAAATTTTACTAGAGAGATGTATAAACTCTAAAATCATTCTATGTATTTACTTCAGTTTTTAATTGTCGGAAAGTATAAGTTTATAAGAAATTGACTTAGAAAATAAGCTAAGTAAAATGATAGAATAATAAAAAGTTTAATGATTTGAGAATTATTAATATCTTTTTCTACTTGGTACAGGTATTGAAAATGAAGGAAAATGAGTAAAATTCATAAAATGAACAATAAAATATGCATGAATAAACAATACTACTATTCTGTGTTTATAAGAGACAGTTTTTCCCATGTATTCATTATAATATATGCTTTATAGGAAAAATTAACAAAACTTTCAGATAAATAGGTTTATGCTTCTTAAAAGTAAATACCAGAAATTATATGTGCACTAACATTCAACTTTTAATATTTTTGACTTGGGGTAATTTTATAATAAATGATCTTTATTCATATTTCTAAAAGTATAACATAGAAATGTTTAATACAAATTAATTCTAACAAATGGTAAAGTGCTTACAATTGAAATATATTTGATACATCCACAAACTGCTAACTTGTTATTTCTTTATGGTTATTTAGATTTGCATACACAAAACCAACGTTTTGGTAACAGCACCAAGGTTTTCATGTGTAAGGCATTATTCACAGTATGTTTCCTGTTATTTTCCAGAGCATTATTCTTTGTGAAAATAATCTTTTGGCCTCAGGAGGGATATTGCAATAGAATACATGGCAATATACTTTTGGTATGAAGCCATCATGCTAAGGTTTAATATTTTTTAAAATTACCTTGGCAATCAAGTCAACAGTTAAGGTGAGAAGGATATCAAGACAGAAGAAAGGAGGAAATGAGGAAAATCTTTTTCTTAAAACCTGAGAGTGACAGATACAAGAAAATAGCTAGTCTTAAAGAAATTGTTGTTATGATTGTTGCTTATATTTTATTAGGAAAAGAAGCCTCATGTAAGTGCTATGTCCCCTGTATACCATGGATATATAGGATCTATAAATTGAAATTGTAAGATAGCTATAAAACACACTTTCAATAAAATGATTGCTGTTTTGTGAGACAATTTCTTCTTTGTGATATATATACAATTATGAGTTTAATTTGAAGAACTGTAGAATTCTAATAGTTCAAATTTTAATTTTCCTTTTTTTCCCAACTGTCATTATCTGTAAGAGAATTGTAAACTACTATATCTTATTTTTCTCAGTTTTTGTGTAAGTTGATTGTTGTATATAAATTTTCACATAATTGTGAGTGAATTGCTTCAATGCTACCTTACTATATCCTATTCATAATTAACTTTCACTCTACTATTACCAGATTTTAAGATGCTGGTCTCCTTCTAGAGTGTTTCTAGGTTTCTTCTGTTCTCAACAAAGAATTGGCCAAGACCAGCATAAACAGCAGCAAAGCTTTACATCTCTTCACCGTAGGAAAAGAAACAGGGTCTGTAGATCAAGTTTAGGCCAAGTAAAAGTAGGAAATATTCTCTACAGAAGGGAGCAGACTACCATGAAAGAACACAGAAGCAAAAACTCAGTGAGGACTGTCCTTTTATAATTTTTCTTCTCAGACTGGTGTCAGGTTTAGGCTGTCCTCTGAAAAACCCAGTCCAGTTCTCAGAAGTCACAGGCAGGGCTGTGGTTACAGTTCTGCACATGTGTTCTGGGATTTTGTAATTAACAGATCACACCAACTTTTGCAACCAGCTTTTGACACACCCTAGTTTCCTGTCTTACTACTAGTTACTGCATTTATATGTGAGTTACCTGAGTGCCTGCTAAATTAACTTGTACTTAGTAATAAGAGGATAGTTGAAGACATGTTTGTTTAATATATATAGCAAAGCAGAAAGGCAGAGTGTGGGAGCACACACCTGTAACTTCAGTCCTTGGGAGGTTTAGGAATGAGGTTTGCAGTCAGTTCAAGGCCAGCCAGGGCTACAAGGTGAATTCAAGGTCAGGCTGAATTATATAGCAAGACATTCTTTCAAAAGCCTCCTCCCTCAGGAAAAAAGTTAAATCACTTCAAATATGCTGGTTTAAACTTAAAAATAATTTTAAGAATACACACAAAAATCTGTAATTATGCATAAACACATATCTGACAAAACTATTTTATTTTCTAAATGATTGTGTAAATGTTTTAAATATGTCAGAATCTTAATGTACTGAAATACTAAATAAGAAGAAAGTATGATTGTGATTTAGTCTTATATCAAATGATGCAGGTGAATTGGCTTGTAAAGTTAAATAATTCATGAATGGATTTTTTTAAAACTTACAACAAAATTTCAATTTGTTTATGAAAGAATACATTTCCAAAATAGACTTCCTTTACATTTTCAAATGTCCATGGAATAAATGGTCTACGACTTCTTTAACCTATTCGTGGTGTTCCTTTGAAGTCAAAGGGAGCTCTGCATGTGGGAGAGATTCGTGGTGTGTGGAAAGAGATGAGAATTGCAAATATGGTTTTGAAATATTATAAAAAACATATTTATTCAAAAATTTAAACAACTAAGCTTAGAGTTTATATATAATGTCAATGCATTTACATACCAAAACCTCAAACATGACTTGATATTTTGTTTTGCTTGGGGTTATTTCCAATATTTTATAATGTAAAACTGTAAATGCTAGCAAAAATTTCAATGAGTTTTCATGTCTCTATTTATGAGACTGCACAAGCAACAACATTTTAGCTCTATCACACTTACCTCAAATATGTTATATGCTGAATATCTAAACATTTTTTCTTATAACTACCAATTTCTCCTCTCTACTGCTGTATTTTGTTACTGTTCTTACCCTGTTCATTTCTATCTTATCTCTCTTTACACCTGCCCCCTTATTTCTCTTATTTTTATAGAAATTCTTGTTGGATTTCAGTCACTACTATTTCTGATCCTCTTTTCCCATTTCTTAAACCCATTTTAATGAACCATCATCATCACCAAGCTTCTAGTACTGAGGTCATCAGTGATTTTCACACTACTATGTCCAAAGATAGATTCTAATTTTTTACTTAACTAACATTGCTTGACATAATTTATCATAGAGTCTTCCCTGGTACACACTTTCTCATTGGACTTTAGTTA
Source organism: Dasyprocta punctata (assembly GCA_004363535.1). Classification (NCBI taxonomy): domain Eukaryota; kingdom Metazoa; phylum Chordata; class Mammalia; order Rodentia; family Dasyproctidae; genus Dasyprocta; species Dasyprocta punctata. The sequence continues at coordinate 85,542 of RJWM01000828.1, read as the reverse complement.
AAAAACAATCTCCCCCACCTCTTGGCTGTTCTGGACCTTCCTTTTTCTTTGCTGTGTTTTTCCTGGGCCAAACTAAACCATATTGCTCTTGACAGCTCAGTCCTCAGATCTCTTCTTTTTTTTTTCTACCTACATCTATTCCTTTTAGGCTTCATATGGTCTTACAAAGTAAATATTACTTGAAAAAATGATTTTTAATTTTTTATTTCTGGAACCTGTCTCTCTTAGAAATTCTTGAATTGGTTTATTGTACTGACTGATAGACATCTTTAAGTGAAACATCTCAAGAATGGATTTTTGGTTTTACTCTTATCATTAAAATCCTGTTGTTTTCCATAACTCTCCAATCTCAACAAATAACAAGATTCTTCCAAATGTTCAGGTATCAAATCATAATTTTCTCCAACTTTCAATTGTATTAATGAACCATACTAGGACTTTATTTTTAGAGTATATATATAGCTGATTATTTCAAACTACTTCCATAACCACCACTGTATTCAAACCACCAATAATTCTGGCATGACTTTTAAAAATTGCTCCTCTGTTGTACTTCCTGATTCCACGATTGACGCGTCTTAGTTTGCTCTCCACATTTTGGTCAAACATGCTATTAAACCTGAAAGTAAAACAAAACAAAGCAAGACAAAAATACATTCATTCTTCCTGTCAGAATGCTTCAATGCTTGATGTCCACACCAAAGGCCAACGAGGCTTGTTTTAGTCTGCTTTCCGATGGCATTAGTGTCTACCATAGCTTTAGTAATTTATAAAGACACCTATTTAGCTTACAGTTCTGAAATTCAAAGGACATAGTACCAGCAACTGTTTAGCATCTGATAAGATCCTTATTGGTGTGGAAAGTGTGTCTGCAGTCCTAAAATAGTGCAAGATATCACAAGACAGACGTTCAGATCCTATGAGCTAAGATCTCTTTCTTCTTATAAAAGCCACAGTTACATTGGACTACAGCTCCACACTTCAGATCTCACAACCAAAAGTCTCACCTTCAGATAATATGATCAAATTAATTCTCACACAAATTCTATGTTACATGAGAGCAAACACACTTAAATATTTGGGTTTTTTTTTTTTTGTACTTTTGTAACATAGAAGCTTTCTTGATACATGATATGGCACAAATAAATATTTTTTGACTGAATGAAAGGATTTCCAATTAGAGCACAGTCTCTAGTAGATAATTTTACTTTGTGAACTGCTGGATGGAAAACTACCAGCTAGTCCACATTTCAGGCATTTGACTCTTTATTGTTAGTATTTTGTACTCTTTATGATGTATTTTCTTAGGCAAAGTCACAATAATTTTAAACTATGATTTACTCTGTAACCTTTACTTTTATTTTAATAATTGAGATATGTCTTGCAATCAAGTGCAAACTATAACATTAGGAGGAAAACCTGTTGTCTTGATTACTTTTCTCTCATTACTGGGACAAAATTTCCATTGCCCAGAATTAAGGAGGGAAAGGGTTTTTGGGGAGGTTTCAGTCTATAATCAAGTGGCTCCATGGCAGAGTGGCATGGCAGAGGGGCAACAGTTCAAGGCAGTGGAAGACAGCAAAATCAACAGGAACAAAGGGGAAGAATAGGACTCTTTTCCTCCCTTATATAGTAAACTGGCTACCCACTCCAGGATAAGTGTAGCACTCACACCATTTCAATGCCTTCTTCTTGCACAGGCTGAGGATGTTTACAAAGTGAAGACCCTGGCCCCCTGCTGAGTCATATAGTTAAGCTTCTAAATTTCTCAAGTTGACGCAATAAATCAACCATTATAACATCCTAGGGCATAAATAGCCACCCTAGAGCATGTTCTCTGCACCCTGGATGTAGTACTGCTGAGTCACTTACCTAAGCTTCTAAACTTCTCAAGTTGACACAATGCATCAACCATTGCATCTGTTCTTTTCAGTTTATATTCTTCAGAATCATATTGATTATTCTTACCACATCTATTTCCACATGCATAGCTATATGCCTCTGTTCCCTTGGAGTTGTAAGTGTCCACGTGTTGCAAGACATCTGTGCACCATGATAAATAAGTAGTTAGGTGATCAGAGCTGTTTAATGCTCAGGATATTATTCTATCTAGCTTTGTTTAGAGTATGAAATATCAGGACAAGACATGATATAAAAATATGATCCATGTTTGAACTTTTAAAAAAGCTTGTTGCAATAAAAGACACACTGTCATTAATCCCTCACTTTGAACACACTTATTCAGTCATTTTTGTCACTGCCTGAAGCAGTTCTGGAAGTCCAATTTTATGAACGTCTTTAGTTGCACTGTTGTGACTGCCCTATTGTCCTGAATTGATTCAAAATGTTATATTTTGTGGTAATTTTGACTTTGGGGAAGAACCAGAATTCTCCTGGTGCCAAATCTAGTAAATAAGGTGGATAAGGAGACATTATGAAGCTTCTATAAGCCTGTTTCTCTGTTGGTTGGCACTCAGCAGCAGAGTTCACTGTAATTCTGATCACCCTTCATAAAGACACTCATGAAAGAGGACTCTCATAACTACTTCCAAGAGTGACAAGAATGATGGGATAAATTTATATACAGGTAGAGAGTATTTTAAAGGGGATCAATGGCAATGTGCTTTTTACTGTGAAACAATTTTTAAAATATGATTATTCACCGTTTTTAGAAAACCCTTTGTATATAGAGATCAATTGAAACCATGTGATGAAATAATAAAACAGGGAAATGGAAAAGAACTGGAATATTTATTGTAAAAATCTGTTGATTACTAGCATTTCAAGGGTAGACAATCTTCAATGAGTGTTCAAAATGGTAACAGGAAAAGTGAAAATTAGAATTGTTTCTGGAAATAAGAGCAGAGAATATTTCAAAGACAGAATTGCCATAATTTCATGTGAGATGTGTCATATTAGATAATTAGTGGAATGAAGTTCACATCTTTAACTAAAACAATGCTTTAGCTGCTCCATTCCAGTGAGTTGAGGAGACAATGGAAACAATGGCATGTAAAGTAGAAAAATGCAGTCAATTGCGAATCATTAGTAACTCAGTACTAAATAAATAGTGGTATTTGCAATATGCATACTTATTTTATCTGAAAGTCTCATCTTTTAAAATACTTTTTCTGTAAAGCATTTTAACTTTTTTTAATTTTAGACATTGGTAGCTCTACTCAAATAATCCTTAAAGTACAGTAAAATCTCTTTTATCTCAGGTCACTAGAATAGTACCTATTCAATGTACAAATTAGTAGAAGCAATGAATCATTGAAAATGTTGTATACATGCATAAAAGTTTGCTTTAATTTTAAACATGTAAACATTTATTAATTTTTCATCCTTTGTATAACTCTGGTCTTCTAATACAACTGCTTTTTACATTTCTAAGGTGTGTTGCCTTTGCATAAACTACCAACAACATATTGTTTATGAGTATTAATATTAGCTGTCTTAGTTACTTTTTGCTCATTCCCGAGACAAAATACCTGACACCCAAAATTAGGAAAGGAAAGGTTTATTCTTATAGTTTCTCGAGAGTTTCAGTTCACACTTAGTTGACTCCAAGTCAGCATGGGGTGGCGGGGCTGCCGTTCATGGTGGCTGCAAGCTGCAAGTCACGCTGGAGAGAGAGAGGGAGGAAGGGGAAGACCCACCTTTCCTTACACTGTATGTCGGCTCTACCCCTGGGCATGTACAGTGCTCACATTGCCAATCCCAGCGCTAGACAACAAACTGAACACAAGCACTAGACTCAACCCCATCAAAAGTATGAGGACTTGGGGGTACATAGTATTGCTCGATACATTCCACCCCTGGACCCCCAAGGACTCATTTATATCCTTACTGCAAAAGACATTTAGTCTATCTCTAAGAGTTGCCAAAGTCCTAACGGTTTCAGCATTGCTGAAAAGTCCAAGTTCCAAATCTCCTCTGAGATCTATGGCAAACTCTTATCTGTAACCCCCTGTACAAATGGAAACAAGGTTAAGCACTTCCAACACATAAAGGCACAAGATAAACATTACCATTCCAAAAGTTACAAACAGGGGAATACAAAGCATTGGAACCAAAGCAAGTCCAAAATCCAGCAGGGCAAACATTAAGTCCTGGAGTTCTCTGCTCAGCATCTGAAATAATCTGGTTACAAGCTCTAACAGGCTTGAGTGACTCCACCCCTGTGGCACCTTTAGGGGTCTTAACTTCCATAGCTTTTCTTGGACGATCCATGTTCCTTGGCTCCACCCTTATATCTTTACACATTGCTCTCTGGAGCGCAAGGTGGAAACTGCCTTAGCCTTTTCTTGTACTTAAAACCAGTGCCATGTGGATGCCCCCAAGGTCTGCTGCAGGCTGGAGTAGTAGCCAGACTTTCCTCTGTTTTGGCTGTAGGGGTCGACTGCCTGCATTGCTGAGCTCTCTGAACCTGATTGTGAGGAACAGCTTCTCTATGTCACCACCATTCTGGAATCTGGTGTGGCCGCTTCCATTTTTGGACATGGTGTGGCCTCTATCATCACTCTGGGACAGGGCACTCTGCAGCTTTTTCCTCTGAGCAAACTTTTTCATTTTTGAAGGCCTGAGGCTGCAAAGACTGGAGGCCCACTGGTTCCTAGGATGCCCCCAGGCCATCTCTTTTATTCCTTTGTTCCTTCTCAGCAATCAAGGTCTCAGCTCCATCTTTAAATTCCACAGCTTCCTGGCCAAACTCACAAGGTCTTAAATCACCATGCTGGGCTCCTTGCTCTTTATCTACAACATAAATCTGGCTAAGAGCCCCCAACAAAAGTCAGGCCACCATTTCAACACTAGATTGCCTGGAAATTTTTCTCTGTAGAGTAAGTAGTCCTTTGCCCTTAATCTCAGTTTCAGGCAAAGTCTCGGCACAGGCAGAATGCAGACAAACTTTCTGCCAAGCCATAACACACATCATGTGGAGTCCAACACCCAGTGTTATCCTGCTTCCCAGCAGAAACCTCCCAAGGCTGGTCTTTACCGGCAGGCTTTCTATCAGCGTTCTGGTCTCCTGAGCTCTGACCAGAATTTCCCATACAGAACAACCTAAGTCATTCCAGCTCTATGCATGTAGACCACACCTCTGCAACTTTCCAAACTTTCCCTGCAAGCCACTTCCAAAGGCTCTCAAACCACATGGTCAGGAATAGTCACAGCAACGACCCCACTCCTCTGGTACCGAATTCTGTCTTAGTTTTTGCTCGTTGCTGAGACAAAATACCTGACACCCAAAATTAGGGAAGGAAAGGTTTATTCTTACAGTTTCTTGGGAGTTTCATTTCACACTTAGTTGGCTCCAAGTCAGCATGGTGTGGTGGGGCTGCAAGCTGCAAGGCATGGTGGCTGCAAGCTGCAAGGCATGCTGGAGAGAGAGAGGGAGGAAGGGGAAGACCCGCCTTCTTTTACACTCTATGTTGGCTCCACCCCTGGGCTTGTACAGTGCTCACATTGCCAATCCCAGCGCTAGACAACAAACTGAACACAAACACTAGACTCAGCCCCATCAAAAGTATGAGGACTTGGGGGTACATAGCATTACCCAATACATTAGCTTTTTAAAAATGGAAATAGAATGTAAGTATTTATAAAGGACACTGGATGCAGAATGATTTCAGTATCTTATGAAATTTTTGAAGTTGTATTGATATATCGAACCAGATCTAATTAGATTTCAGTAACTTTTGAGTTGCTAACATTTGTTGAATCATTGTAAATCCTTCACCTTATTTTCCAGATATTCAGTTTCTACTTTTTATTTATGTATTAGCAAAACATGTGATTATATTTCACAATTATTTAACCATTAAAACTCTCATAAGCAATATAATAAATGCACCAAACTCTTGCTTTCAAATTGATGAGGGAAACAAAACTCGGCCACCATTTTAGTTTTGTTTGACACTTCTTCTTCTTCTTTTTTTTTTTTTTTTTTGATACCAAAAATTCAACTCAGGACCTTGGACTTGCCAGGAAGTTGGCCATCATTTTGAGAGTGAAACATTCCAAAGTCACAGGTGAGTATCTATAAAGAGGAACAGTAAACGTTTCATGATCCAGTGGTTCTATTAAACAGAAGACTTAGTTGAAAGACCATTTTCCTAAAGTGATTAAGGTGTACATCTTTATTATTTGGCATGATATTTCTTTTCATTCAATTTCCTAGTAAATGAGAACTTCAGGAAAGTGGGCCATAAGATAAGTGAGTTTAGAAAAATCAGGGAGAAGCAAGAAAAACAATAGTTGGTACTATCAACAATGTAAAACTATACATTTCCATTTCTAATTGAAACATAATGTGCATACTTATGGGTTGCAGTATAATACTTTAATATATGCATATAATATATAATGATTAGATTGGAATAATGGACATATTCATCATCTTTACTATTTACCATTTCCTTGCTTTGGGAATGTTCAAAATTTTCCCTTGTTCATTAACTGGTATCAATCATACTTAACCTCTTTGCTGCTGAATATTGGAAGTTATTCTTCTTATCCAAGTATACCTATGCACCTGTTAACCGTATTTTCCCCATTTCCATTTCTCCATTCCTTTCTCGACTCTGGTAATCACTCTTCTGCTCTATTCTATGAGATCACTTTTTCCTCTTCTACTGCTAAGTGAGAATGCACTCTATTTATCTTTTCTTGCCCAACTTAGTTCACTTATCCTACTATCCTCAAGTTCTATGTTGTAATAAACAAAAAAATTTCAGTTCTTAAACTGGATATCCATATGAAGAACAGATAAACTAGACCTGTACCTCTTAACTATGTACAAATTCAAGTAAATACGGGGCAAAGACTTAAATATAAGACTTGGAATCCTGAAACTACAGGAAGAAAATGCAAATGAAATGCTTTTGGTCAGAACCCCAAAAGCACGTGAATACAAAGCAAAATTTGACAGAAGGGGTCATATCAATCTAAAAAGTTCTGCAAGACAAAAGAAACAACAGAGTGAAGAGACTATCCATAGAGTTAGAGAAAATATTTGCAAGTATTCATTCAATAATGGGTAATATTCAGAATACATGAGGGATTCAAATGACTCCACAGAAAAAATCCAGATACTCTAACTGAAAATGGTCAAGTAATTTAAATCAATATTTATCAAAAAGAAGATCTGCAAATGACTAAGAGTTTCATGAAAAATGATCAATAGCACTTATTAGCAAATAAATGCAAATCAGGACCACGATGATTTAAGATCTTACCACATTTAGAATGGATAGTATCTAAATGATAAAAAATAATAAATTCTGGTGAGAATATGGAGAAGGAAAATTTTCACACCCTGTTGGTGAGAGTGTAAATTAGCACATCCATTAGTGAAAACAATATGCAGGTTCATAATGCTCAGTGAAATCAGTCATACACAGAAACTTAAATATCCATGGTTTCTCTTATATGAGAAATCCAAAATTTATATAAAGAGCAAATTAAATTATAGATAAAAGAAAACAAAGATATGGAAGAGTTGGTTAGGGAAGAAAAGAAAAAGGAAAGTAAAAATGATTGGAATATGAAATATACATGCACCAACTGTCCAACATGAATTTGTTCATTATGTATCACAGATACATGCTAATAATTAAAAAAGAAAAATTTAGAAATAGATTTATTTTATATAATTCAACAATCCCAAAAATATAGTGTATATATTCAAAATAAACCAAGTATTTCATAAAACTTCCATACTCAATTAATGTATGATTTTTCACAAGAGTTAAAAAATGGAATCAACTTGGAAGTCTACAGATGGGATGAATAAAACGTGGCATACATACACAATAATTAACTTTTGATTGTTTAGTGACTGAGTAGTTGTGGGAGACAACTTGAGTGGGTTCCCTTGAATGCAGAACAATTGCTGCAACTTTGATTATATGGAAACTTATTTCCTTATTTTGATGTATACAGAGCTGACTATGGTATTTCCTTCTCTCTTCAACTGGCTCTAAGCATTGCAAATAAGGCTAGCTGAGGTATTGATGTGTAATCTCTAAAGCCATCTGACAGTGTCCTGTTGCCTCCCATAGTGATCTCTGTAAAATATATAGGCACAGTGGGATGGCAGAGCCAGTGAACTCCAGGAATGTCAACTGGGTATGAGCCTCGAGAAAGAGGTTATGAGTCCCCAGGGCATAAAAGTTTACATATCAGAAGCAGGTACTGGTATATAGTCTTTAAAGCCATCAGACAGTGTCCTGTTTCCTCCCAAAGTGACCTTTGTAAAACGTATAAAGCACAGCGGGATGGCAGAGCCAGTGAGCTCCAGGAATGTCGACTGGGGATGAGCCTGGAGAAAGAGGCTGTGAGTTCCCAGGGCATAAAGTTTGCATATCAGAAACTGAAGCAGCAGCCTCCTAACACAATTCAGTTGCTATCTTGATTGGGTTGTGCAAATTGAGCCCCTTGCATATCTTCATCTGCATTTTGCAGAGATACCTTTCTCACTACCTTGATAACCAGCTCAAATTACTCACGTAGTTCCCGCCATCCTCACTGTCACTTATCCTCAAGCCACCCCCTTGCTTCACTGGTTAATAAATTCTGGGAGAGGCCTAGGATCAAGGCCTTTGTCCGTGTGTCCTCACGAGGATTGGACTTAGGACCCCTTGGCTGCCCTTAACCTTGGATATGTCTCGGAATCTTTACTCTCGCCATGGGTTGCTATGGAGGTGGTAGATTGGAATTAACTTACTGGGATTCCAATAATGTCTCAGTGGATTTATAAATGTAACTTCTTGGATTGTGGGGAAAACTAGAGAAAAGATTTCAGTACTTGGATTACCATACTCATTATTTGGGATTACAATAAGTAGTTGGGCCAATCTCAGAATGCATTGGAGAAATGATCACTGACATAGCAATGGCATGCAAATCCATATTTCTTATCCCTGATTTGTGCCTGGAATGCCAGATTCATGTATTTGTTTTTGATACTATATCTAGAGATACCAGATTCATGAATTTGATTTGACATAGTATATAATTTTGAGATTCTCTCTACCTGATTTCTGACAAGTAAATCAAAATGGAGAACAAAGCAGAACTTCTAGTTTCTCTTTCTCAACCTACCATCTAATAGAGACTCTTTTGGACTCGCAACTTGCCATGCTTTTCCTATATCTACTCCTGAAAAATCTCAATAGCTGTAGTCTTAAAAATGCTTGTGAACCTATTTATTTCTCCCTATTTCCATTATTATTACACTGACTAGACTATAGCCCTCCATACCTCAAATTAATCAACTGGCTTCTAGTTAATCTTCTCATCCTCCACAAACTATTCTCCTGAGTAATCATTTTAAAAATGTAAATGAGATCAAATTATTCCCTTGAGTCCTCTAATAGATTCCCATACAATGAGAATCAACTCCTTACAAGAAATCAAGACCCTATATATGCTTTGCTTCCTGACCTCTCTTTAACCTCTTTTCCATCTCTCCCTTCCATATCCAATTATAGCTTAGCCTCTTTTGCCTTCCATTATGCAGATATTTATTATATGAACAAGATATTTATTTTCTATTGATCCAAATTGAAAACCAAGTCCCATTATGAAGTAAATCACTTGATTTCTGCTCATTATACAAAATAATAACATGAAATAATAAGCACAGAGTGTAGGGATTATCCCAGAATCTAAATAACTCTCTTAGTCTTGGCTTCAAGAGGATTATAATTTTATGACAATCAATATATCTTGAGCCATTAGGATAAAATAATTAGTTGTAAATAGAGTTCTACTTGGAGATATACAATAAAATTCTACTCTGAGATACAAATTTAAAAATGTGTCCAAGGACATCCACAGGAGGAGAGACTATATAACTGATCATCCTAACAAAGACACTTGAGGTTGAACAGAAACACTATCAGGCATCACACATATATGTGTTACAAAAACATGTGTTCTAGGAATGCTACAGGGACATACGTTCTAGGCCAAAACCCATGAAAGAGCTGCATTTTACCACAAAAAGTCAATATTGTTCACAACAGAAATAACCCAGTATACCATCTAGGTTACTCATAACATTTTTCCTTTTTTGTTTGATCTTTCAGGAAACTTAGCCAGTTCATTGGAAGGAGTTATTGTGAATCCATGGGTTTCAGTGTCTGGTGATCACAATAATTCAAGCAACAAACCCTATGAGGTATACTAATGAGTTTCCAAGGGAAGACAGAAAAAACTGACAAGGATATTGACCCTCTCTACTTATGGAAATGTATTTCCTACGTTAAAGACTTGAACGTATAGTGAGTTTTATAAATAAGGTTGACAATTCCATCATTAATCAGTTGGGAAAACTAGATGAAAATAAATATGCTATCAAAATTTAACTCTCTGGACATTAAACTCTAACGATTTAGAGTGATTCCCACTACACTAGACTATATCTGTAAAATATTACTGAAGTATTAGAAGGGAACATTTTGTCATTTCTATACAAGTGCAAAAATCAATGTACACTAATATTTTAAGTCATCTATCTATGCACAACATAGATTACATACCAATTTATCTCTTGAGATTATTATTTCATGATTTGGTGATACTAACAATGAACATAAGAGAAAAGACTAAGAAATGCAGAAAGATTATTTGGGAACTCAGGAATAAAGAATACTACCTATACAAAACTATAGTCTTAACAATGTAGCCTTTTCTCTATTTTAGTGTTTTTCAGTGTGAGTCAGGTGACAATCCAGTATAATAACAAATGTGTTCTACAAATGCAAGTTCATTGATCCCATTCCATTCTATTGACTCAGAATCTTCAGAAGGAGGTCTAAAATATACAGTTATACACACAAAGTTGAAAATCTGTTACACAATTACTTATTTCCAAAAATCTGACACATTTTTATTACATAGGAAGTATTGGGAAGAGGGAAGCACAGAAAGCTAATTTCCTCTCTATTCTTGCAAGTAAGTACTGTAAAGAAAATTTTTGTGCATTACTTAGAATCTTATTTTCCTTTTGTGAAAATCTAGAAAACTCTTCTTATAGCAAAACAGAAGCATTTGTCCATTGGATTCCTTCCAGGGAACTGGCTAAGTATAGATTTCATAAAATATGAAATATAAAACAAAAAAAATTCTACAGGTTATTTCTGATGCAAACAATACTGACTGTTCTGTTGTAAAATGTAGATCTCTCAAGGGTTGTAGCCTAGAACACATATTCCTAGAACAGTTCTGGTGCACATAGGTGTGATTATTGATGGTGGATCTCTTCACCTTCAAGTGTCTTTCTTAGGATGATCAGTTAGGGGAGAAAGGTGAGGAAAATTAATCAGAAAAAAAAAGAATTTAAGGTTTTAAGGAATAATGATTTCTGAGGGGAAAATAAAGATTTTAATAAAATTTGCTAAAACATTGAAAACAAAATGATTTTAGTCTATAAAACAATACAAAAATGTTTTAATTGTATTGCTGTAAAGAACACAAAAAGACAAAAAAGGGAAAAATCCAAAATACTAGCACATTAGTATTTATTTACACTTCATTTCTTATTTATATATTCCTTGTAACAAGTATTTGAGGGACTTCCACTGCTTAAATTATCAAAAAAAAAAAATAACATTGTCATGAAAATGAGTGAGAAACCTAAAACTTAGCTGTAAGAATTTTTACCAAATTTAAAGTTAAGGGAATAAATAAAAGAATCAAGAAAGAGAATATGCCTGAATTTTAATGAGTTAATTTGTATACATATGAGGTTTTACATGAGAAAAAAGTATAAAAAGACATACGATAAAATGTGGAAATTTTATTCATTATAATTTTAGTTTCTAATTATATCTCTCAATATTATGATCCTAAATAATTGCCTTGAACCCTTCTAATGTTAAGGAATAAAAGCATACATTAGAGACTTTACATCTCCATATCAAACTCCCAAACTATTTGTTCAAGAAATATTTTTTGAAGTATTGAAGTGATGAAAATGATTTCCATATGGTATGCTTGCATATTTTAAAAGAAAACTTTATTTTTCTAATCTAAGGGAACAGCTGCACTTTATAACAAACTCTTGGGTGTGTGTGATAGTCTGTTTTTCATACAAAATGGTTAGGCTAATCATTATGTTCTTTTTCTTCAACAGCAGAAGTGCAGTTCCATCTCTTTTGTTTTAATTAGCTTAAAATTGATAGCTTTGCATGTTGTTTTATTCTTTTTATGGTTATGCTTAATTTTTGCTCACTAATACTTGAGGATCAGAAAACGTTAATAGCTGCAGGGCAGAAAGGCAAGAGACACACAAACACAGATTCTCTGCTCTAAGAACAAAAAGAGCTAAATATTCTCTTACGTTGATCATGCATATAGATATGGATATTACTATTAAAAACTAGACATCACACATACATTATATTTTACATGTCAACAGAAAAATTCAAATTAATATGCTCTTTAATGTTACACAAAGCTTCCATTGTATGTTATTTAAATGAGTAAATCACGATGAAATGACTGGACTGAATCAAATTAGTGTTGTAACCAATTAGGCATCAGTAGCTAATTTTATTTTGGATAATTAATTTTCCATTTTGCTAAATACATTTCATTGAAATATATATTTTGTCGTGTTAATTAGAAACCTATAATATTGATACCGTAATACTGCTGCAGAGAAATTTTCTATTCTTTTTTTAAAGTTTAGAATATTTACAAATTCATTGAGTACAGCAAGGCTCACAAATCTGACTCTATTTATTATAAAAGTATGATCTGTGACCCATTAGAAGAATAAAATACATTGCTAGAAAATGACGTTGTGCTCATTCTGTCTTAGGTTCACATGATTGCTTTACTCTGGGTCATCACTCTCCTAGTGTTTTCTTACAAAGGCAGTTGGTTACTTTTTCAGTAGTAGGTTCTTTAGAAAATACATTGTCTACATTTCAATTTGGCTTTCCATATGTTATGTCTGTGTCAAAAATTTGTTTCTACTCCCAAGCATTAAAATTTTTCACCTATTTATCCACAGTTAGAAAGCACAAAACCAAAGCCAAATAGGCTGGAAAAGCATGTGAATGCGTGATATAAAATCTATTGCCACTAAAATGTTCTCTCTTTCTCTCTCTGTCTCTCTGTCTCTCTGTCTCTCTCTGTCTCTGTCTCTCTGTCTCTCTGTCTCTCTGTCTCTCTGTCTCTCTCTCTCTCTCTCTCTCTCTCTCTGTCTCTCTCTCTCTCTCTCTCTCTCTCTCTCTCTCTCTCATAAACTATGTTAGGGGATGGGAGCCAGTGTGGTCAGGTATCAATAGTGATTAAGGCTTTCCACTTTATGTAGCAGGTTTCATTCAATCAGGTAATTACATTCTACCTTGAGGTTGTGTCATTTACTTTAGGTGTGATGAAAATATACATTGATACTTAACTAATTTTTACTGGAGGAGAGGAAGGTAACATTTCATACTAAAAGAGAAGCTATTTCTGTGATACATTCATTTTTAGGCTATGAGTCATGGCACTGCATATAATTGTTTTATTGACATTGAAGATAGAATACTTCAACATTTTCTTTTTCTGCTTATCACTTTAGCAAATTGCTAGATTACTTTCCTCTGATTAAAAATGGCTATTTCTTATACAGGCTGCTCCTTATATTGTCAGTTGATATTAAAAGCAATAGGTAATTCATCTCCCTTTCATAGTTTACATAATGTTTGAAAATTTTACGTGATTTCTTCATCATATCTGTGTTTCAGTGTGCTACTCATCAGCTTTAAAAAGACAGTATAAAGTCTTCAGTAACATTTCCTTTACCAGCCCACCAAGAAACTGTGGACTGGAGTTTCACTCTGCTCCTGGCTCTTGTGGGTTTAGATTTAGGGTGGTGTTATGGTTTACATATAAAATATCCCCCCAAATCCTTGTGTCTTTGAAAGCTGAATGGATCATGGAAGCGTTGTACTCAGTAGTAGATTAATTCATTGAGTTCATGGCTGAGTGTACTGTTACTGTGAGGGGTCTGCTTAAAAGTGGGTCACTGGAGCCAAGACATGAACTTTTGTCCCTACTACTTCTCTTCCCTCCCTTCTCTCTACTTTGTAGCTGCCATGTGTAAGAGGCTTTCCCCTGCCATACCCCTCTGCCATGCCATTCCCTCTTTGGAGATAATCAACCATGGACAGAATCCTCTGAAATATGAGCCAAAATAAAACTGCCTTTCTTTAAACTATCGGCACAGGATATTTTATACCACCAACAGAAGAGTGACTAATGCAGAAAATTGGTACCAGAGAACTGCAGTCATTGCTATGACTGTACTCAACAACGTGGTTCAGAAGTCTTTGTAAATGGATTGTGGAAGGTGTTTGAAAAAGTTTGGAGATACAGGTTAACAAATCACTGGACTTCTGTAAGCAGAGCCTGTTGGATGATTCTCGTCAGAGGTCAGAAGACCAGAATGCTGTTAGGAATACAGAAAGTACAAGGTCAAGCCTATAATATTTCAGTCAGGAACAAGGACTGTGTTGAGAACGGGACTAAGGGTCATACATGATACATTCTTACAAAGAGCTCACCTACAATTTGCCCATAAACTAAGATTTTGTGCAAAGCTTAATTGAAGGTGGACTAATTAATCTTGTGCAGAAACTGTCAAGGCAACCCAAAGTTTAGTCTGTGGCATGTGTACTACTTTGATTTTAACTACATTTACAGTGAAAATTGGGTTCAAAAAATAGATGTGAAAAGTTTGCAGTTGCATCAGAAAAGAATTACATGCAAAGTTGGAGACAGGGGAAGCATAGCTGCTGAAAAAAATAGCATTATAAAAGAAACCAAATATTAAACATCGTGTGGTGGAACATTCCGGCAAGCTCAGCACTAGGAAGGCTGAGACAAGAAGATCTCCATGAGTTTGAGGCCAGCCAGGGGCACATAGTGTGTTCAAGGCCAGTCTGAACTACAGAGAGAGATCTTGTCTCAAACAAACAAACAAAAAACAAAGCAAAACAAAGCAGAAGCTAAGTATTTTGCATCAGGACAATGAAAATGGAAAAGATGTGTTAAAAGCATTTTAGGAATTGTCCAGATCTTCCTTCACAGGCATGGGGGTGTAAAAGGCTAAACACCTTTGAAAGACTTTGCTTTGAGAAGAGAGCCCCAGGATGCCCAGATGTTTAAAACCTCCTATAGAATTCTATCCTGAATTCAACCATTCAGGGGCTTAGAGGCCACTGCAACCACAGTTCAGAGGGGTGAAGATACTACTTGAGTTGGAATCATTCTTGAGAAGCTGCAGCATGCAAGAGTTATAGGTTTCTGGTGGCATACACTCAGAATTCAGAAAATGCCTGGGAGATAAGCAAAGATACATAATGAGGTCTGTTTTACTTACTTTCTTGTTACTGAGACAAAATACCTAACACCAACAAATTAAGGGAAAAAGGTTTTTTATTTTTTTTTTTAACTCACAGTTTGTAGAGATTATAATCCATAACCCGCTGGCTCCAAGGCAGACTGGCACATTTCATGGCAGTGGAAAGCAGCAAATGGAGAGAGAAAGAGAGACAGATACAGAGAAAGAGAGAAACAGAGAGAGAAAGAGAAACAGAGACAGAGAGAGACAGAGACAGAGAGAGAGACCTCTTTCTGTTCCTTATATTGTATCTTGTAACTCACTCTGAAGAGAGATTTATAGATAGGATTGAAGAGAATCTCACCTTGAACTAGTAATTTGCATTAGAGTACTAGATGCAAAATCAGCTAACATAGAACTGAATCATTTATTGTAGCTGACCTTCCCTAAGCATATTTTATATTTTCCAAAGAAATTTAGGTTAAACAGAGTGCTCCATTGCAAGAGTTTTACTTGCCCAATAGATAATGCCTTTAACATGGGGAAATATGTGTGTGTTTATGTCTAATGAAAACAAAAAGGTTATGAAAGAAATTAAGTGTGAGTGATACATCCTAGGCACTTAGATAAAATAATTATGTGAAGAAGTGATATTTTATTAGGGATAATGTATTAATGCTTTCAAAAAAGTTTCAAAATGGGGGACAGATAATTTAATCAAGAAAATATTTTTCAATCATAAAGTAGATCCTGATAAGAGGATCTTTAAACTCCAATAGTGGCAACTGCAAATTCCCTTAGTGCTCAGAGAGATAACATAACTGTATAGAACAGAGCAATAGTAACTAAACAAGATATACTACGAATTACTAACTTGGACTCTACTTCTACTTAAAGATAATTTAGATGAAGAAAACTCTATCTTCAGGGCCCATAAACTATCAGTTTTGCCACCTCTTTCAGTAAATATGACGATAATTTTTGGTATATTTGTGAAATGAAGAGAAAACAGTTTACATGTACTAAAACCTATAGAATATAAAGAATATTAATAAGATTTTATACATATCATGTTTATAATATGTAGAGAGAGCATATACAATCATCTGTTTTCAATTCTTAATTTTCCATTTCAAAACTAAAGACTTGAAATGTGAAAACTTTTGATAAAGTTATAAAGATTAGACTTAGAAATAAAATGTGCATCCCCTTCTCGAAGTCCATGGCCTTCTATGTGATATGATAATGCTGTGATCCATTGCATACATAAGTCATTGGCCACAGCAAGCTATGTGACTTAGCTCAATATCATTAGACAGGGAAGCTGACTAAACTCGTGATAAATCCACAGTAAATGTGTGAAAGCAGGGAGGTGAAATACTGAGACTAATTAGGCAGCTGACCTCTCCATTTATTCAAAATTATTATTTATATATTAATTATTATTCAGATAATAACCATCATATGTTAATATATTTTATATAACTTAGAGTATAATGGGTAGAAAATTATTTTTGTAGACTTTGTGATGTAGCACATATAATGAAACATTTAGAAGGAAATCACTGTGCGTTATAATTTATGAAAATTCTTACACACAACTGAGCAGTTTTCTTTCACTTCTCTTTCTTGTAAGAAAACTTTTCAGCACTTATTTGGGATTTGGTTATTAAAAGTACAGGTTATAGGGTCAGACTATGCAAGTAAAAAGCATGCCAACTATAATTTGATTCAGAGCACATCATTTATTTTCTCTAGGCCATATTCTCCACAGCTATATAACAAGCATGAATTGTCACTTCACAGTGACAATGAACTGTGAATGAACAAAGTAAATAAAACAAGAAAGTCACTTAGCAAAGTATATTCCTTATAGTAAGTACTCAATAAAGGTGAATGAGCATTAGTTATAGAAGGAAAAAATTTTGAGATTCTCAAAAATAAAATAAGTGTTCAAAGAGTAGACCTGAACTGATTTTGCAGAAACATTTCCTTTGAGTAAAAAATTATAACTGTGTACTTTTGAGAATATTAAAATATTGAAACATAAATATTATATTTGAATGAGACCTTTTCTGCTTGTGACATAAAAAAATAATCTAGCTAAAAATTTCTGTTTTTCTATGGAGACAACTAAAATGCTTTTTATGTGTCATAAAAACTAATTCTGCTGGAAAGATTTACACAGGAAGGATTATTTCCCATAGACTATTCTCCATTCAAAGATCACTTTTTTCATAACTTGACATGATCTTCAGTTTAGATAAGGTTGAATATAACTTACACAGTGCTTAGAGTGAATATTTATGATGTGATCATACAAGTTTGTGATTAAATACATGAAAGTACCTTTAATTAATCCAAAACCTCTTAATGATCATGTTCTATATTCAACTTCTAAAGACCATAGAAAGTCACAATGATTCTATTGTCTATGTGTACTATTTCATAGGGTGATAAGCTAAAAGCACAAAAAATGTTGGCCAGCAAGAGAAATTCACAAATGCTCTTACTTTGCGTTACAGATATCGATGAAACTTACTTTATTTTTCAAATACTTACCTACAGATTATAAAGGCTGTAGTTCAGTAGCTATTCCAAAGAAAAAAGTTGTTAATATCATTAGACAAAAATGCTAAAAGAAAGTAGGAAGATCTACTGTACTGCCTAAATTAACTTTTACTCTAATATTCAGTACATTATCAACTAGAGGTTAAAATATTGAATTACAGAGTAAATAAATTCAGAACTGATGCATTTGAATAAATTAACACAACTTATAATTTTAAAAAACTAATGTTTTCTGAAAGTTAAAATGGCTACTATGTAATAAACAGCCAAGAAAGGGATAAAAATGCTTTTTATATTTTTGGGCAATAATGGGAATTGAACATGGGGCCTTCACACTGAGGTCCACCTCCAGGCCTTCTTAATTAATTTTGAGACAAAGTCTCACTGCATTGCTAAGTTTTCCACCCTGGGCTCAAACTCACAATGCTCCTGCCTCTGCCTCTCCAAGTGCCAGAGTCACAAACATGTGCCCAACTGGATAAAATCCTTCATAGAAGGGTTTTCTACTTTATTCAGTTACCATTGAACTTAAAAAAATTGTATTGTCCTAAAAAAAGAGAAAATAGAGACTGAAGGATTTCAAGCTGTTTTATATAAATGAACTTTTAAAACAGGTAAACAAGAAGACTTTCTATGGCATCTATCAAAGAACCACAATAAAAATATATGCATTACAGTAAGATAGTGGCCATTTAGTGCTCATTCTCAACAAACATTAAGTGTGCAAACCGTGCTGTTACACATTGGCCATACTCTAACATGTTTCTCTAATTTTACCTCTCCCTGGCCACAAATACTCTTTCTGTTTTTTATCGTGCTGTTTATCCTTCTTCATACTCATTCTTTTCTTTTCACCAACACTAGAATTCATAGAGACAAACCCCTAAGTAGAAACAGTTATCAACTGTTACGCTATATAGAAGGGTGGCAAATGATACTGATTTTGAGAAAATCAAAATTCAATTTTCAATGATTCTAAGAGGAGAGAAGGCATATTCAAGAGGAGATAAATGCCTAAGCAGACCAGAGAAAGAATCTTGGGTTTCAGGTAGGGAACACAAGAGTTGGCGTATTATTTGACTCTTGAAGAATAGGTAAGTGTTTGCCAAGTAGGGAAAGTGACTGAAGAGCTTCCAAGAAAGAAAAGCAGTATATGAAACGCATGGGCTGTGAAGATAGGTTAGGTCTGAGGTGAAGAACTCTCAAGCCAGAGAGAGAACAAGACAGTCGTGGTCCAGGACCCTCCTCAGACCTAATCACCTTTCTGGGCTTGGGTCCACCTGATCTATTTTGACACAGTAACGGGGATTACCAGACCGTAGTTAAATGCAACTCCTGTTGTGATAGTATTTTATTTTGTCTTCATTTGTGATTTGGCGATTAGCCAGTCAACCTAGCCTTTAGGTTTTTTAACTGACACACGAGAACATAAAAATTGCCTATACTTGTAGAGTATCAGGTTCTGTCTTCATACACATAATATTTATCAATCAACTTTTGACCAATGTGTTCAATACAAAAGAACCTTGCCATATGTTATTAACAACACTTCATGCCAACGCAAATTTCAGTACAGCAAAATAATAGCTGGTATGAGAATATCAGACCCAAGAACAAAATAATAATTAAGATGTAGATCCTCACCTAAATAAAAATGTAGTTAAAGCATTTAGCATAAAATAACCTATTTTACCAAAATTCACTGACAACTTGGTTACCTGAGCTTTCTGCAACCTTTTAAATTATGAATTACTCACAATTAAATGTTTAAGCTTTATTTAAGAACTAAACAGAGGATTCTTTGTCTACCCGGTGCTATTTCTGCCTGCCAGATTATTCACTACTAAAACGAGAATGGCTTGTTATTCTGGTACATGGATCTACGTAGTACAGGATAGTTTTATGCTCTATACACTCAGCCTTTGCAGAACTGTACTTTCCAATTTACAACAGGAAATCCAATTCTATAAAAATCTAATTATTTCATATGGTGGACTCAGCATGACTCTACCCTACACTCTTTCCCTCTTTATTTGGCTGGGTGATGAGTGTATTTCCTTTAGGGGTTTATATTTTTTCAACCCAGATACATTTTGAGAACACACACACAAAAAGGATTTGGCACACATCTTTTCCCATCTCCTCTCAGTAATTACAGTTAATGAAACTGTGTGTGTTTTTTCACTTGTGTGGTCCCCTGGAAAATAAGAGTATATTTTATTCCAAAAAATGTCATTTCAGTATTTTGGTTGGTTCAATATTATTATCTTTTTCAAGGGTAACAACCAGATCCAGTCCAAAAATATGTTAATAATTATGGTATTAACCACGAAAGAAACTGCTGTACTTCAAAATTAAAATTCATCTGCTGCTGCTCTGTTCAGTAATAACTAGGTCATGAGTTTGGGTGCTCCTGCTTAACATGCATTTACTATCCATATATATTCCCTCACCTAGAGGCCTGATATTTTTAATGAGATTATATCAAAGGATGTGAAGGCTGGAGAGTAGCAACATCATTTTACTGGGTAATTCCCAGAACTCTGGTCCATTTCAGTGAGGCAATTAAGACTGCTGACTACAATAAATGATACTAAGAGATTTGAGAGGTTTTTCTGCATGAGTGCATAGTTTAAAAAATAATTTAGGTTTACTTAACATAAAAAACACTTCCAGAGGGGGAAAACGTGAGGTTTTTTTTTTCTTTTCATTTTTCAATTTAGCTGAATGCACAGAAGCGATTTTCTCTTACTGTGTCTGTGTGACACTCATGTGCAGAGTAATGATAAATGATTTCTTTGAGGTGTACTAAAAGAAGTAGATTTTAATTACGTGCTTTTTCTATATGTCACCAGTATCTATAATACTCATTAGCATGATATCCCCTATATTGTTTATCTGAGGAGGATGACTAAGTCTAAATACCATTCTCATCAAAAGCTTTGTGTATTTCAGTCTCTTCACTGCCATTGCTTCCAAAGACAATAGGAGGACTCCTAAAAACAAACACAGGAAAAATCAAAGTTTGTTGTCTTGAAGAGTTAATTCTGACAGAGAGATGACCTTTATCGCTATATACTCACTCTTTCTATTTTATTTTATTTTATTTTATTTTTGTTTTATTTTATATATTTATTTATTTTTTATCAAGCCTCTCCAAAGGGACTCATCATATGCAGGGTTCTATGAAGAGAAAAAGCCGAGCATTGTCCTTATCACCTCCCTCCAGAAAGTGGCAGAGTAATAGGACTTTGTGAGGCGAAATGAAGCCCAGTCTGATGGCTGCTGATTAAAAATTGACTGTGCCACATCAAAGAGGAGTTGAAGGTGAAAATGATGATCACTTCCCTCTCCCAGGGACCCTGCACCATTTCTTTTATTCAACCTTGAAAGGTTTTTTCTGAATAAGATAATATCCCTTGAGTCCATTCTGCCTTGGCAGCATGGAAAAATGTAGATCAGTATGCCTATTCTTTATGAAAAAAATGGGATTTTGTTAATGACATAGCACTTTAAAGTGATGGCTTGTATGTGGTAAATGCTGAGAAATTAATTATAAAATGCTTCTTAGATGGTGTATCAAATTAATTGTTGATATGCAGCTACTAAAACAACCACTGTAAGCTTCTACTGTCTTTACTGCTTTTTCCTGTTTTCACCTTTAGATATAATATAGGTGCTATACTCCTTTTTATTTTCATCTCATAGTCAAAATGCTGAATTTCGTCTGTATATAAATAACATCCTTGTATCTAAAACAAAATGTATGCTTTATTGTCAGTATATATTGCAGGTTTCAATTTGCTGAATGTCTTATGCTACCCATTTGGAGACAGTTCCCAGAGTATATAAACATATAAATATATGAATATACAGATATTTAACTATGGATTCACACACACAGCCCCACTTGACACACACATGCATATAGAATTATCTGGCAAGATATATTTTATAAACTTTCATGTATTAATAAACAAATGAAGAATGTAATATATGCAAAAGATTAAAGAGAAACACGACTTTATTCTGCTTGGAAGAAATAAGCAGTGTATGCACAGAATTCATCCATAGAGTTTTGATAATTAAGAAAAGTTTCTACACATTCATTTTAGATTTTCCTATTAACCCTCACTGGGCATGAGATTTAACACAACATTGTGAAGGAAGATATTCTTAGCTTCTTTAATTCTGTCTACAATTGTGTAGAAGATCTGCAAACATCTGAAACACGTGTCAATAACTGAAGAGTAATAAAAGTTTTTGATACTTAAAATTCTTAATACTTAACTAGAAAATAAGTAAACTAGAAGCCTTAAGTTTGGGTTCATGAAATATTTTAAATTATAAATTTTCTGTATGATTTCTGTCATGATTAAACGCAACATTACTTAACTAACACACATGTAGTTTATAGGTTCCATATTCCTTGCATTCACATATTATACAATGTTTATATATAGTAAATATTTTTGAATCCCAAAAATGTTTTCACAAATAGAAGTTTAGGTATTTTTAGATTTAACAAATGTAGTAAAAATGTATTATAGTGTGTGCAATATTTTACATTTAAATAAAATTTCAGTGTTAATAATGATTTAAGAAGACAATTCTCTTTAACATATAAAAAATTGTGATGAAAAATTATATTGTAAGTCAGAAAGCAAACAAATGGCATTAAAGATATAAGAAGATTAATATACATACACACATGTGAAAATAATAAAAATATTTTTCTGCTATTAATTTTAATTTTTAATTTTTAATTTTTAAAGATAATAAGTCTCATTACATTAATGCCAAGTTTAATATGATACATTTATCCATTTTTATCTAAAATAAAAAATTATATTAGAAAATTAAATTTTTTGCCTTTAGTATAGAACTCTAAAAATAGCTCATTGAAATTTCAGAGTGCATTACAAGAAAATAGCCTTCAGTGATTTTCTTTATATTGTATATATTACACAGTATATATTTGCCCATATATTTATATATTTATATTGACATAATCCATTTGTTTTCTAAAATTTGTTATGTAAATTATATTTCCTTAGAAAGTGTAGAACTATTAATAGAAATATATAGACTTTTAAATATGTTCCTGTATTCTTACAAAATTGCTCAGTATTGCTAATCAAATTGAAATGAATTTTTGTCTGGCACTTATAGCTACAACTTATTTCATCTACATGTACATTCATTATTCAGCAGAACAAGAAACTTACTATTTTTTTTTAATTTTAAAGAGACTGTAACAATAAAACCAATCAAAACAATACAGTGTAAGAGATACAGGACTTCAAAACATTACAAAATTAACAGTAGTTACCATAATGCCTTTTGATGTCTTCAAAATAACTGAAGATAACTTTGGACATAGTATAAATCAAACAGAACAGAATAGAATAGAAACAATAAAACAAAACAATGAATGTGATAAAGGACCTCAAAACAAGCCAGTAGTAAATTCAAAATTGCTACCATAATATATCTTGCTGTCCTTGAAATACCTGGTCCTGCCATCAGATTTGACATAATCAAACAAAGCAAAAGAGAATAAAACCCAACCCAACAAGACAATGGAAATCATATAGAACCCCAAACAAGACCATAGGGAATCAGCAATAGCTGCAGCCCTCAGAAGGAGATCCCCGCTAGATGACACCTTGCTTAGCAATATCCTCTGAACCTATGATCAAACCACTGGTCCTAGACCTGCAATGTGAGTGAAACACCAAAGCACCACAGTCATCCAATTGCATTTCACCCCGACAACTGTCATCACAGCCTGTGTTCCTCCAGATAGGCTGGTTGCTTACAGGGTGGGTTGAGGGATGGTACTTCTTGCTTGCCATCCCGCATGCTAGATGGGGCTGGGGTCTGGCTGTTCCCAGTCCGGTGGCGCCTGCACATGGCACTGGTTCCCAGACTGGGCTTGTTTACTGCTGTGGCTATTGCTCTCTCTAACTGCAGTCCACAAGTGATGCTATTTTTTGGTGGATTTTTTTTGTTTTATTTATTTATTTATTTATTTATTTATTTATTTTGTATGAAGGAGCGAACTCATGACCATGTGCTTACCAGGCAGGCACTTGTGCCTCTAAGCCAAACCCCTGGCCCAAAACAAGAAATTTAAGGTAAAACATGATCAATCCTAATACCTGATGTTTATTTTTGTCAAATAAACTTTATTTTTCAACTTCATTAGGTTTCATGAAAGTAGGAACTAATTTTTGGCTTCTTTTTGTTTATCTAGTGTCTTGCTTAGTGCTTATGGTATAAATTATTTACAAAGCTATGTTGGAAAAATATTTCTAGTAAGTGTGAATTTCAAAAGATTAGAGTTACAAATAATTAAGTGAAAACAATGTTTAAGTGGATAGAACAATTTGTCTATGATGTTAGTTGTTCTCTAGTTCTATCATAAACCTGACTTAACTAAAGTGATAGAAACTTTATATTGTGACTTCAGAAATATGATTCATGCTGGGGGTTTAAAATATAGCACATTATCAACTTTCTTCTAACTTGAATATCTGTTAGGAAATGGTAACTCAATCACTCTCCAAAACTCATCTAACCCATATGTCTCACCTGATTCAACCTGTGAGGATGACATTAGTATATTTTAGTATTAGGACACAGTTTCAAACCCAGGTCCTCATATACATACTAGGATATTGCTGGCCCACTGAGTTACATTGTCACCCCCTTAGACAAGCATTCTTACCTTCTTGTTTTAATCCAGAGTTTCACTCCTTGGCACTATTGAGTTCTGAGTCAGATCATTGTCAGTCTGGAGGTTGTCCTCCCCTTGATAACCACATAACAGTTTTAATCCAGAGTTTCTTCTCTCTTGTATTACTAAAATTTGGGTCAGATCATTTTTAGGCTGGAGGCAGTCCTTCACATGGTCAGCCAAATGTTAGATGCTAATATTCTTCTTCTTCACAACCGTGGGCAGTTGTGTGAACCATGAATGTCTCCAGGCACTACCAAATATCTTATGGAAAACTGTGCCCTCAGCTCTACCTCTGGCTACCGACAACCACTGCTGTAATCGTTTTACATCAAATTAAGGACATGGTGTTGTGACTGAAAATTCAAAGGGAAATCCTCAAATCATTCTGTGGCTTGAAGTTGGAAGACTTTTGTAGTTCTTACTGAAACTTTGAGATTTCAACCCATATAAAATTTTGCAGTATGTCCAATTCACATTCCTTATTATTCTGTCTACTATATTACTGTAGTAACTTCTAAGTTATGGGTAACTGTTTTGTGCATTTATGGTATATGCTAAATTGCAAGTGCTATCACTTAGTAGGCAGGTTCATTTTTCTCTAGTTTCACTTGACTCCAATCTCTGCTTTAAACTATATTGGATACAATTTTTCATCTGAGTCTGCATGTGAAAATGAAGTTTTTATGAATGCTAAGCAACTAATGCAACCTTATTTTACTAACCGAATTTGATTCTGCTTTGTGTAAAAGTGTCAGCCTCAGACTCAATACAGTGTTGTTCTACTTCAGTCATTGCTGAAGAGGAGAGGAATATATGTTCTTTTTCTAAGATGTTCTTCCCAATACATTTTGTAGATTCAGTATCTCCAGAGATAAAAATACAGAATACAGACAAAATAGGTAGAGGTCTCATTATCTGACTTCCCATGTGCCATGAGTGTAAGTTGTTGATCTGTTCTTGTTCTATCTATTCTAGTCTTCTAGATGTTCTATATCTCTAGTAATGTGTGGGAGATTTTTTCTTTCTTTCTTTCTTTCTTTCTTTCTTTTTTTTTTTTTTTTTTTTTTTTTTTTTTTTTTTTTTTTTTTTTTTTTTTTTTTTTTTTTTTTTTTTTTTTTTTTTTTTTTTTTTTTTTTTTTTTTTTTTTTTTTTTTTTTTTTTTTTTTTTTTTTTTTGTATTTTTGAGACAAGGTCTCATTATGCAGTTCAGGCTGGCCTTGAGATCACTTTGTAGCCCAGGCTGATCTCGAACTTGCAATGATCCTCCTGCCTCAGTCACCCGAGTGCTGGGATTACAGGCGTGCACCACCACATCGGGCGTCTCTCTGATAATCTGGTGGCTTCAGGTAAATCACATGAAATACTTTTTATTTATATCTTTTTGAGAGGGAATATTCAGTGTCCTGAAACTCTCTACATTTAAGAAATCCTCCCAAAGACATACCATAATTCATCCTAAATGTGGAGTAGCTATCATTGTATAACCTGTAGATCCACTGAAGTCCTTTTCTGTGACCTGATGAAATTGCAAAGTCGAGAACATGAGTGGGTATTACCAGGATCCTGTCTCAGTGACACTTCCACATGGCCCTCTCCAGTCTTGTAGAGATCAGCTACCTTTCCCTCAGGTCCTTTATCTTCGGCACGTCAGTGATGGAAGAGAGGCTCCATTCTGTGTTCAGAAATGAACCCAAATTTCATAGGAGAGATGTTAAATATACATCCTTTCTAAAATACATATCAATTTTTAGAGTCTCATAACTATCTTCAGAAAACTGTCTGTTAACATACTAGCCTTCAAATACGGCAAAGAAGTGTATTTAATATGCTTTGTTTGCTGAAGGTATAGAAGAGACTGAATAAACTTATATTTGTGCTTATTTTTAAAAAACCCTAATATTCAGGATTAACTCTTTTTTTTATTTTATTAATAATAAAAGATAAGACAGAAGAGAATCCCCCATATTTGCTACATTGCCTGCTATAAAGAGATGCTTGGGTTGCTGCCCAGAGGCCTGGCCAAATCTACAAAACAAAAGTTGGTTGATGTTCCTTGGTTGCTATTAATCCAGCCAGACCTCCAAAACAGCAGGTTGCTTACGGGGGGTGGGGGGGTGGGGTTGGGGGGGGTGGTGTTAGTGTTTGTCCCCGATTCCAAGCCCGCGCCAGTGCCGCGCGGGCTGGGCGGGGGTCCCGCAAGGGGTCCTACTCGTTCTCCTCCAAGGTCCTGATATCAGGACCCCAGAGGGCAGTCCATATTGCTTCCTGATCCATGCCTGTGCCACGCGGGTCAGGCGGGGGTCCCGGAGGGGCCCTACTCGTTCTCCTCCAAGGTTCTGGGATCAGGACCTCAGAGGGCAGTCCATATTGCTTCCTGATCCGTGCCTGCGCCACGCGGGCTGGGCGGGGGTCCCGCGAGGGGTCCTCCAGGATTAACTCTTGGAACTCTACTCACTTGGATTTAGAAAGAGAATTTATTATTCCAACTTTCAGAAATTGGAAAGTTTTCACAACTCTTCTGTGCTTGTCTTCTTATACCAGCATCTACTTTTCTATTCCGCTGTCTAGAAGCCCACTCAGCAGATAGTGTCTTTGACACTAGTTTTGCCCAGGTTAGGACTGTAACAAAAATTTAGGACAAAAAGAAAGTACCCTTTTATCCCAACAAGCATTTACTTTAAGCAAGAGTGATTCATTCTTTAATTTGATGACAACAAGAAATAAAAACTTTTGGGAAGGGTAGCAAGGAGTGATGCAAAAAGGTTAATCAGTGCATACTAAGTTATAAAAAGAAAGGAAATAAATTCTTCTGTGCTATTATACAGTAGAATAACCATAAATAGTAACATACTGTAAATTTTTTAAAAGCTCGGGTAAGTAATTTTGCATGTCTTTCAATAAAAACATGTTGAATATTTGAAGAAATACATATACATACCCTGATTTCTACATTCCACAATGTATACATGTGATACAGTATCACCAGTTACCTCATAAATATGTGCAATTAATGTATCATTGAAAGGAAAATAATAAAACAAAAACTTGAATACTGACCCTGAACTTTGCCTATTATTTACAAAATTATAATGGCTATTTATGCCAAGTGGGATGTACTTTTACATGACATTCACTTTCAAATTAGGGAACTATAGGCAAAGCAATTTGCCTTCCATATTGTGGGTGGGTCTCACCCAGTGAGTTGAAGGCCTGATTAGAGTAAAAAGAGCAACCTCGCCAAACAAGAAAAATCTGCCCAGGAGAATCCTTAGGATTTAATCTGCACTATCAGCTCTCCTGGATCTTTAGCTTTGCAGCAAAATCTGCTCATTTTGGATTTTCAACACCAAAATCATGTGTGGAGAAAATCTCTCCTTGTTCCCACTCCTACCCTGCTTCCCCCCATCCAACCCTGCCCGCCCCTTTCTCGTGCTTTCTAATAGTTCTGTTTCTCTGGAGAACACTAACTAATGTTATACTGTAAAAAACAGTGCTCGAGTATATTGCACCCTATATTCATTAAAACATACAAAGTACTTAAATTAAATTTTCAGGTTAAAATTAATTTCTATTTCAACCTATACTATAGTAGAGTGGTAGACTTTTTTTTTTTTTTTTTTGTACCGGGGATCGAGCTCAGGACCTTGCACTTGCCAGGCAGGCACTGATGCCACTGAGCTCTATCCCCAGTTAGAGTGGTAGATTTCTAATTAGTGTTTCTTTTTAATTGACAAGGGTGTCAGAGCACAAATTTGATATGCAATCTTGGACATACAATATATCAAATATTTTCTAGAGTTATATGCATTATATAGAGAAATATAAAAGTATATTGATGTATGTATATAGAGTTGTTTTCTAATCTTTGGTATCTCAGTATCAAATGTGCATAAAATTCATTCTGGAGGTATAGCTTTATAAAAATTGGTGAGCATTTATTCTGCTTTCGGTGGCAGGGATGAAGTCATTATTGCAATATTAGTGAAAGCTTTATTTTTGATTTTGTAAATTATTCAGTTGAAATTCTCATTACACCACAATTATAATTTTTATTGTTGAAGAATATTATTTTTAATTTTATCAATTTTATCTCTTTCTAGTTTGTTCCAGAAGATAATGTGAGTTTCTCTGAAATTGGTATAGAGCTATTTCAATATGGCAGTAGTCTCATCTAAGAAATCTACTATGAGCTGAGAGATGAATTAAGATAATTAATACAAGGTGTGTATTTATTGCAATAGTCATTAATACCTCTCAAAACAGTAGATATCTGAAAAAATACGGCAACAAGATCTTTTATAATTTGCTGGATTTTACATTTAGTGTTAGAATAGTAATAAAAAGTAATCCTATGCTGTTTTATGGTATCATAATATGGCATTGCCAAAGAAAGTTAGATTGCAAGAATTTGAGATTTTAATATCTAAGAATGTTTTGTTAGAAACTCAGAAAAAAGAGGATGTGAAATAAATCTGTATATGAAGAAAGAAAAAGTGGGTGTTAATTACAAAATACAATACAAATAAATTTGTTTGATATAAATTTAAATATTGGAAATAAGTTTCTTTTGCTGAAATTGTAGTAAGGTTACTAAGTAACAATTATTAATAAGCTGATTAGAGCTTGCATAAAATTTGGAGTCCTTTGTATTCCTGAAATTTAAGATTCAGAAAATTGGGATAATAATACATTCTCTTAAATATAAACATTTTCTTTGTTTCTACCTTGAATTTTAATCAATCACTATGAAAATGTTTATTAAATTCTGTCATGCAACATATTTTGATAGAAAATAAATAACTATGAGCTGCTTATGCAGAGTTTATGTTTAAGAGTAAAAGGTAGATATTTATATAAACAATTATCATGTATTTTTGTTTTCTACTAGATAAAAGTTTATCTTATCTTGGAAACCTGTAGTGAAAATAATTACTTTTGTTTTGAAAGAATCATCTGAAAAAGAGTTAAATGACATAATTTCCAAATGAAATAAGGAAAAACAATTCCAGGTAAAAAAAAACAAGTTTTGCTAATAAATAGGACTAGAAAGAACATATTGTCAGAAAACTATTTTATAGTATTTAGTGAGATAATGGGAATAGAAATTGAGAAAAAAGATACTAACTAGTCTATATAATAACTAGTGTATCAAAAATTGTGTCAATAAGAACACACACAGGGGCACATGTGTCATAACACATTTCTTTTTAAGCATTCTAGTTTAGGATTATGTTGAGTGAATGTAGACACGCCATGAGGCTCTTATTTTCATCATCTTTCAGTCATGGGCTATAGTATCTCAGTAAAAGAAGCAGGGCACCAGCACATCTCATTTCTTCTTACATAACTGCATTTTGCAAAAGTTAAATTCCAGGTAGGGGGCCGAGGATTTAGCTCAGTGGCACAGTGCCTGCCTGGAAAGTGTGAGGTCATCAGTTTGAGCCCTGGTACCAGAATAATAAATAAATAAATAAATAAATAAATAAATAAATAAACAAATTTCAGGTGGGTGCTGCTAGCAAATTAGAAACACACTTCCCCCAGCAAATACTCAGACAAAGCAAAAGTTCTATTCTCAGCACGATGAATTTAGAAAGGCATGGAACTCATTGTGCTTCCCCTTTACTGTTTATAGAGTAGAGGTTCTATACCAGGAGATGCATTCCGAGGAGTTTCAGAGTTATCATTTCTGTCCTGGGCCCTACTTACAAAGCATGAGCATCACACACTACAAGAAGTGGACCTCTGTTTCTATCTTCAGGTCAGAATGCATGACATTATGCAGTTCTGTTCATATTTTTCATTCTGTTTCTAATTTGTTCTTTTAGAATAAAAAATATGGACAGAATTGCAAGAAAAGGTGGAGCACTATTAGCTACACTAATATATACCTAACAGAGTACCAGAAAAGGAAGAAAAAAAGAACAGAGGAAAAACAATTTGAAGAATATTACCTAGGGCAGTAGTGATGAACCTATGGCATGCCTGATACCATCAGCTGTTTTCTGTCATTGAAAGCTTTAAAAGTTTGCCATCACTGTCCTATGGTCTTGGAACAATCTGTGATCTGTCAGTATCAGCAACACGCTGGTACTTGTTGCAAATGCAAATTCCTAACTCCTGTACTAGAATGTCTGTGTCAGAATCTATTTTTAGAAAGATCTGTAGGTGATTTGTATGCACATTAGAGTTTGAAAGGCACTTGCCTTAGTCAGTTTTCCATTACTGTGACAAAACATTTGAAATAAACAATTTATGAAGAAGAAAGGTATTCCTTACCTTACAGTTTCATTGATTTCATTCCATGGTACCTTGACACTGTCACTTTGTGTTTGTAGAAGGCAGAGCACGGTGGGGAGTATGTGTGAAGCAAAGTTGTTCACCTTATGGCAGCTGGAACACAAAAAGAGAGGAGAGCCTGGGGCCACAATATCTGCTTCAAGTTTTCTTTAAGGATAGAGTTTCCATCCATTAGGTCCCACCTCTTGAAAGTTCAACCACCTCTCAAAACAGCACCATGGTTTCAGGACAAAGTCTTCATTGCATCATCCTTTAGACTATGCTCCATGTACAATCAATAGCATTACTGTTCTAGGAGAATGTTACATATGGAGGTCCAGAGCTAAGTAAGAATTTGTTTTTGAGTAAAGGGCATGCAAGTCAATGTCACGTTATATGAACAAAACCATAAGTAATGTAAAATTGCATGCATCTTTGGGAGACAAAAAATTTGTTATCAATTCAGTTATGATAATAGATTGCATGTGATTCTGAACATCTTCATTTTCAATACTTACAACTTTTAGTTGCCAGTTAAAAGCTCTAGAATTGTAAAAAGTCAATTTTTATAGTAGCAAGTACAATTTTGATTTTTGATGACTGTACTTCTATCTCCTGCAATATGCACTACACTATATTTAAGTAGGCTTCACTACTATAATTACAATATTACTTATTAGGAATGAAAGGGAAGATGCACTGATATGGATCCATTTTTAATTTTTAAAATCCTTCTCAAACAGTTTGAATAAACCAGTGCACTTAAAACTCCTTTTTCCCAATAAACCGAACTTCAAAACCATGTACCTGTCAGATTATTGCAGGAAGTCAATGTTCAGAAAATTTGTAAATTCTACAAATATAACTTCTATGGGCCTCAATTATTCTTTTCTATAAATAATTTACTTGAGTGTGGCTTTGCTCTTTTATAACTAGTTTGTCAACCAAGACCCCATACCAGGCAGACAGTCAAAAAACTGTATTTAAACTTGTCTGCATTGTGCTTTTCAGTTTGGTTCTAACATTTCAACCCAGGACTTTCACTCCTTCCAGAACAGTGTGAGAGCATTTAATTGCAATCTGACGTGTGTATTGCTAAGAAACAAAAGGCTATGAACTGAGGGTGATGATTAAGTGTTCTACTGGATAATTGCTTAAACTACTACTTATATTATGCCGCATTATCTCCTTTGAACAAAGTGCTTATTGGCCTTTTGTGTAGTGATTATACAATGTAAGTGCAATCTTGCTGTTTTAACTCTTGTCAGAATTTATGTTTAATGCACTTCCATTACAAAGAAGGATGCAACTGTAGATTTTTGTTCTATGGATGAAAACTCTCTGGAAAGAGTATCTCAACCCTTGGTTTGACTGGAATATGCCACATCTTCTGCTCTTCTGGAGAAAGGGAACAAAAGATGAGAAATGGCAAATGGCAAACACCTTCAGTATTATGGTTTTGAAAAAAAAGTTGTGAAGAATTTTATGGACAAAATTCATGTTTAAAAAATAAGTAGCTTTTTATTGAGATTTTCTTATGGATAGGATTAATGAATCATAGACATCATAGACTTTTATAAATACAGGATAAATATCCACTGGTAATTATCATGTGAACCTATACTTTTGTTATCTTAGTACAAAAAAATTCAAAATTTATCCTTTCAAAGTTTTAATCTAAATCATTTGTAATTATGCATTGTAGAACTTTCACTTCTCTAAAAATGGTTAATATTACCAACTAATATTTTCTCAGAAGAAAATTTTCATGATAAATGATTTTATACATTTATTGAAAAAATAATCAAGTTCTTTTTTCTTCCTATTTATTAATATTGTGTGCCTTACTATCTAGGTTTGAATATTAGCTAGCCTTCCATTGTAGGGATAAACTTAATTTAACTATAATATATTCTCTCTTTTGTATGTGGTTGAATTAATCAGTAAATAGTGTTATAATTTTGCATTTATTTTATGAAGTAGATTGCAGTACAATTTTCTTACTTTTTGCAGTGTCTGTTCTGTGTCTTTATAATAATAATAATTTTCACTTCATAGAATGAGTTGAGAAGTAATCACTGATGTACACTAATTTGTAAAATTAACCAATAAAGTCATCTGGATCTGGAGTTTTAAATTTTTTTCAGGGAAATTATTTTCTACAAATTCAATTTAACTGATACAAAGCCATTAACTTACTTATCTATTCTTGAGTGGACTGTGGCAGCCTGTGTCTTTAAATTGGATGCATAAAGTGATTTGGATTTGTTCCATCTTCTTTTCTTTTAAGAAAAATTGACTCAGATTAGTACTAATTCTTCTTTAGATGTTGCATAGAACCCACAAATGAAATTATTAGGATTTGATCTTTTCACCATGTGGGAGAATTTTAATTACTAATGCAGTCTCTCTAGTGTTACAGATCTCTTCAGATTATGTTTCTACTTGAGTCAGTATCTGGGGGTCTGTGTCTTTATAGGAACTTGTCCATTTAATCTAGGTAATCTAATATGTTGCCATGCGATTTTCACAGTATTCTTCTTCAATCTTTCCTATTTATTTAATTTTATGTTTATTTGTTCACATTTGCAGTATGCTATAATTACGTACATCATGCAGAGTTAATACACATTGATGATACATCTTAATTCGCTTTTTAATCCTCTTCCCTTCTCCTCGCACTCCTCTCTATGTCTTGGAGATATATAGATACAAATATAGATCTAGTATATAGTGAACAAGCTCTTCATATGGGGCTTGTACATGTACACAGCGCATTACAATACCTCCACACACACTGTAAAAAAAAACTCATTTTCCTGGACTGTCTGTCCTTTTCCTCTGTTGCTCAATTTCTCATTCTATAAAAGCAGGCATGATGACTCCTTTTTTCATCCTTGATATAAGTAATTTGAATATTCTCTCATGTTTTAATTCAGTCTACCTCAAAGTTTTAAAACTAAATTCATCCTGCATAATCATGATTTTTTTTAAAAAATCTCTATTGTTTCCCTAGTCAGTTTCATTTTATTTCCCCTTATATTTTTTATTTTTTGACTCTCTTCTGCTGTTTTTGTTTAGTTTCTCCATGTTTTCTAGTTTCTTGAAGTAGACATTTAAATTTCAGATATTTCTTCTTCTTTGAGTTAGTCATTTATATTCATAAATTTCCTTGTGAATTTTAGTGAGTTTTCTATGCTGAGTTTTGCTTTGATTCAGCATAAAGTATTTTTTAATTCTTCTTGTGATCTCTTTTTTGCCTTGTTGATTAAAAAAGGAATATGTTGCCTACTTTTCACATAGTTCTGACTTTTCCAAATATCTTTCTCTTAGTACTTCTTTAATTTCATTGTAATTGGGAACATTAATTGGATGACTGCAACCTTACATGTAATTTTTTCTGATCTAGCACATATAATATATAAGCTATCTCAGAAAACTTTCTATGCATATTTAAGGAAAATGTATATCCTGCTGCTTTTGGGTTTGTTTGACTTACATTGTAGTGTGGTTCTAATCTTCTATTTAGTTGTTGATCTGTTTATTGTTCTGTCCATTATTAAAGATAAAGTATTGCAATCTCTTCACTATTACATTGAGTTGTCTCTTTTTCAGTTATGCCAGTCATATTTCATGTATTTTGGAGTTCTATTATTTGGTGAATATCTAAAGTTTTAAATATTCTAAATTAGTTCATATTTTTGACATCAGAAAGTGTATTTATTTTTCTGTAATTGCAATTTTTACTTTATTTTGTTTCTGATTTTAGTGCGCCTAATCCATCTCTCTTTTGGTTGCTCTTTGCCTGGTATGTTTTCTTCTACCTTTTATTTGCAATCTGTTTGTATCTTTGAATTTAGAGTATGACTCTTGTAGACCTAATGAGTTTGACCATAATTTTAAAAATCTGTTTGCTTGATCTTTGCTTTTTGATTGGACTGTTAGAACAATATATTATGGAAAAGGTAGGATTTATATCTGGTAGATTGGTATTTTTCTATAAATCTTATAGCATGTCTCTTTGCTTTTCCATTCATTAATTTTTGCCTTATCATGGATATTTTAAATCTCTTTTTTGTTGACTTGTTTCCTTTTGGTTATTATTTTATCAATTGTAAAGTTATTTCATAGTGATTGTCTGGAGATTACAATTAATATGACTTAAAACATTTGAATTTAGATTCATGTAAATTTAATTTCAACACATACTTTACTCCATATAGTTATGCTTTCTTTTCTCACTTTTTTATTATTGACATATTTTTTATTGTTAAATATCTTTATCATAAGCCATTAATACCTTCTTAAATTATTTAAGTAGAATAAGAAGAGAGGTTTTCACAGCAAAAACAATTTTCTTCTCTACTTTTCACCATGTTGCTAACTTTACTAAAGCTCTTTATTTCTTCATGCTAATTACAGTTACTGTGGAGTGTAACATCAGTAAAAAAAACACCAATCATTCTCAAAGAACTTTTCAATTAGGATTAATCTGGAAATACCTGTGCTGTTCCTTCATTTTTCCTGGAAATCTAAGTTGACAGTCTTTTCCTCAAACAATTTGAATAGGTTAGTCTTGCTTTCTGCTGTTAATAATAGTGAATTTTTGACTGTGAGTCTTTTGATTTTAGGATTGGAATTTCATTGTTTCTTTAGATAAAGAGTCAATTTTTCCTCCTCAGTCCTAAAAACTTTGTGTTTTGCTATTTATTGTGCTAGTTTAATTGGTTGAATTATTTTGAAGTGTATATTAGCATTTTATATAAAATTGGAGAATTAAAAGAAGCACAACTTTTTCTAGTAGATTGAACACCAAGGCTTCCTTTAAGAATATTTTTATTGAGTAGTTTTTTTAAAGTGTGCGGGTAGTGGCCAGGGAGATAGCTCAGTGGCAAAGCACCTGCCTGGCAAGTTCAAGATCCTGAGTTAGATTCCCAGTACAAAAAAAAAAAAGTGTATGAATTATAGTTTCATATTTACTTGGATTTCTTATCATTATATTTTTCATATTATTCAGATAATGTAACATTCCAGTTTGAGAATAATATCTGCCGCCTCAAAATCTCTTCTTGGTTACTTTTTGGTGTTATGGTAGTTGTTGCTACCGTTTACTTTTTTTTTTTTTTATAAACTTTTCTATCTTAGTTTTACCATCTTGGGATTATTACATTAAGTCTTTGGTTTTTGTCCTATGTGGCCATTGAGAAAATTATTTTAGTGGCCACTGAAAGTTTTAGTGCTCACAGAAATTTGCTTAGATTTCTTACATCAATAATTTTTTTATCTTTCATCAAAGGATTCTTGGTAGCAGTGGAGTCACTCACAGTTCTCCCTGAATTTTCATTTTTTGCTGTGCTGAAACTCAAGATTAGCCACATGGGAACACTCACAGCCTTTTCAGGTCTTTGGGGAGCTTGCCACAGCTCTTCAGATGTATGTGACTATCTAGATCTTCAGAAGCATGCTGTGACTTTTCAAATCTTTCTACAGACATGTCATTCTAAAAATCTCCCACTATAATTATTCTGGATATTTTCTTTTGTATCTAAAATGTCTTCACTTTGTTTAAGAAAACAAAGTTTCAAAATAAAATAATAGGAGAATAACACTAGTTATTGTTATCTTCAAAGTAGTTACTCAGGGTACAAGATATGACCATAAAAATTCTCCAAATGATTTTAGCACAAACCATTCTTTTCAATGAACTAAGAGAAACTAGTAGTAAAACTAGCTTGTATTTTTTTTCTTTTTCTTTCTTTCCTTTTTGCCCACCCTAGTTCCTCTTTCCTTTTCAACAATGTTTTCACTTTCTCAGGCCATCGTGATGTCTAACAATTGCTGCTGATAGTTTTTGATGAGTGCCATTTTAATTTTCTTATTTAGTAGTATTTAAATCAGATATAAAAATAACTCCCATACTGGGGACATTTCAGTACAATTTTCAATAGCTAAAATAATGGCATCTTTTTAGGGTTGATTCATTTAGGGACCCCACAAACCATTCTGCTCTTAAATAGCTGTTAGGCTATTGGGCAAACTGTGAGGTCACAGGTTTTCAAAGTTACTTTAGAGCTATGGAGAGAAATGTGAGAATACAAGTTAGTACATCTCAAAACTGACCATTCTTAGCAAGATCCAACCTTCTTTCTGTAATGAATACTCTTCAGAATGTTCTCAGGTTAATTTATAGACTAAAACAAGGTGACTTTGATAGTTTTGTCTGTTGTCTCTGTCTTAGTGAAAAAATGGGCTTTCAAAAGTTTTATTCCCTAATAAATTTTCTTGCATTTGTTTTTGGAAAATATTAAAAAGGCATATAATTCTAGGTTTTTTTAAGGAATCTGCACACTGATATCCACAGTGGTTGCCCTAGTCTACACTCCTACCAACAGTGGAGAAGGTTTCCTTTTTCCTAACAGCCCTGCAGCATTTATTATTGATTGATTTCTTGATAATAGGCATTCTTTGCTTTTGTTAGTTTGTTTGACAAACGTCTCACTATGTATCCTAGGCTGTTCTCAAACTCACTGCTCCAGGCTGGCCTTGAACATGTGGCAATCCTCAACCTCCAGAGTGCTGGGATTACAGGTTAGTTATTCTTTCTGGAGTGAGGTGGAATAGCAGAGTCATTTTAATTTGTATCTCTTGAATAACCATTGATCATTTTTTACATGTGTTTGTTTGCCTTTTTTTTTTTTTTTTTTTTTGCAGCACCGGGGATTGAACTCACAACCTCGCGCCTGCCAAACTTCCAGCCCTGGTTTTTTGAGGTTGTTTGGCATTTCTACTTCTTCATCTGAGTAGTGTGTATTCATTTCAGATGTCCATTTTTGGACTGAGTCTTTAAATTTGGGAGATTTGATTGTTTTGAGTTCTTTATATATTCTGGTGGCTAGTCCTTTTTCTGAGGAACAGCAGGCAAAAATTTTTTCCCACACTGTGGGTTGTCTCTTCACTCTTTTGGTTTCTCCAGCTGTGTAAAGCTTTTTAATGAGATAAGATCCCAGTTCGTTAAAGTTCCTGTCCAACTGGGATTTTGTTCATAAAGTCTTTGTTTAGACCAATGTCTTCAAGAGTTCTACCTATTCTATCTTCTAGCAGATTAGGGTTTCTGTTTTAAAATTTAGTTCTTTAATTCATTTTGATTTTAGTTTAATGCCTGTTGAAAATATATGTTTAATTTTAATCTTCAGTATATGGAAAGCAAGTTTTCCCAGCACCATTTATTAAAGAGGATATCTTTCTTCCAGTGAAGGAGTTTGGCAACTTTGTCAAAGATAAGTTGGCTAAGTATGTCAGAAGTTGTTTCTGCATCCTCTAATCTTTTTCATTGATGTTTGGATCTCTTTTTTTTTTTTTTTTTTTTTGCCAATACCATGATTTTTTTTTTTTGCTTTGCTTTGCTTTGTTTTTAAATTTTAATCATAGTAGCTTTGTATTATAACTTCACAACAAAAATGGTGATGCCCCCTGCCTTGCCTTGTTGCCCAGAATTGCCTTTGCTACATTGGGTATTTTCTGGTTCCAAATGAATTTTAGGATTGTTTTCTCTAATTCTGTGAGATATGCTGTTGGAATTTTGGTTGTGAAGAACTGAATCTGTATAGTAAAAAAATAAATATATAAAAAATGAGTAAATCTGTATAGTAATTTTGGAAGCATGGCAATTTTCACTCCATTGGTTCTTTCTACCCAAAAACAAGGAATATCTTTCCATTTTCTGACATCCTCTTCAATCTCCTTTTTCAGATTACTATAGTATTCAATGTAGAGGTATTTTACATCCTTCGTTAGATTGATTCCTAGGTATTTCATTTTGGGGGATGCTATTGTAAAAGGTGTTATTTCCCTAACTTCTCTATTATTGAGTTTGTTATTCTTGTAAAGGCAGGCTATTAATTTTTGAGTGTTGACTTTGTATCCAGCTATGCTACTGAATTCAGTTATTAAATCTATAGGCTTTTTGTGAAGTTTTTGGAGTCTTCTATGTAAAGTATTACATGATTTGCACATAATGTTAATTTCACTTCTTTATTTCCTATCCCTATTCCTTTTATTTCTTTCTCTTGTCTAATTTTTTTGGCTAATGTTTCCAGACCTATATTAAATAAGATGTTGGCTCTTGGTTGGTCATAAATGGCTTTTATCAGATTGAGATAAAGACCATCTATTCCAGTTTTCTGTAGGGTTTTTATCATGAACTGGTGTTGAACTTTGTCAAACTCTTCTGCATCTGTTGAAATGATCGTATGGCTTTTGCCTTTGGTTCTGTTGATATGGTATATTACATTTTTTTGATTTGCATATATTGAACCATCTCTGCATCCATAGGATGAATCCTCCTTAGTCATTGTGCATAATCTTCTTGATGTTTTACTCTATTTTGTTTGCCAGTATCTTGTGGATTTTTGCATCTATGTTTATTAGGAAGATTGGCCTGTAGGTCTTTTACTTGGTTAGGTCCTTCTCTTGTCTTGATATCTGGGTAATGTTTGCTCCCAGAAATGAATTTTGGAGAATTGCTTCACTTTCAATTTCATTAAAGAGTTTGAGAGGTGGTGGTGTGGGTTCTTCTCCAAAGTTCTTGTGGAATTTAACCGTAAATTCATCAGGACTTGGAATTTTCCTTGTTGATAAGTTTTTAATTACATCTTCAATTTCATTGACTGATGTTTGTTTATTTAGAAGATTTACATCTTCTTGATTCAGCTCAGGAAATTCATTCTTCATTGCTTAGTTTTGAGTTTTTCTTTCTTTTTTTTCCTTGATAAGGTTGGCTAAGAGTTCGTTGTTTTTATTTAACCTTTCAAAGAACCAACTCCATAATTCATGGATTCTTTGTATTATTTTCTTAATCTCCATTGCATTAGTTTCTGCTCTATTCTTAATAATTTCCTCTTTTGTACAAACTTTGGGCTTGATTAGAGGTTCAATTCAACCCAGCTACTTCTCCTCTTGGTATCTTCCTGCAAGAGTTAAAAGCATCATACCGCAGTTGTATGTTCACACCCGTGTTTATAGCAGCATAGTTTGCAATGATTAAATCTTGGAAACAATCCAAATGCCTATCAACTAATGAATAGATAAAGAAATGTGACTATTTTTTACTATGGAGTCCTACTCTGCCATAAAGAAGGATATGCTTGAGACAAATTTTCATTTAGCAAATAGTGAAAACAAAAGAATGGTTTTCACTGACTTGTCAGTTCATGTGATCTCATGTATCAATGTAAAATATCAATGTTACTGCATATTCTTTTCATGAAAATATCAATGTTACTGCATATCCTTTTCATGAAGACAGATAGGATAAATGTTCTAGCTCATGACTTTAAAATCTAAATTTCTAGTCATCAGAAATACTACTTGGAGCAAAATAGATCTAGACTTAAATTATTTATCACTTATAAACTTTTGACCTAGAAACATTATAAAATTGCTACATCTCAATTTTCTCACTTGTTAAATAAGATAAAAATAAGAACTAGTAAGGTTATAAGGATTATGGATGATAACTTTGCACTGCAATTGACACATTACTTGCTTAATATATATTAGCTGTGTTTCCTTCAGTAGTACATATACATATTAGCTGTTATGTTTAATAATTCTTGTACTCATTGAACACTAAAATTATTCTAAGCTTCTGCTGATTGCTTAGCTGAGTGAAATAAATGTGAAATTTATTACCATTCACAGAGTTTTGCCCAAAAGTCCTGAGATCATTCATAAATTTCACAAATACCAGGCATAGTATTATAGACCTATAATCCTAGCTACTCTGTAGGCTAAAGTAAGAGAGTCACAAATTCAAGGTTAGCCCTACGATTTAGTCAGTTTAGTGATACCCTTTCTCAAAAAAATAGAGACACAGTTAAATAATAAATAAATTTGTTCCACAAATTATAAATCCTTAAGAAATCTTGTCAAACATTGTTATGAATTTTCAGACTTTATCCACTACAACTCAAATGATCACTAAATTATGGATTTTTTCATTGCAGAGATTTTAAAAAAATCTTTTAACAAGACTGAGAGATATGATTTTTTCCTATGAAAAGTTAAGTTTAAAGGGGATTTGTCTGTGATCTCTCATGGAATAGTCCCTTCTGTGCTGGAGAAGGGAGAAGGTTGTCATGGAAACCTACAAAACTGGCAGGTGGGATGAACATTTTGTTCTGTGTGGGCCATGAGTATCTGTATTGGTTTTATTTCAGTAAATGCTCTGTGATGGATGCAATACCTTTGAATCAACATACTAACAAGCCCTGATTGTATTCTAATATTCAATTCACTGGCAGAAATTCTTCTTAGCTATTTATGCTTGTCTTGGTTACTTTTTTCTCATTGCTGAGACAGAAAACCTGACACCCAAAATTAGGAAAGGAAAGATTTATT
Source organism: Dasyprocta punctata (assembly GCA_004363535.1). Taxonomy (NCBI): domain Eukaryota; kingdom Metazoa; phylum Chordata; class Mammalia; order Rodentia; family Dasyproctidae; genus Dasyprocta; species Dasyprocta punctata. Next base: position 44,203 of record RJWM01000828.1, on the reverse strand, counting down.
TCTTACAGTTCTTGGAGGTTTCAGTCCATACTCAGTTGGCTCCAAGGCAGCGTAGTATGGCAGAGCCACCATTCAAGGCCGCTGCAACAGCAAGCTGAACCTGCAAGAGAGAGCAAGATATGCCTTCTTCCTGCTCTTACACTGTAAGTCAGCTCCACCCCTGGGTAGGTGCAACACTCATATCACTAATCCCAACAACAGGCAATAAGCCATTCATGAAAGCCAGACTCAGCCCTGTCCATGATTACATGAGGCTTAAGTGGGGGCCACCAGATCACACTATAACAATGCTTAATTAATTTTACATTTGATGAACCTCACCTGAGTTTTATACATTTAAGGGAAACATGGGAGAACCATGAGCAAAAGTTTAGCATCATGTCACTTAGAACATAATTGTTATGGGCAGGGACTTAGAATTAGACATAGCTATGTTTGTGTTCTGCTTTCACAACTCACTAGACATGTCTGGCTAAGATTATCTTTGTTCCTTACCTCAGTTTACTCATCTGTATAATGTGAGCAGTAAAGTATTATGCATGAAGTTTTACAATAATGAAATAATGAATATAAAGTGCTTAAGACAGAATGCTTGGACTTCAAAGGACAAAAACACCAAGACAGTTGGCCTCTTATGTCAGAAAAGAATAATGGAAGAGGGATGTAAGAGAACAGATGGTGTATAGAAGAAAGCAAAAGATGTCAACATCAGGCAGAAGAGAATTCTAACAGTGTTCTTTGAGCCTTTCCATCCTCTGTAAATTGGACAGAGCAAGGGTCACCAAGTATTCATGGAATATAAAAAACTTGATGACTCTGCATGTCCACAATTCAAGATGACATAGGAAGAATTCTCATTCACTTGCAAGTATTCCCACGTGCTAAATTTCCCATTATCACTGACACTCTTCTCATCTCTTCCACTTATCAAAGCATTGATCTTTCAGTCATATTTGATTTATAGAAATCCTTTGAAACGCATTTGCAATCATTCAGCCCAACCTACTTTTTCTTTTTTTCTAGCATTGCATTTCTCCTCTTGATCTTCATCTAGTTCTTGGAAGTACCACTAAGCAGGGTGTTATGAGACCTGAATTCTAGGCTCAACTAGCATGGTATGGACTAGGGTATGTCTGCCTATTAAATAGGAGTAGTAATCAAAGAAGCTAAATCACAAGGAACTTCAGGGGCATTAGATATGATTACAGATTGGAAAAGTCCCCTAACTGTAAAGCATTACTATTATCATCAGCACCATGGCGAATCTTTTCTTTTTGATATCTGTCTTAATTTTTCAGGGTCTTGACTGAGAGAGAGAAAGAGAGAGAGAGAGGTAAAGGAAAGAGATGGATTACACAGTTTTAAAACCTGATATTTATATTATTGCAAGTCTTCAAAAAAATAAAGCTTGAAAATGTTTTGGAAGATCTAAAATATTTTATACAAGAGCACTGCTAGTTATCTCAAGATGTTTAATGAAAATATGCCACAGATAATGAGCAAATAAAGAACCATTTTCAGTAACAAATTGTTACTAATAGAGAAGTCTTAAATGATATTTACTTTGTATGTTTGCACATCAACATACATGGGAATATTTTCTCATAAAATATCTAGCTAAGTCTCTCTATTATTTTAAAGTTCTCTTTTTTTTTCTTGATTATGCAAGTAAATCCATAGATTCTTATCTGTGAACAGTGGGTGAATATATGATAGGACTGTATTTGAAACTCACAATTCTTTCTGGGGTTCATCCTTGTATTGGGTGATAATGCAGTGTACCCCCAAGTCCTCATATAATTTTGATGGGGCTGAGTTATTGGTTTGTTATTGGTTTGTTGATTGACAATGTGAGCGCTGTGCCCACCCAGGGGTGGAGCTGACATACAGCTTAAGGGAAGGTGGGTCTTCCTCTTCCGCTTCCTCTTCCGCCTCTCTCTCTCTCTTGCCAGCGCGCCTTGCTGCTCGTGGCTGCCATGAAAGGCAACCCTGCCCCGCCACACTGCATTGGAGCCAACTTAAGTATGGACTGAAATTCCTGAGAAACTGTAAGAATAAACTTTTCCCTCCCTAATTTTGGGCGTCAGGTATTTTGTCTCGGCAACGAGCAAAAAGTAACTAAGACAATCCTAATGCCTGTGTTTAGGCATTCACTTTATTTTAATAACCCTACTTTTTGATCAAACTTCACATTTCTAGCAAAGCAATATTTACTGTTTGTCCCTTGACATAACATCTGCTTAAAGACTTCAGAATCAGAGAGTTTTAGTTTAGAATAGGACAACACCTCAAATTTATGTAAGCTAACAGACTAAATATTAATTCTTATAAATTTGCACATATGGATATTTAAATCTAAATTAGAATTGAATTATATTAAATTCAATTGAAAAGTCATTTCCTCTGTCATACAGTCATATTTCATGTGCTTTGTAGTCACATGACACCTCAGATTACCACAACAGTAAGAGAAATTTCCATATTTGCCATTAGTTTTACTGAAAAGCTCTGTTACAGACATACTTGAAATGATATTTGGCGAACATACAGAAAGTTCTATCCCATTTGTGTATCCTCACCATACCTTCTAGTTTAAGAAAATGAGGTAGTTATGTATATATTTTCTAGCTGTACTGGAAATTTGTGAAATTTTAACTTTCTATAAGGAAGATATGATATAACTTGCTTTTTATTGCATATTATATACTCATTCTTAAACATACAACAGCATATAAAATATATTGAAATAGCAAAAGATGCATATTTGTATATATCCCATTTTAAATATTTAATTTGATTTTTCAAAGATAATTTTAAAATATTCCATATGTTTAGATTCTATATATTTTGCCTATTTCAATTTTAAATCAAAAAAGCATTTACTTGTTTGCCATTTCTACAGATGAGATAGCTTTAAAAACGTAGATAGTACATAATGAGTACTGCATTTTTATGATCAATATTTTATAAAAAAATCAAATGTCAATGAAATGCTCCACTGGACATTTTAACCTGTTTTATATCCTTAGAAGCATTTAATTCATTGAGTTGTTCACCTGACATTTTTACAGATTGCTTTGATTGTAAAAACGTCATTTTAAAATGACGTTTTTACATTGTCTAGCTCTTAAAAATATCAAATGGGGAATAATTCTTCATTTGAAGTTATTAAACATGGCTATAACCATAAAAATGTCATTTTAAGATAATTCTTCATTTGACCTTTTTTACACTTAGCTGAACTTTTCTTTTCTTCCTTAAAAATTTGATATTAAGAATGAAAGTTAATAGAATTTTGAGGCAGTACTTAAAAATCCAAATCAGAATCTCACTGCTAATGTTGCAACAGTCCTGTGGGAAAGCTGTAGTTACTTATTCCTCACCCATTGAAGCCTGGGCCTTACTGGTAGCCCTTGTATGTGCACCTGTGCATGTGTGAGTGCGTTTATGTACTCATGCATATCCAGCTACATGCTAATTATGTCGTCTCACAAATAACCTGTGACACTTTACAATTTTTGGCTAGGATATTACACTTTTGAGGAAAATCACAAAATAGCCATTTTCTTTAAAGTGACCATGACTGTGGCTTTGAAGTAATATAGTTGTGATAGATATAGAGATGCAGTATAAACTTTTTTCCTAAGTCTACGTATTGCTTTACCTTACATAAAGTTTATTTTTCAATATGCATGCTTTGTACAGAAAGAATTATGCAGTTCAATTTTGAGTTTACTCTATGACTTCTTAGTATATGATAAATATGCTTATGTTTTGGACCAAAAAAAAATAGTAACAATAATTTTGACCACTTATTTTGTCTTGCATGAATGAGAATTTGACTTGCATGATTAATTCTCCTGACATTCCTGTGAGAGATGCACTATTGTATTATGCTCTAGGACTTTGGAACCCAGAAGGAGAAGAATTACGGTCTAACTGCCTCTCATAAATCCAGCAGAAACTTGGACAGAAAGGCCATTGTGACACCAAGGGAAACAGAGCTGATGCTTGTTGATTATCTCTACTCTGAGATATCCTGGTTGCTGGAGCCGGCATGAGAGAACCTAAAGGCAAGAATTTGGCTTGGATAAATTACAATGAGTCTTTGGCCAATGGAGACCATATGATCCTCCAAAGAAAGGATGGTAATAGACCATCCTAAAACATTTATCCCTGTCCTCATTCTTCACTTCCCAGGAAATTAAAAGGGGTTAGAAGAGATGTTTTGTGTCTTTTTCACCCATTAATCTGAATAAAGGTCAAAAAGTGGTTTGTGAAATCTAAGGAATTAATTAATAACTACTTACTATTACATCGCTAACCCATAATAGTGTTTTTTAGCATGATTCCTCCATCCCTGATAGGAATTTCCTTTTAGGTTTCTTAATGGCCACATTTAAGGTTTATTGAACTAACAGAGAGTAATAATGGCCCACTTAATACGTCTACAAAGCAAGGAGAAAAAGAAGTCCTCACAAAAGCATAGAACACTTTCCCTAAAAATAGATCAGCTACAGGTGTTAAGTGTAAGCCTAAATAATAAAAATAACAATAGTATTTATGGAAATCCAAAAATAGTACACACAAAAAGAAAGAAAAAGTCTTTATGGAATGAAAAATAAATTTTTCAATCCAAACACTTTCAGTGTAAAACTGATAAAAAAAAATTCATTATCGAGATTCAAGATATTATCTTGGAAAGTCACTGTATTGAGGAAAATAGGGAAAATAAAGCAACAAAAACTAAGGCAAGAACTTAATCTACATACTGAATGAACTTAACAAATTTCACAGATACTAAGAAAATGTTTTTAGAAATTTAATAGTAAATTTATTAAACCCCAAACAAAGCATAAAGTCCCACAAGCATCCAAGCTAAAATAAAAAATGATTTATTTGAAAACAATGGAATTATAATATATACACATTTCATGTGTATCTTTTTAGACTTGGAGATACACTTTATCATGAAAGTAGATGTCAAACCAGAAATGTACCGTTCGATTAGTACATTGTAAGTAGATATGTGATAAGAGAGAATATATTAATGAATGACAAAATACACTGGACCCAAAGTGCTGATATTCATGTGAATCACAGAATATTAGAGTGGAGAGAAAGTAAAAAAGAAGAAAAGAAAGAAAGAAAAACAGAGATGAGCCATAAAATTTTATTTGAAATATTTTCTCACTTTGGCTCCTTTATGCTTTGCTGTTGCTCTTCTCTAATCAGCTATTATATAAATAAACCAAGAAAACTTACAAAACTGAATAGAACATCTAAAATAAGTGTTAATATGCTTCTTAAAATTGAGGGGCCAAGATACAAGGAAACTTTAAGAATCTGAAGTGAAAGTTTTAAATTAAAAAATTTACTGTAAGAAAGAATGGGCTGGACATATGGGATGAGTAAGCACTGGAACAGCAGCACGTTTTGATGGAAAAAATGTTATTTTATTTTGATCACAAGTATGTGATTATGAGTACCAATATAAAGAGACTAAAACTAATAAAATAGAAAAATACATAGAATTTATAAATAACAACGAAAAGTAGATAACTAATATCACTATGTTCATGCAAAAATACAAATGAAAAAGAAATAAAGTTAACTTTTCTAATTAAAAATCAGGATAAATCAAAGCAAAGTCAATTCTATAAAAAACAGATTGTCAGATTCTGTTAAAAGGGAAATGTATATTTGTTGTAGGTTGGAAAATGACTCAAATTCTTTGGTTCTTGCTGAATTCATACCTTTTGTTGTGTAACAATACAGTAGTTCTATTCACAGAAGGACAGTGTCATTTCTCTGCTGGTTGAATGTTGATTTAGATTTACCGGGTATCTAAGTCGGAGGCTAGGTCTTGAGAGGTACTGCATTTTACCCTTGATTGTTATTGTTCCTGTACTGTATCCTATGTGACATGCTTTGGGTCGTGTTTTAGAGGATGAAGGCACATGATGCAAAGTTAGCTGATTTGAGTTGTCCCAATAGAAACCAATCTTACAGCAAATAGACAGCAAACTCCCAGATAAGTGAGAGACTAAAAGCCAAGGAACTTCTACTCCCTGGGCAATTGTCTACAGATATACAGAAATACAACCTAGTTCAACCAGGCGTAGGTCACAGCAATTGACTCCTGCTACAAAATTCACTTAAAAGAAATGATGATTGCTGCAAAATACTGGAGTTCTGTGGTGCTTTTTGATATACAGTAGTGTGACAATAGAAAGCAGGAGAATGCTTATTAAAAGAGATATAAAAATATGTATGATTTTAAATAAGTTAGTAAAGTACTGGATAGGCAAAGACTAAACAAGTACGATTAAAAAAGGGACAAGGGCCGGGCGTGGTGGCACACGCCTTTAATCCCAGCACTCAGGAGGCTGAGGTAGGCGGGGCGTTGTGAGCTCCAGGCCAGCTTGGGCTACAACGCGAGCGCAAGGCCGGCCTGAGCTACACAGTGCGACCCTGCCTCAAAAAACCAGGGCCGGGAGTTTGGATCAGTGCCTTAAGCGTCTGCCCTGGCAGGTGCGAGGTTGTGAGTTCAATCCCCGGTGCCGCACAAAAAAAAAAAAAAAAAAAAAAAAGAAGGGACAAGGATTTAGCTCAGCAGCACAGCACATGCCTGGCAAGACTAATGTCCTGAGTTTGATTCCCAATACCAAAAATATTTTTAAAAATTAAAAAATAAAGCTTTCAATTGAAGAAGAAACACAAAGGCCAATCTAACAGCAAAACAAATGGAATGAAAGGTTAAACACGTTTATTAAGACAGAGAGAAGGGACGGGGATTTAGCTCAGTGGCATACACATCTTCTTGACAGGTGTGAAGTTGTGAGTTTGATCCCTGGTACCAATAAATAAATAAATAAATAAATAAATAAATGACAGAGAGAAACACTGCATAAAAATAAAAGAAAATATATGAAGACAATGTCACAATGGTTAACCAGTACATGCTTTAGTTGTTGAAAAATATCTAATTCTAAACCATTAGAGCTACAAAAAGGTTTTTTATAAAGTATTGAAGAGATATTTTGCTATGCCTGTCTCAAAACCCAGCAACCGCTGTAAGAGAAGAAAGCAAACATTGTTTTTTTTTTGATATACAGATCTTAGATTCTTTCTAGAATTTCTTTTTAAGAAGTATTGAAAATTTAAAAATATAGATTATGTAATTGTCTTAGTTACTTTTTGCTCATTGCCGAGACAAAATACCTGACTACCAAAATTAGGGAATGAAATGTTTATTCTTATAGTTTCTCAGGAGTTTCAGTCCATACTTAAGTTGGTTCCAAGGCAACGTGGCATGGCGGGGCTGCTGTTCACGGCAGCCACAAGCAGCAAGGCGTGTTGATGAGAGAGAGAGTGGAAGCGGAAGACCCGCCTTCCCTCACACTGTATCTCAGCTCCACTCCTGGGCATGTGCCAATCCCAGCACTAGACAACAAACTGAACACAAGCACTAGACTCAGCCCCATCAAAAGTATGAGGACTTGGGGTACATAGTATTACCTAATACATTCCACCTCTGGACCCTCAAGGACTCATTTATATCCTTACTACAAAAGACATTTAGTCTATCTCTAAGAGTTGCCAAAGTCCTAACAGTTTCAGCATTGCTGAAAAGTCCAAGTCCAAATCTCCTCCGAGATCTATGGCAAACTCTTAACTGTAACCCCCTGTACAAATGAAAACAAGGTTAAGCACTTCCAACATATAAAGGTACAAGGTAAACATTACCATTCCAAAAGTTACAAACGGGAATACAAAGCATTGGAACCAAAGCAAGTCCAAAATCCAGCAGGGCAAACATTAAGTCCTGGAGTTCTCTGCTCAGCATCTGAAGTAATCTTGTTACAAGCTCCAACAGGCTTGAGTGACTCCACCCTTGTGGCACCTTTAGGGGTCTTAACTTCCATAGCTTTCCTTGGACGATCCATGTTCCTTGGCTCCACTCTTATATCTTTACACATTGCTCTCTGCAGGCGAGGTGGAAGCTGCCCTAGCCTTTTCTGTACTTAAAACCAGTGCCACGTGGATGCTGCCAAGGTCTGCTGCAGGCTGGAGCAGTAGCCAGACTTTCCTCTGTTTTGGCTGTAGGGGTCGACTGCCTACATTGCTGAGCTCGCTGAACCTGATTGTGAGGAACAGCTTCTCTATGCTGCCGCCATTCTGGAACCTGGTGTGGCTGCCTCCATTTTGGGACATGGTGTGGCCTCTGTCGCCACTCTGGGACAAGGTACTCTGTGGCTTTTTGTTGCCACTCTGGGATAGGGCACTCCGCAGCTTTTTCCTCTGAGCAAACTCTTTCATTTTTGAAGGCCTGAGACTGCAAAGGCTGGAGGCCCACTGGTTCCCAGGGTGCCCCCAGGCCATCTCTTTTATTCTTTTGTTCCTTCTCAGCAATCAAGGTCTCAGATCCATCTTTAAAGTCCACAGCTTTGTAACCAAACTCCCAAGGTTTTAAATCACCATGCTGCGCTCCTTGCTCTTTATCTACAACATAAACCTGGCTAAGAGCCCCCAACAAAAGCCATGCCACCATTTCAACACTAGATTGCCTGGAAATTTCTCTCTGTAGAGTAAGTAGTCCTTTGCCCTTAATCTCAGTTTCAGATAAAGTCTCTGGGCACAGGCAGAGTGCAGACAAACTTTCTGCCAAGCCATAACATACATCATGTGGAGTCCAACACCCAATGTCATCCTGCTTCCCAGCAGAAACCTCCCAAGGCTGGTCTTTACCATCAGGCTTTCTATCAGCCTTCTGGTCTCCTGAGCTCTAACTAGAATCTCCCATACAGAACAACCTAAGTCATTCCAGCTCTATGTATGTAGACGTCATCTCTGAACCCTTCCCAACTTTCCCTGCAAGCCATTTCCAAAGGATCTCGAACCACATGGTCAAGAATACTCAAAGCAACAACCCCACTCCTGGTACCAAATTCTGTCTTAGTTATTTTTCGCTCATTGCCGAGACAAAATACCTGACAACCAAAATTAGGGAAGGAAATGTTTATTCTTACAGTTTCTTGGGAGTTTCAGTTCATACTTAAGTTGGCTCCAAGGCATGGTGGGGCTGCTGTTCATGGCAGCCACAAGCAGCAAGGCATGCTGGTGAGAGAGAAAAAGAGAGAGAGCAGAAGTGGAAGACCTGCCTTCCCTTACACTGTATCTCACCTCCAACCCTGGGCTTGTGCCAATCCCAGCACTAGAAAACAAACTGAACACAAGCACTAGACTCAGCCCCGTCAAAAGTATGAGGACTTGGGGGTACATAGTATTACCCAATACAGTAATTGATCAAAGAAAAACCTGAATGAATTTGAACAAAGTGGTTTCCTCAATATTTAATATTAGACCAGTAAACTTAGATCCAAGTGATAGGAAGATTGTTTATCAAATTTTAATTACCTCAAAATGTATTCTTCTGTTGTGGCTCCCCAAATTCTCAGGCAGTCATCGGTGGGGAGTTTTGAATGTGGCTCGATTAGGGTGTGTGAATGTGAATTGAGGAGGGTATGATGCTGGGTTGAAGAGGACAGATAATGGAAACCTTACCCTGAGTGTGGAGAGGGTCAACCAATACACTTACAGCTTGGATAGAATATAAAGACAAAGAGGTAAGGTAGGGTGGCTGCTGATGCTGATGCTGCTTCTGCTGATGGTGATTGCTGCTTTGCTATCCTCTGCCTGCCATGAGTCATTTCTCCTCTGTGATGCCTGACTGCCATGTTACCCTGCCCTGGAGCCAGCTGACTATGGACTGAAACCTCGACAAACAAAGTTGAAATAAACTTTCCTTCTCTAATTTGTGGATGTCAGGTATTTGTCTCAGCAACTAAAAAGTTAACCAAAACATCTTCTATATATGCAATGAATCTTAAAAGAGAAGCAACACTTTATAATAGTTAATAGTTAGCAACAGTTTGGAAAACAATGCAAAGTAGAACTTTATAGTGTCTACCGAATCACAAACTAAGCTACAGAAACTATAGTGAGAAGATATTTGTATCCATGAATGATTTCACTATGAAGAACAAACAGTGAAATCTTTAAACCTGTTTTCAAAAAGAAAGTAGTTGGAAATTTATCAATATAAAGCTCAAATTCATGTACAAATATTATAAAGGATAAACATAGTTTAAAAATCTAGATATATTAATATTACATGAACTTCATTAGGAAACATAAAAGATTAAAGCATAAAACAATAAAAAGGAGGTGGAAGACAAAAGTATACACAGTATTATCCAGTTAAATATAAAGAAATATATGCAACTCTAAGGAAATGCACAAAATACATAAAGCAAACAAATATTTGCTCTTCATACATTCACAAGTTAATTCAAACTGAAGTTAATAAATCAATCTACTAATCAAATAAGAAAAAGTCAATATACTAATAATCTTCAAGAGAAAAAAGGTAATAATTGCCTACCAATAAAAAATTAATCAGAACTAGATCATTTCACAATTGGATTACGCTTCATTTCTAAGGAATCTATTCCAGACTCTTGAAAATATGGAAATCTCTGAAATTAATTTGTTTGAATTCAGAGTAACCTTATAATCTACTCTAACTATGCTATTTAATGGTTAAGGACTGAAAACATTTCCAAGATCAGAAATAAAATAATAATTCCCAGGGTTTTGGGGGTGGGGTTTGGGTTTTTTTGTTGTTGTTGTTGTTGTTTTGGCAAGATCTTGCTATATAGCTCAGGCTGGCCTTTGAACTTGCTTATGGAGCCCAGACTGGCCTTAAACTCAAGGCAATCCTTTTGCCTCATCCTCCTGAGTGCTGGAATTACAGGTTTGTGCCACCACTCCTGGCTCCATTTTCAATTTTTGATACTTACCACAGTACTTGAAGTCCTGCATGGAGGAATTAGGTAAGAAAAAGAAACAAATCATCTTGTTTTATAAACCTATAAAGTTAATGTTTTGGATTTGCTGTTGTTGTTTTTCTCTTTTGCTTTTTATCTTTCTTTTTTGTGTCTTTTTTCTTAAATAAAAAAGTTAGAAAAAAAAGCATCTGCACTGGAAAGTGTGAAATTGTTTAACTTATGATTTATATGCAGAAAATGTTAAAGATTCCTTTCATATAAAAACTGTTAAAACCAATAAATGAATTCAACAAAGTAGTAGGATACAAATTTAAAATGCAAAATTTCATTGCATTTCTTTAAATTACAATGAACAATTTAAAAGGACAGCAAAAGCTAGTTGAATAAATAATAGCAGCAAAAAAATAAAATTATATAATGAACTTAATCAAGGTGGTAAAAACATGTACTATGTAGATTGTAAAATGTGGCTGAAAGAAATTAAAGAAGAAAAAGTGAAAAGAATTTTTATATTTATGAATGGGTAAAATTATTAAGATGTCTATACCATCGAAACACTTTCCAGAGTCAGTGCAATCCTTATCAAAATCCCAATTCCCAATAGCAATTTATGCAGAAATGTAAAAAAAAATTCATCCTATAAATTTTATGGACTCCCAGGAGATCTTAAATAACCAAAACAAACTTAAATAAGAATGAAGCTGGAGAAGTCATACTTCCTGATTTTAAAACTTACTACAAAGATAAAGTAGTCAAAACAATATGAAAATGGTGTAAAGACCATCATGTATACTAATGTTGTAGAATGAAGAACCCAGGAGTAAACACTTGCACAATAGTCGAATGATTTTCAGCAAGTGAACCAAGACCATTCAACGTGGAGATAACAGTCTTTTCAGTAAGTGCTATGGAAAAATTAGATATCCACAAGCAAAAGAGTGAAGTGGGAATCATATAAAAATTAGCTCAAAATGGATCAAGGACCTAAGGAAAATATCTAAACATATGAAAACCTTAGAAGAAACTTAGAGAAAATTTTAATAACACTAAATTTGCAAATAATTTATTGGCCATGAAAATGGAGGCACTTGCAACAAGAGAAAAAGAGAGAGAGAGAGCTGAGGTTATTGCCCAATGGTTGAGTGCTTTGCAATCATGTGTGAGGCAATGGGTTCAGTCCCTAACTGAATTTCCTAGCCTCTAGCACAAAACAAAAAAAGGAAAAGGAAAGGAAAAGGAAAACATATACATAAATCATCATAGTAAACTAATGCAGAATGCTTTTGTTCATGAGACACAACGAACACAGTGAAAAGGCAACCTATGAATGAGAAAACATGTCTGAAAATTATGTTTAATAAAGGATTTGAATCCAGAATATATAAAGAACTGTAACGCAGCAGCAACAACAAAACCTCAATTTGTAGCAGCAGTAAATGTGCACAGACATTTTTCCAAAAAAATTGTGCAAATGATTCATAGCACAAGAAAATATATTGAGCATCAGAAATCCTAATGATAAGCAAGTCAAAGCCATGATAAGAAATTGCAATTTCATATTCACTAGGATGGATATTATCAAAATTGACACAAAATTCAGTTTTGGAGAAGATTTAAAGAAAATGGAACTATTCAAACCTGTAAGGGGGAATATAGTATTAAGCAGATGGTATGGAAAATGGCAGAGTGGTTCCTTAAAATATGGAATATTATTCATCAATTCCACTTCTGTGTATATACCCAAAAATCAAAATAGAGTTTCTAAGAGATCTTTGTATTCTGGTGTTAATAACATCATTGTTAAAATTTGCCAAACAATGGAGAAATCCAAGTGTCTATCTAAAGGTGATGAGAAAACAAATATTCTGTAACATATAGCACCTTATATTCACCCTGAAAAAGAGAAATACAACACATACTACAAAACTGGCCTTGAGAATGTCATGTTAAACAAAGTAAAATGGTAAACAAAAGACATACTACTTAATTCCTTTTTATGTTATGTACCTATATATCTATATAATTCCATTTATATGATTGTTATGATTTGGATTAAAAATGTTCTGTGAAAGTTTTATATGTTGAAGGTTCTGGTCCACACTGTAGCAATATTCAGAGGTGGAGTTTTGAGCAAGTTGACTAGATCAAAATGAATCTAAAGCCATCAGTGGATTAATCCATTGATAGATCTGATGATATTATTGGAAGGTAATGGGAACTGCAGGTGAGTCTAATTGGTATATGTAGGTCATTGAGAACTTGCCCTGGAAAGTTAAATCTTGTCCCTGTCACCTTTTCCCCATATTGTCACTCCGTCTCTCTGTCTCTGTCTCTGTCTGTCTCTCCCTCTCTCATTCCTCAGTTTTGTGAGGTAAGTGGGCTCCTCTGTCACATGCTCCTACTGCCATACTATTCTGCCTCATCTCAGACCCAAATCAATGAAGTCACCCACTATTGAACTGAAGCCTCTAAAAGTGTGACCAAACAAATATTTTCTTCTTTAGTTTGATATTCTCAAGTATTTTGTCACAGTGAAGAAAAGCGAATTAAACATACTCCAATTCACAGAGATGGAAAGTAGAATGGTGGTTGCCAAAGACTGAGGAATGGGAGTCATATAAGGGAAAAAGGAACAAACTATCAATCAAACTTCATTTTAAATATTGATACTAAAACGTGACCCTCTCCTCAATATTGGAAAATACCAATTTGTATTTGTATAAATCTATTAAGTTCACTGTGTCAAAATTTAAAGTAGAAAATAATCATAAGGTGTTGCAATATTGTATTTTATAATTCAAAATAGCTAGAAGATAGATTTTTGATATTCTTCCATGAAGGAACTGATAAATATTTGCAAAAATAAATACCTTTAAGTATCCTGAGTTGATTAATACAAATTGCATAAAAGTAGTAAAATACCACATTATGCCCTATAAAATATACAAATTATTTGTCAATAAAACAAATTTAAAAATTAAAAACAAAATACATAATTTAAATATATACAATAAATACTAAACATATGTATATAAAGAATGTCAAAATGCAAAAATTCACTACCATTTATGACAAAGAATTGAAAAGACATAAAATTCCCTAAAAATAGACAAGAAAAACAAGGTAACTCAATGGAAAGTAGGCAAGGATACAAGTAAGAAATTCATAACCCACAAATTTAATAAATGCAGGAAGATTTGCTCAAAGTCACTAGGTAGGCAGGGTCATGAAACAAAGAAAGAGCTTTCACTTTGTAATCATTAGTTTGACAAAGAGAAAATGTAGTAACATCTTGTGAAAGTAGAAATTTAAGAAACAAGGTCCTCTCACATATTACTGGTGAAAATGTAAATTGTTACAGACATTCTACATCAATTAAAATAATTGGTAAACATATATCATTTGTTCAGTGATTCTATTCCCATGGCAATCTGTTCTGTAAAAATAAAAAATCAAAACAAATAAAACATTCATTATATAAGTAAATACGTTGTAGAATTGTGCATGCTGGTCAAAAATGAAAACAGATTGAGTGTCCATAATAACAGAGTTTAAATAATTTATGGTATATCTATATCTTGAATAATTGTACAGCCATTAAAACGAATTACTATTTTAAAGTTCTTGGCATGATTTACATGTGGTATTGATGAGTTAAAATGCAAGGACAAAAATGACCTATGTCTTTTTTTTTTTTTTTCTTTGGTACCTGGATCAAACTCCTGACCTCATGCTTGCCAGGCAGGTGCTTATGCCACTGAGGTAAATCCCCGGCCCTATGTCTTCATTTCTAAAAGAAAAATAACACGATTCCTGTATATGTGGCTAATTTTAATATGAATTATAATCAAGCTGATAATACATTCTTTTTTTTTTTTTTTTTTTTTTTTTTTTTGGTGGCACCAGGGATCAAACTCACATCCTCACGTCTGCCAGACAGGTGCTTAAGCCACTGAGTCAAACTCCTGGACCGAGTTTTTTGAGGCAGGGTCGCACTATGTAGCTCAGGTCAGCCTTGTGGTCGCGTTGTAGCCCAAGTCGGCCTGGAACGCACAACGCTCCGCCTACCTCAGTCTCCCAAGTGCTGGGATTAAAGGCGTGCGCCACCACGCCAGATGAACATTTGTTTTTTAAGCAAGTTGGGAGAGATGTTTTGTGTGGAGGTGTGACAGAAAGCAAAGAGAAGACAAGAAATAAGCAAAAAATAACTATAAAAAGTCCAAGAGAAAGTAAGTTAATTAGAGATGTGGCATCAAAATACGCAACAGCCCAAACATGAAGAGGTGGCAGTGCAAATAAGGGCATAAGAGGCGAGTTGAAAGGCAGTGACTTAAAATTTCTGTGAGTCTTTGGTTCTTCTCAACCACATAATTCACTGAGATTTTAAGGAAATTCAGTAAATAACTGCCCTCCACCCCACCTGAGGTTTGACTAATTGATGAGGAAGAAAGCAGAAAGTGAAGAACTAAAACTTTATTTGATGTTGATTTGGCTCAAAATGGAAGGAAGAGCAAATAATAGTTTCAGAAGCCCAAGAAAGATAATTGCAAGAACAACACATGTATGTGGAAGAACCCGATATATTTTGAGAGGGAGGTTGACTCAGTTTCCCAAACCCAAGTAGCCAGTAAATGGAGATGTCAGGCCCATTGGTAATTTTTTTTTTGGTTCAATTAAGCATGAATTCTGAACTAGACCTTGTCTTCTTTACATAGATATAACCACGTATTTTAGTACTCATTATATAATCCCACAATATTTATCTAGTGACTACTGTCCTTAAGGTCTCCTTCTACAGATGGGTTACACTTCCTGACCAAGATCCCCAACTGCCTATATGAAGGGTATCGCAAAAGAATCAAATAAGAAACAGACAAATTTAGTAATGCACGATGAGGGACTGGGAGGTCAGTGCCTCGGGATGGGCAGAGACAAATATCTCCGAGCTAGCCACTGCTTATTAGCCAGTGTAAGGAAGGGAGTAGGGCACTTTTCTTGGAATAGTAGTAGTAGTAGAATGGGCATGTCTCATTTCATAAAGGGAACAAGTCAAGATCCTTTCCCACACCTGGGTGCTAATTTCACTGACCAGGGGAGGAAGGTGATTTCTGCATTCCAAAACCAGCCCACAAGGCAGGCAGGGTAAGGAGAGCCTAGGACATACTATGTAGATTTACAATTCCTGGTCCCCAACAGCTCTGTTCCTGAGGTATTTACTGAGCACCTCAGAAAAGTGATGAGGAAATGTTCTTCTTATTAGAGGGATTTCCTAAAATTAAGATTAATTTTGGTTACCCTATATTTAAAATTCTCCAATTCATTATTGGGTGCCATAGATAGGAATTCATTTATTGAGCCCTATAATAGACAGCTGCTTCACACAAATAAAAACTAATACTCATCAAAATGGAAAATGGTATAACTTAGAACTTTAAATTCACAACTTTCCTTGCTCCATTTCTTTATCTAACTTATCTGCTCATGTCTGCACAGCAGTGTTAATTAATACTCTGGCAAATTACAATGAGATTCCCATTGAATTATAATTTACATCTATATGAGTACCAAAACAATTCAAAATGATTCATATTCTAACGATGAATACCAAAGTAAGTAATAGTAATTGTGTCACTTGTTATAGCATTTTGCCAAACAGTTATTATGTATAGTTGATAAACATTTGAATAAATGTTATACCATGCTACACTCAAAGTAACAGCACTTATAATTAATATCTCTATTATTTATTTCAAATTATGACTCTGGTTTTGTGTTCTAGGAAATGACTAGAGGAATGAATGTGCATTACAATTCCATTTCTATCTTGCTCTGACGTATTAAAATATAAAGTGCACGCATCAATCTCAACATAGCTGTAATTCCAGAAAGCATCATTCTCATCTGTTGCATGATGGCTGAGAAAAGAAACAATTGCTTCAAAAGAAAAACTAAATGCACATAGATAAAGTTGAATGCCTCATTTTTTTTACAGTTTGTTTTCTCAGGAAAGTATTTAGTATTTGTTTATTAAGAGACAAATGCAATTTATAGTCAGTATGAGTCACTAATCCACATAAAATTGATTATTGGATAAAATAGATTTATTTATTCAAGGTTTGAACTACAGTTTTATTTAAGTACTTCAGCTATACAAGGTCCTAAAATGGGAGACCTAGGCATTAATCAGCTTCAGTGATTAGCATATTGGTAAACTAAACTGCATTGTCATACGAGTTCCTAACTTGAAGTATATGAAACACAAAACAGGTATGCTTTGATGGTGGGGCAGCAAGAAACAGTATATTTCTATAAAGAAATTTGGTTTACTCCATATGATTCAAATACATGTGTAGTTTCATGTAGTTTTATCACCAAAATGATGTCATAGAAAACTTTGAAGACATCTAGGTTTGTTATTGTGGCTTTCCATGAGAAATTTAAATATAATTTGTACCATTTCACGTTCTTCATGCTCAGGAGGGCATCTTCCAGTAAACTTTTAGGAAATATCTTCTCTATTAGAAGCTTTCTGAACCTTAAAGTATGACATTATATAACATGGTACACTATAGAATAGGTTTTATGACACTGAGGAATGAACATTTCATACATTCTTTATCCATGAATCAAACC
Source organism: Dasyprocta punctata (assembly GCA_004363535.1). Classification (NCBI taxonomy): domain Eukaryota; kingdom Metazoa; phylum Chordata; class Mammalia; order Rodentia; family Dasyproctidae; genus Dasyprocta; species Dasyprocta punctata. The sequence goes on along the minus strand of RJWM01000828.1, from coordinate 26,717 downwards.
AAAAAATGGAATTTAGCCAACTGAAGATGAAAAATTAAAATATAGATGATTCTGATTCATAATATAGTTATAATTTCTCAATTTTGAGATATTGGGGGAGCTATATGGGTTTAACACAAACTATACTTCAAATTTTAAATTTTCATCTTTCCTTCAATCACTGATGTGTACTATGACAATTTCTGGTGATGTTGTCCAAAGAAACCAGCCACACCTCTCAATCCCCTACTGAATCACAAAAGGAAACATATTCTAGAGTGTGTGTACTGCTTTGTTAAGCTATGCTAGTCAGTAAGCTATATGCATTAAATGAATTATGATTCCATGGATTTTCAATTTATGATGAGATTATCAGGACATAATTCTATAGTAAGTTCAGGAGAGTCTGTGATGGTTCAGTATAAAAGTTCTCATTGCAGGGGAGGTACTTACTTTTGCAGGAAGAAAGAAAGCAGGTAATCAGAGTAATATCCTCAACAGCATGCTGAAAACTGAACCTCAAGTATACTGATTAAAAGTATTGCTGGGAGAGTTCTGATACATGGATTGCTTTTTGCAAGATAATTCAGGTTTGTGATTACAATAAACAAATACATGATGTGTAGATTTACTAAGCATGACTGTTGGGAGAATGTTGTAATACAAATTACTGTATGAAATGGAAGTTTTCAGAACATAAATTCAACCTACCTACTGTGTGAAATAACACACACATGGTTTTAGTAACAAAACCTGTACTTAACCTGGAGAATGGAAGACCCTTGCAGAACCACATATGATGCTCCATACATCTGCTTGATATGTACCTTTTCACTTAAACTACTCTGTAAAGGTCAAAAATTGCACATAGGCAAAGACATCTTTGACACATTTTTTTAAACCCTCTCATAAGCCTGTCTCATGTAACCATTGCCTCTTGAGTCAAAACGTGAGCTCAAATTCCTCTGAGTTTTTCTTTCTTTCTTTCTTTCTTTCTTTCTTTCTTTCTTTCTTTCTTTCTTTCTTTCTTCTTTCTTTCTTTCTCTCTGTCTCTGTCTCTGTCTCTGTCTCTGTCTCTGTCTCTCTCTCTCTCTCTCTCTCTCTTTCACTTTCTTTCTTTCTTTCTTTTGTTCTTCATTCTTCCTTTTTTCTGAATGACTAGTGTCAGTATTGGTAATAAATGGTGGTTATTTAAAATATCTCAACCTTTTTTTCTACAATATTATGCATTTTTTTCCTGTGAAAATTTCATAGTGGTTACTGGGAGGCTTAATAAAGTTAGTAAGGAATTTGAATTAATAGACTCTACTTTTCCTTCTTTAACTTTAAAATTTAGTTTCTCTATTACTTTTTTATGTCCCATACAAAAAATGAGTCTTCCTCACTTTTACTCCATATAAAGGAAGTTAATCTACTCCATACTCAAAAGTTTGATCATCTGTTTATGCTCCATATAAAAGATAATTTCTTCCTTCATGAGTTCTTTTCAGTGGCAAGATTATTTTAAAGTATAATCAACACTTGGATATTAACACTACTCTTATTAGTAGTTCTTAACTGATTTATAAGATTTCCTGCAAGGTCTACTCAATCTATTATACTAATTCCTGTTCAAATTCCACATACCAAAGAAAGTTTAATGCACAAAGTTTTATAGATGGTTCTGATAATTTTATTACTATATATATATATATATCTACAAACACACACTCATCAGAAATAATAGTTTTCAATAGTTGTGTCAATTTACAGTATTTGTGATATGGCCATGTAAGGCTAGGACTGCCATGAACAAGAAATCTAGTGAATAAAACTTGGATTCATAATCCTGGTCTCACTTTCACTTTGCTTTTAATCAGTTTGGTTAATTGACTTCTTAAAAAAAGAATGGGAGCTATTAGAATACAATTAAAAGAGGAAATGTGTAAATCCATTTATAGTCGTGTTTTATTACATGGCAGAGATCTTCAATTTATTAGATTTATTAGTAGGATGATAATGTGTCTTGCACTGGATCTACAATGAAACACATTTCTTAAAATTAGGAAAATGTACTTCTACCTTCAATCTGTGCTTTAAAACTATATTTTGTATACCATTATCTTTGGGGGAGTTTTTAGCTATTCAGTATGAAAGCTCATTTTCTCAGCCAAAGGTTAGAGTAATAGTATTTATTTGAAATGTAAATGAAGGCTTGCACCAAGGAATGTATATTTCATTTTGCATTGTCTCTAATCAGAATGCCCTATGAATAATGTAATTTGGTACCAATGTCCTCATTAAGCAAGTTTCGCATTACTGAATTTTTTGATTATAATCTCCTCATTAAATTTCTTTCACTGTTCATGGTGATGATCATTCATATGTTTAGGTCTTCAATATTAATTTGAATACACACACACACATATACACACACACACAGACCATCTCCTATAGATAAAATCAAATTATATTGATGACCAGATGTCCTTTAAATAAAGGGTTGTTGTCCATTGTGTATCCTAGAAATGGCATAGAGTTGAACAGTTAGACTGGGCTAAAAGAGGAAATGCATTTCAAAATAGTCTCAATTATATCCATCTACCAGGCAATTTCACAATTAAACTTGATTGACAGCAAGGGTCAAGAAAGAAGTAGATGACGAAAGAAATAGAGTTAACTAGAATAGGTTTTTGCTATTGCTGTTTTCTTTTATATTTATTGCTTTAAAAACTACAGAATTAAATATTAGAATTTAGAAAGAGCTTTGAGAGACCCATATTTAATCATATGAGACCTCAAAAAAAGTACTGTTTATAATCATGTACAGGTTTCAACTGCATAACTCTACAAAAAATAAATTTTCAAACTTTTTAGAAGAAAAATTTGTCTTTTAACATCTTGAAACTCTGTAAAGATTACAGAAGAGGAAATTACAAACTTACACAGGGATAATAATGTCAAGTCAAAAAATGTTTGGAAGAGATTCTGGCCTCAAACTCATGGCAATTCTCCTGCCTCTGTCTCCCTAGTACTGGGAGTACAGGTGTGTGCCACCGCATCCAGATTAGAAATAATATTTGAGTCGTATTTTTAAAATTTTTTTTATTTTAAAGAGGATAAAACCAAGGAAAATAAAACAGAATAGAACCAATCAAAAATAAACCAGCATAAGTGATACAGGACTTCAAAAACCTTACGAAACCAACAATAGTTACCATAATGCCATTTATTGTCTTCAAAATAGCTGCAGATAATTTCAGACATGGTAAAAATTGAACAGAACAGAACAGAAATGAAACAATAAAAACAAAACAATGAATGCAATAAAGGACTTCAAAACAAGCCAATGGTAAATTCAAAATGGCTACCATGATACATCTTAATATCATTCAAATGGCTGCTCCTGTCACACATTTAACATAACTAAACAAAACAAAAGATACTAAAACCCAACCCAACAAAACAATGAAAACGGTATGGTTTCCTGGCCAGGATGACTTCCTTGTGAATCCTGGATCTCTCTCCACCTCCCCTCTGCCCCCACAGTCTGAGAATGGCACAGACTCAAGGGAGAGAGAGACTTCGGTGGGGCTGACCCCACTCCAGCAGCAGCTGGTGCATGACGCTGGTTTCCAAGTGGGGATTACCTCCTGGTGAGTTCCTTGGTTCTCTCCCTCCACAGTCTGCAAATGGTGCAGATTTGAGTCATATTTGAAGCTCTTGGAAATAAACAAAAAGTATTTGCTAATATGTTTCATTTATTTACTTCAACTCTTCCACAGTGGAAGTCAAGATGACCATTCTGTCCTTCATAAAATAAATTAAATAAATTATACACATTTAAATAAATGTATTAAAGGCATAAAATAAAAAATTTTTATGGGGAACAGTGGTTCTTTCTTTGAAGGTTATTCAAAAATGAAAAATGATATTGGTTACTTATTATAGATATTTCTATATTATTTATTTATTATTAGTTCATAAATTATTATTAAGCTATCAAGCAGTTATTTAAGTATTTAATAAATATAAATGTGCTCTCTCTCTCTCTCTCTCTCTCTCTCTCTATATATATATATATATATATATATATATATATATATAAAACTTTCTTTAAAGTTTCAACTGGTCAGGATACATTATTACCACACTTTTCTTTTAAATTAGCACAGATTTCCAAAAATTCCCAAAATATATAATTTTCCATGCAATCATATCAAATTATAGGTTGGTTTCTCTTGAAACCTTTCCAAATCAATACCTGACACCCATACTGTAAAGAAAGAGAGGTTTAACTTGGTTCCTGGTTTCAGAGGATTCAGTACATGGTTAGCAAGCTCCAAGTTAGGAACATTGTGATGGAAGAGGACAGAAAAGCAAATATGTATAGTTCATGTATCTGAGAAGCAGACCTGGGGAAGAGTGCCAGAGAGTTAGGAGAGAGGGGTCAGACATAGTCCCCAAGGTCACCTCTCTATAATTCACTTAAACACACCCAAATTTCCCATTTTACTCTAATTGTCACACTATTTCCTTTATGAAATATTTTGGAAAACCTTCTTTAATAGTCATGATAAAACATGCAGTGATTATCTATCTTATTCAAAGATCAGGGTAAGATATAGATAAAAATATTCCCTCATTAATAAAAAAAATCCAAAGTTATTAGTTCACGTGCTAGGAACTATGTTAATCTCCTTTAGCAAATTGTTTTATTTGAATATTATAATGCTTGTTCTAGCACATGGTGCATATTGACAGATGAGTGAGAAAATTTTGGTTTGTTAATGTTAATTAGTTTGTTTAGTAAACATAGGTGCATTATATTTTGAAATTTAATCTTTCTGACTCTAACACTCATCTATATTCCATGCATGATTTATTCACTTTCATCAGTCTTTTTAATTTCTATGAAGGAAACTTCATTTTGACAATATCCACTCAAGTTCTTTATCAATAGACCACTGTATGCATAAATAAATAATTTTTCTTTTTTTGGCTTTTTGAGACAAGATTTTCATTATGAAGTTCAGCATGACTGGAACTCACTTTGTAGCCCCAGCTATCCTTAAACTCTCAGTGATCCGCCTGCCTCAACCTTCCAAGTGCTGGGATTACAGGCATGTGCCATCGTACCCAGCCCCTCATAATTCATTATGTAGAATAAAACAGAAATCACGCAAAGTCAAATATGTTAATGGTTATATTCGTGGCACAACACTTTGAAAAGCATAAAGTGGAGAAAACTTCTGGGATAATGAAAATATTTATAGAGACTTACGACTAAAGTAATTGAGGTAAAATTAATTTCTAAAGAATCAATTAAATACAGAAAAAGTTTGTACAGAAAGAAAATGTTACGAATAATTATGTCAGTTCTATAATCAACGAGAGCTATGTAAGTGCGTGTATTTCGGAATACCACTGTATGATATTTTGGAATTGAATAGCCAAGTCTTATTTAATTCAGTAAACAATTCCTACCAATTCCCATATATTGGAGAGTTTGCATCAACTGACTGGGCAACTAGGGGGTTGGAGGCAATTAGAGACCATACTCATAAGTGAAATACAGTTATATTTTTGTAGCCATTTAGTTGATACTGTATGAAAAATTGTAATACACAAACTCTAAAATAAAATCTATGTTCTTTTTTTCACAAGGTATCTCTTTTTGCCATTACTGAAATATAAAGTTAAAATAATTCCATTGGAGTGTCTAACTAATAAATATAGTAGTAAAATTTCATTGTACAGTGAAGGCCAAACGGGTAAAACTTTACCCTTGAAAAGTAACACTTGCATAAAGGTACCTGGACAAAAATACATAGTTGTTTTACAAATTATCTAAGAACAAATAATCTTGAATAAGATCAATGAAAACTAGGACTGACCTTATTGTATACATCCTTGGTCTCTCACTGGTACCCCTTCCTTTCTACTTAGGTATCTGTTGCTTTCTTCTCTTCTAACTGTTTCAAAACAGGGAAACATCTGTCATTGATTTTACACTACAGTAGTTACCTCTCCCTGGCATTTGTGTTTTAAATTTGCATCTGAAATAATAGAACAAAAGCCTTTTTGTCTTGTTTTAGGAATTCCATACATGAGTGAAGTCTGTATGGTAAGACTGGGCAGAGGAAATTGATACAAAACTGGTGCAATCTTTCAGAAACCTGGAAATTAAGCTTATCTTCTTAACACTTAGAAGTGAGGTTAGCTCAGGGGGAATAAGACACACCTCTGTTGAAGTGTCAGGATCATAAATTGCTGCCCTCCTGTCCTGTTGTTATTGTTACCACTTTTGCTGCTGCCAGAAGACTAAGAGCTCCAGAGCACCTTGAAATGTGTCCTCATGTTACTCTCCGCATTCTAACCTCAAAGCCTGGAGTGTGCCTAGTCTTAGCACAATTTGTCTCCTAAGTAATGTGCAATGTATGTTCTGTCCTTGGCTTTTATCATTTAGCCCACTTAATTTTATCTTGGGATCTAAATCCTTCCTTTTTTAAAGGGAGAGTGTCCAAGCGAAAAAAAATTTTTTTTGAACCGGGATTTGAACTCACGACCTTGTGCTTGCCAGACAGGGTCTATGCCACTGAGCTAAATCCCAAAATGCATCCTCTTAAGAATAAGGTACACCCGAGTTACAACCTGATTGAACAATGTGACTAAAACCTGAGTAAACTTCAGCAGTAACTTGTTTCTAGAACTTGATAATCTGTTCTATAAAATAATAAACATTAATATATTGGTGGAAGTTGAAATGATTGCAGATAAACTAGATTGTGGCTGAAAATAGGTTTTTGATAAATAGTAACTCTTTGTATCCAACTCAGTTTCTAACTACTACAGTGAAGCAATTCCTGTTTAAATCCTATTATCTTTTTTATGAATTTCTTTGAACTTATAGATAGGTTACGTAATTTGTGAAGTTAACTGCTCTTTAATCATCTCATGCACATCATATACATCTTGCCAGCTTGAATGGAGAACATAAGTGTTTCTGAAAATAAAAATAAAAACAATCATGACAGTTCTGGTATACATACTAAGGACTCTGTGAAAGAGTTAAGAGTTGCAGAGTGGTTCCTATGGAAAATAAGAAGTGCTTAAAAAGAACCAAAACCCTGAATAGAATGCTAAGGGTAGGAGAATAAGAATCAGAATAATTGAGGTATAGGTTTAGAGTTCTATAACAAGGATGAAATTCTTAATTTATCAATACCTTGATACCATGTGGTCAACCTGACTGTGAGCCTCCAATGTACGGATGTGAAGTCGGTAAATTCCTGTAAACTGTGAGGTCATGATTCATCCTAGAATTTTAGATCAATTTAAGCATGCATGAACTTGATGAGTGGCTTGATCTGTGCAGTTTCTGGTCAATGAATATTGGAAACAAAACAACCTTAAAGTCAAGGGAAAATGAGAAATTGGTTCAAAAACACTATGGATGGAGTCTATGAAATCTAATTTTTAAAACTGCACTTAGTAGCTATCAAAATGTTTAAGAATCATATTAGAAAAGAAAATAAGAAATTGGAAATTAGTGAGAATTGAGCAGTGATAAGGGTAAAGAAAATGATAAGAGCAGTGCAGAAAAGAATGGTTTGTGTAATCAAGAAATTATAAATAGGATTGGAAGTGTATAAATGGTGAAAACTTTGCAGCAAGTCCGATGCTATGAGGAGAGTGTAGAAAGTCTACAAGAAGGATTTTAAAATACCAGAAGTTTCCAGAGATGAAAAAGAAATTAATATATAACATTAAGAGGATCTAAAGTACACTGGCAATAAAGTTATCACCCATTAACAAAAATTTGCTTTACATCTCTTTAATAAGCTCATCAAAGTAAGGACAAAATAAAGAATGATGCAAGGATACAAAAGCACATCATTTGTAGAGGTTACCTTGAGACTGTACTACGTCTAAGCAATAACATTCATACAGAAGGACACTGAAAACAGGAAGGAGTGAACTAAACTGAAGAGTTGAGAAGAGATATTCCTGGATATGCAATATGGTAGTTTTAAAGATCAAATAGTCTGGACTTGAACAACCAAAATAAAAGCTTTAAGATGGGGATTATTAGAAGAAGAAAGATATCACACAACAGCACAATGAAGGTAATAGAAAAACTCTGGGATAAAATAAACACACATTCAAGATTAAATTTGCAAAAGTAATTTTGAAAGAACAATAGAACAAATTTACTAGTCATAGCTCAAATGAGAAATGTAACCAGGCTAATATTGGGGGATAGTTTCACCCTGAAAGTCACTCATTCCTAAATAATTCTTGGCTTCCCCATCATTATATAATTTTCACTCATTCCATCAGTAAGAAGGTGGATATAGTTGAGCACAGGACTTACTTTCTAAGACTGTGTTTTAAATTTAGCCAGGGATATAGCTCAGGGACACAGTGCCTTCCTGCCAAGCTCAAGGTCCTGAGTTTGACTCCAATCCAAAAAAAAAAAAAAAAAAAAAAAAATAGAAAGAAAAGAAAAAGTTAGATGTTTACTCTAAAAGATCATTTGAAAAACTAGTTTTCTAGGGAAAACTTTCAAAATTGAAAATTCTTACAACTTTGAAATTGCAGCACAAAGAGTTTTACAATTTTCTTCCTGGTATACTAACCAAAACTGTTTAAAATTATTTAAAGGATACTAGCATTTAACATTTTTCAAATAGTCCTAAAAGCATATATAGTATATTCAGAGATTATTGTTCAAGAAAATCTAAAATATTACAAAAAAAAATACCACCCAATTCTGCTCTTTGGATCATAATCCACTCTCTTCCATACTCCTCAAATCAGAGAAGAAGGAACTCGGTTTCTGGGAGGTACAATCAGGATGAAAAGTTCCATCTCCCACAGAAAGGTTCCCTCTCCAATTTAGGAATCTGAAATCTTCTCAAAGTGAGATAAGGTGACACCATATCTCAACTCTCATCATTGTCATGCAGAGATTTTATCTAACAATGATAGGCAAAGAAGACTCAGATTCCCTTCAATTCATCCTCCAATTATTGGGCAGTTTTACTAAGAATATTAGACCCTAATATCCCTTGCAGCAGCTCACTCATGGAGAAGGAAGCTCAACAAAGTAGAAGAAAACCTAAGGAGACCAAAGGCTTTCTATTCTGATGAGCACACCACTTAGAAAGTTCAAGTTCTGTTCAGAAGCTGACCACCATGCCAATTCCTACATCTGATTAATAAGACATGAAAAGATTTTGAACAACTTTAGCCATTAGACAATAGACAGGAAAAGATTTTGAACAACTTTAGCCATTAGACAATAGCAAAACAAAGAGACACTACTTCACATTTTTTCTACTGGTTGAAGTCAGAAGAATGGTAATAAATTTTCGTGAGACTAAGAAGAAATCAGAACACTCATAACTTGCTAGTGGAATGTAAAAGCATACAGCTTCTAAAAAGATTGACAGTTTATCAGATGTTACAACTAGAATAACCACTTGACCCAGTAAGTTTACTTCCAAATATACTGTCTACTCAAAAAAAATAAAATACGCTTCCTCATAAAAACCCACATGAAAATTGATGATACCATTATTAATGAGAAAAAAATTAAAAATACATTACATGACCATCAATTTCTAAATGGATAAATAAAATGTCACACATGTACACAGTGAAATATTATTTTGCAATAAAAAGGATTAAAGTCTTGCTGCATGGTACAACATGGAAGAAATATTTAAGCACAATCATGATAGTAACAAAGATTATTTCCTTGACCATACCATAGTTAGGTCCCTGAAATTTCTCCCAGGCCCATGTATATGCTTTGTAAAATTCCTTTTAAGAACAAACCCTATTAATCTTCTCATCCTTAATATCTGAAATGCTCTGCCTCATTAGATTCCTAATCCTCTCCCATTTCCCAGGTGATGCCTGATCACTCTAGACTGTTTTTAGCAAGAATCCTCTTTGGTCAGGTAACTAGGCTATCTCTTACCACTAATTTTTTTGTTTTCAGTTGGTAATTTTCTATCTACTGACTTCCACTTATCCATGCTGTATTCAAAGTTGAGCTCAATTTTTGTCCTCCACTGTAAGAGTCCATCGTAGTGAACTCTGTACCTATCTGAATGTATAATTTCCAATAGTAATAAACTCTATGAGTATAATTTAAAACGCATTAAAATATACACCTCTTTAAATGGGTTATGTGAAGTGTGAATAATATCTCAATGAAGCTGTCACTATTTAAATTTTTTCCTCTTTAAATATCAAAAAAGTTTTAAACTTTGCATAATACTATAAATTTAAGCTTGCATATGTGAACATACATTTTATGTCAAGATATTAGAATAAAGAAGTCAATATATATCTTAATATCACACTGCTTTTAAATTATATCAGTAGCTTCAATCTCTAACTACCACTAATGCATTTTCTCTCTTTTTTTCTCTCTCTCTTTTCTTTACACCCCTCTCTCCCTACCTTTTTCTCTACCTCCCTTCTCCCTCCTTTCCTCTACACCTTCTATCTTTCCACTCTTTCTTCTTTTCCCTCTCCCTTCCTCCTTTCCATCTTTTTCTTTTACTTTGATATCATTTCCGTGAAGATTGGAATCACTTGGTAGATTACACCATTAAAAACAATAAATGTAGATTCCAAGGGTATTTACAAATCACTACTTTTCTGTTTATTTTTTATTTATAAACATATTTGAAGAACAGAAAATGCCTTCGTCATACTAAACATCACAATTTCTTGATATGAAGTTGATTTCCCCATATCCAAATTAGAATACAGTTTTCCTGCCAATTTGATCATTTTATAACATTTTAACAAGATTTTTAAATTTCCTACCCACATTCCAGGTTTCCAGAAATATCAAAACCAGAGAAATTATTATTCTTTGAATCATGACAATTCAAATCAATGAACTTTAAACTTTCCTACTTGCTGAAGGGGGGAAATTCATGCCATCTCCCATTATTTTATTCTCAGAATTTATATTTGTGATCTTACCTATATTTATGTGATTGAAGTATATAAAACTATGTTTACCAGTATATATTCATTTTCCATTCAAAGATGCAAGAACGATGTACCACAGTTAGTTTGTACTTTGCTATACTAACATTTTTAAAGAAATACAGTCTAATTAAGAGAAAAATGCCAAGAATTGTGGAAGAGAATTATACATTAACCATAATAAATAGTGAACAAAATTGACTCTTAATTTTATTATTAACAAATCCTTTTGATAGTTCTTTCATGTGCTAACTCTTATAATGCATGTTATTATGAAATTGCCATCTCTTGAAGCACATTGAGTAGGCAACCTCCTATTTGTTTGTGTCTACTAGTGAGCCAATATTATGTCCCGCCCCTCTATCTCTTGCCTTTTTTCCTCTATTCCCTGTTCTTCTCTCCTCTCCTCATATTGCTTTTCCTTGAGGAAATTCTTTCATCGTGAAATTAACTTAAAAGGATTAAATAATTAGTTACACAATCCACAATAGAATTCTATTATGTTTTTAAATTTCCCATTAAAGCTCTTAGACAAGTTCCAACAATACATTCAATGCTCTTTGAAAAATACATTGACGCCTCGATGCAGAATTTCTCCTTTTACAACCAGCCTCTAACGACTATCAAATACTTACTCCAAAACACTAACCAGATGTTTGTAATTTGCCCCCAAGCAAAGACTAAAAGACAAGTGCTGAAATTCAGCAAATGGGTCTTAGGTTTAAACTTGTCAAACAACAGAGTGGTTGATCATGTCTCTTTTAGAAAGTTATTCTGTTTTAGGGAAAGTAAACCCAGAAAAGTTTCTGCTGCATCTTTGCTCTTAAAGACAGTGCTTCACTGATGTTCACATACTTTACATCTCTATGCCCAAATGTTGGCTCTACAGTGATCTGAAGGCTCCAGCACAGAAGCAGGGCAGGGCAGATCTAGCTAGAATTTACGCATGTCTGTAAGGCAGATAAATGACTGTGCACTGAAATATTGGTAAAGATCAGCAAGGAAAAATTGAGACCTGCGAGTGATAATTATACTCTCATCTTTTACTGTCTATTCCTTTCTTCCCAGGAGAAGTGGAGATGCAAACATCATTATCATTAAAGGCCAGAAGCAAAATATTACATAGAGGAAAAGCATTCAATCCTTTTTCAAGCAAAGTGGTAATAATCCAAGTGAATTGAGCAGACAGACATAAAATTAGGCAAGTTAATTAGCAACTCTTAGTTGTAGGTTTAAACAATTGTCAAGACACAGAAATCATCAAGTTAATGAAAAAGAAATGAAAATATTGCCACCTAAAACACGGGGACACATGGGTCATTTGTCCACCAGACCTCAGTCTTCTTCAGTGTTTTCACAAGCCTTTTTCTCCTTTAAAATTCTTTAATTTTACCTGCTTACTCCTCATGTAAAGCTACATGTAGTTACTTAGTTGATTTTTTACTTTGGAAAACACTTATTCTATTATTGAATACAAGTCCCATGAAATTGTTTAAAAAAGCAGTGCCTTTTATTGCTTAAAACATCTTTAAATGTTTCTATTTAAAATGATTTATTGGGCCAGGGATTTAGCTCAGCTGCACAAGGACCTACCTGGAAAGTTCAATCCACAACACATACACACACACACACACACACACACACACACACACACACAAAGATTTATTGCTAAATATTATAGAGCAAAGAAAACACACAATAATAAACACAAGAGGTAACATAAATACTCCATTTACAAATGCAAATAAACAGAAAAAGGTTCTTTGATTTTTAAGTTAAGAGCACTTTACCCAGGATTATTGATTAATAAGCTATCATATCATATGTGGTGATGAAAAATCTGGTGTGCATTTTATAACAATCAGAAAATGAGGAAATGAGAAAGATATTACAAAGCACAGTAAAAAAAAGTGCCATCTTCTCATAAATAGTTTTCCAGCATTAATTCTAAAATCACAGAAACTAATCAGGAAAAGCTAAATGTATTTCTCGCATAGGACTTTAAAAGGAGAGATAAAGAATTAATAGGATAAGAGGTATGGCAACATATTTATTAAACAATCAGACCATGGACAAGTCATAATGGTACAAAATAAATCCTTAGTAAGTTCAATTGTTATTGTGCTGAGACAAAATTCTGCCTAACAGAAAAATAAATAACCAATGTCTTTTGATAAACTTGAAGTCTTGTGATTACTTTACTGTTAAATTTTTTTGTTTGTATCAGGAATTGAACTCAGGACTTCATGCTTGCCAGGCAGTTGCTATGCTACTGAACTATATCTCTGGTCCTTTACTGTTAATTTTATGAATTTCAACCCCACAGGTGACTCAAGTTAATTTCTTCCGTCAAAATGGGGTCATTGGAATCTGATATTTACAATCATATTCTTTAATGAAAAAGAAATGAACCCAATTTGCAAAACTTAAACAAGAATAACTAAAACAGAAAACTGAAATGTCAGTTTTTCCAACTTCAGGAGCTCTTACAGAGCTATGATAAGCAACTGTGTGGAATTGCCAAAAATTTTTTTTTAAATTTTATTAATAATAATAACAATGATCAGAGTAAAGCAAAAGAGAGAGAACCATATTGGGCCTCAAAGACAAGACAGAAGAGAATCCCCCATACTTGCTACATTGCCTGCTGTCACCTTCCATAGAGATGCTCGGGTTGCTGCCCAGAGGCCTGTAAGATCTACTAAACAATACTAGCAAAAAGTTGGTTGATGTTC
>RJWM01000828.1:0-12905 GCA_004363535.1 Dasyprocta punctata | reverse complement strand
ATTGACGGGGCGGTGGGGGGGAGTGTATTTATCCCTGATTCCAAGCCCGCACGCTGTGCCTCTCCAGCCCGGTGGGCCGGGCCCCAGAAGGGGCCCTTCTCATTCTCCTCCAGGGTCCTGAGGTCAGGACCCCAGAAGGCAGTTCATTTGCATCTTGATCAGTGCCTGAGCGGCTCGGGCCCCACGAGGGGCCCTTCTCATTCTCCCCCAGGGTCCCGAGGTCAGGACCCCAGAGGGCAGTTCATTTGCTTACTGGTCCAAGTCTGCGCCACTCCAGTCCAGTGGGCTGGGCCCCGGAAGGGGCCCTTCTCGTTCTCCTCCAGGGTCCTGAGGTCAGGACCCCAGAAGGCAGTTCATTTGCGTCTTGATCGGTGCCTGAGTGGCTTGGGCCCCATGAGTGGCCCTTCTTGTTCTCCCCCAGGTCCTGAGGTCAGAACCCCGGAGGGCAGTTCATTTGCTTTCTGGTCCGAGTCTGCGCCACTCCGGTCTGGCGGGCCGGGCCCTGGAAGTGGCCCTTCTCGTTCTCCTCGCCAAAAAAATTTTTAAAAGTTGACAATGAAATAAAACAGGGAGCCAAAAATTAGGCCAAAATACATATAGTCAACTTGTGTTTCCCCAAAAAGCAAGGATAAAGCAATGCAACAGATAGTCTTTTCAACAAATGGTGCAAAACAACTAGATATCTACAGCAAAATAAAGACTCTAGACACATGTCCTTATAGTCCCAAAAATATAACAAACCTCCATGTAAAATGCAAAATGACAAAATAGCAGTAGTCTAAATATTCTTATGATTAATGGAGACTTAAAGATATAATGCTGAAGACATTATTTGTAAAGGAAAAATAAATGATAAATTAAACTGTATTAATTTTCAAAATTTCTGTAAAATATGCTGTCAAGGAAGTGAGAATGCAACCTTGGACTCTAAGAATATATTTGTAGAAGACATATCTAGTCTAGTGTGCAAAATATACCAAGCAATTTATAGCCCAACAGTTAGAAAATCAGCAACCTGATTGAACACTGGGAAATTATCTGAATGAACACCTCACCAAAGAAGCTCATACATATCTACAGCTATATCAGACACAAAAAAGGATGACCAACATCATATGCTATTGAAGAATTGTAAATTAAAACCACAATGGGATACTTCTACACATCAGAGTATAGATTCAAAAATTTGTATTACCACATGCTATGGAGAAAAAAAATTTATGCTTTTTCTGATAGAATTAAAAAATGACAAAATAAATTTGAAATGTGCTTGGCAAGTTACTTACAGAACTAAAACTTACTGTCTACAATTCAGTAATCATATTTCTTGGAAGTTAGCCAAAACAATTGAAAAGTTATATGCACATAAAAATTTACATGTCTTTTTATTAGAGCCTTATTCATAATTGTAAGGATATCTTTCAATAGGTAAATGAATAAATAAATGAGGTATATCCATATAATGAAATATCATTTAGTACTAACAAAATGAGCTATCAAGTTATGAAATTGATACAGGGGAAAGAAAATCCCAACCTGCTAGATGTTCGAAATGCTGAGTTAATGTTCTCTAGAATCAAGGAATGAATTCTAGGAATAACAGAAGTGAAGAGTAGAAAAAATTTATAGGAAGGAAGAAAAACTTCTGTCTAAGAAAAACAGAAGGGAGCCCAAAAAGTGGGTTGGCAACTGACCCTGCTTCTCCAGGGTGTTTATTGAGCAAAACCATGAGGTAAAGCAGGTGCAAGATAGGACATAACTATAATCAATCAAAAAGATTACAAGTATAGTTGCTTAGTTAATATTGATCCAATGGGAAAATCATAGAATGGATATGGGTTGGGTAATACTGATTAAATGGGAATCAAGTTGGGGGAGGGGCAAGGGCACCTAAGACAAGGACTTTCCTGGAAGAAGTAGTTAAAGAGGATTGGTCCTCCACCCCAAGGTATTATTGATGCCTACTTAGAGTATCAATCACTGCTATTCATTCCTAGGGAAGTATATGGGTGAGTAGTTCCTCTTTTTCCTGAAGCTTGGCCTTCAGTAAATGTGCCTCCAACACAGTTGTCTTCTGTCCTGCCTTTCAAGGGATCACCCCTGTCTAGCTGCCTATAATATTTCTATATAACTTAGCTATCTATAATAAAATGACCTGAAGTAGCATTAAATCATCATTACTAAGTGAAAGAACTACACATTATATATTTACAATTATATACATTCTGGGAAAGAAAAATTACAGAGAACATAGAAAAAGCAAGGTTGCCAGAGTTAGGACAGAGCACCCATGAATACACAGAGCACAGAGAATCCTTAGAGTGTTGCAGGAGAATTCCCAAGTCAAACTGAAAGGAAGACTTTTTGCACCAAGCAGATAAGAAGGCAGCATTTAATTTTTACACTGGTGGACTGAGGTGGGATAGTTCCCAAAGGCAACAGCCCTGAATTTACAAAGAGCTTAGTTTATATAGAATATAGTAGTGGGAGGTACAAAGCAAGTGACAAAATGTTACATAATTGGTTACATGCATTGAGTCATATATTGCCAGGCAGGTTAGTCTTGAACAGATTTGTGGAAATTGTTTATCATAATATAAAAACATTTGGGAAGAAGGGGAGGGTGCCCTTACAGAGTGAGTAAAAACATTCTGGTAACAAGCCGGGAGGCCCTTACAGGTGAGCCTAGTTAAAGGTGTCTTCCACTAGCCCAGGGTGCCTTAAGGTATAGACAATTACTTTGACTTAGTCCTTATCAGATTTTAAAAAGTGTACTTTAAAGAAAAAAAAGTACAGCCTTAGAACACAAGCCTGATTTATTTATATTTTTTCCTTCTCCCAAAACAGCAAACCTGGGTAACGTCCTTTTACCTGAAAGTGGGTCTACGGGCTCCCTTTTAGTTATAAATTATTCTCTTTCACCCAGGAATGGACCACCCTCTTGGGATTTCCCATGCTACTAGATCATTGTCTCACTAGGATAGTTATCCTCTCCCATCCACTATGAAAAGACTAAGGCCAAAGACAAGACTGAGGCTATAACAAATCTTTTTCATGCCTCTTTTACTGATGGATCTTGGAAATTCTTTTTCCGTGATGGACATTAGCAACCTGCATACTTGTTTTTAAAGGGATGAGTTAAATTCTTTATTTCAGCCTTGGGGACCCTCAGACTTAGCCTGTTGACAGTAGCTATTGAAAATGGGTAGTTTCTATAGGTACAGGGAAGGAGGATAAGTAAAAATTACCCATACTGTCTTGTCAATTTTATTGCAAACCTAAGTTTGTCTGAAAAGTAGTTCATTAAGGAAAAGAGTGACAGTGACTTAGTATCAGAGTTGTCCAAAGAAAGAGAAACAAGAGGAGACACACAGAGTTATAGATGTGAAATTTTTTATGGAATTTGGCTGAAGTGATTTTGGAGGCTGGAAAGTCACACAATCTGTCACTTGCAAGCTGGCAAAGCAGAAAAATTGGCGAATGCTATAATTCAGTGCAAATCTGAAGATTCAAGAAGCAGGAGAACTGATATCCCAGGGAAAAAGAAAATTGCTATCCCAGCATAAATAAGAAGCAAATTTGCACTTTATGTACATTTCTGTTGTATTCAGGTCCTCAATAGACTGGATGCAACCTGCCTACCTAGGTGAGATTCCTTACTCACTCCATAATTCAAATTCAAATCTCTTTCAGAAATACCTTCACAGACACACCATGAAATAATGCTTGTCAGCTACCTGGACATTCTTTAACCCAGGCAAATTAGCATATAAAATTAACACAATGCAGATGTTAAAGCATTCTAAGGAATATATACACTCATAAAAGAAGATTCAGAAACTCATTGATTTCAATCTTTATAAAGCCAAGAATGCATACTAATAAGTTAGGAGACCAGGGCATTGCAAAGATGGCTGGAAAAGAAGATGTAACTAGTTGATTACAAGATCTGGACAAATGTGCAGAACAGTTCCAAAAGCTCTACATACGGATTTCTCATAAACATTTGAGCAAGTTTTTCAGTCGGATAGTCTATGCAATAGATAAACATTCAGCATATTACCATCTGATGTAACACTAACTCTTCTAAGAATTCCCTGTGCTCTGTGTGTGCATGTGTATTCCTTGCTAACTCTGGCAACCATGCTCTTTCTAAGATCTCTGTAATTTTTTTTCCCAGTGTGGTGTAATACCCATTTGAACTGAATCAGCATAGTGCTGGGTGTAAAAGGCCCACCTGAGGATTGTTGCCAACAGCATAAAAAGAGAACTGGAAGGGAAGATGGTATTCTGCTGATTCCCTTGAAGAAGGTTGACATGCTGGTTTTCCTGATATGAACTCAGCTGTTCTCATCATTGGAGAAGCATGGGTCCTTGCTGTCACTGAGGATCACTGTGATTATTTTGGGGAACCTCTGTTCCTTACGTTAAGCGTCACTTCTTGGCTCAAGTGTAGATCCCTCACTGGCACAGACCCTTCATTGTGCTGGTGAAATATAACTAAAGCATGACAAGACAAAAAAGAGCGTGCTCTTTCCTTTCAATGCTGTTTCAGTCACTGTGGATTCCTCCCAGTTTCTGAAGATATGATGATCATTGGTTTCATCTTGCGTTGTGATGAATTTCTGTTATTATCTTTGCTTCTTTGAGGTTTTACTGAGTTGGAGTAGGAAGTGATAATGAAATACGTTATTAAAAAAACAGGTGAAATTCAGATAAATTAATTTGAGAACTAATGTTCAACAGAGTTACTATAATCTCTCTCACTGCTGTAACATTATTCCAGTGAAAAAAGACTAGATGTAAGTATGGATGACTCACTTAAACATTGGAAGGACTACAGTAGTATTAGTTATGAAATTACAAGTTTTATTTTAAAATTAAAGCCAGGTATGGTAATGCATGCCTATAATCCCAATGCATGGGAGGCTGAAACAGGAAGATCATATCAATTTTATGCCAGCCTAGGATATTTAGTGAGTTCAAGGTCAGTCTGAACTACCTAACAAGACCCTGCCTCATTTCCCCAAATAGATATGAATTCATGTATTTTATTTTAAAATTTTATTGATTGCAATTTATATGACTATAGCCTTTAACTCAGTGATCTATCATCCATTTAACAAATCATTCAATTTTCCATGAATACCTACTATGTATTTCATGAAACACACACACTCACATACATAATAACTTTTATCTCTTCCTTTGAAAGCACTATGTGTTTACTGAGGAGCCAGCATTGAAAGAGAGAGAAAAACAGATGATTTTTGATCTTGTTATATTGATGGTTGACCCAGATACTATAAAATAAATTTATGAGTAATTAATTATTCTTGTAAGATAAGGAACATACATATACTTTTTCTTAGGAAAGTATAATTTAATTAGTGGAATAAGTCACTCACAAAATTTAGGTAACTATACAAATTAACCTTATACATACAGTACTGTGGTGGACATTGGTGCACTCCAAAATCCTTTCCCAGGCAAGGACTTTTTGCTAAGTTAGCAATAAAATCTGCTTTTGTCAGCCTTTTCATTGCTTGCTGCAGCTATGGATACAAAATTATGCAAGAGTATTGACATCTTAGAATGTACCATATCCAATAACTGATAGAGGCACAGCCCCTACCAGAATGGAACAGTGGTTCTATATGTGTTTCCTAATTTCTTGTGGATTAAGCTTTTGTTGGTTATTCTTTATAGTTTGAGTTCTTTCTCTGCTTTGCTCTTTACCTCTTCATTTCTATTTTCTGTATTTGGTAACTATCAATAATTGCCACTCTCATCAAACACCACCTCAGTGTCTGATCTGGTTTTAAAGACAATAAAATATAATACTTAACAGCAGAATTGGTTCTTAAAGGCAAGGGATGAGGTGGGATTTTGGTGCTGTGTCCCAGACTAAGTATCTGGCAATGAGTGTCATAGGCAGCTAAGTTAGACAGAAATACTGTAGGCAGTCAAATAGGGGTGGGCAATCAAAGGAATCAGTGCAGAAGACCAGATACCTTGCAACTGTGGGGGAGAAAAATACCTTGCACTCAGTGGACGTACATTGAAGCTATTTACTCACAAAAGGGAATACTCTAACTGTTGTGAATTATCAGACAGCAGGTTAGCTTGAAAGAAAATGGACAAAAATAATCACGACCAATTATGTTACATTCCTATCAATGTAACCTGCCACAGCCTACATGGGACTTGGGTTGTGTGAAGGGGTGACAGGAGATTACAAAGAAACTGCTGACACTTACTAAATGAAAAGCTGGGACCAGGTGGGACTTGACCTCTCTGATGGAGAGGCAGTGGCAAGGTCCTAGCCCCAGCATCTTTATTTATACGAAGAAAAAAAAAAAGGAAAGAAAAAGAAAGAAAGAAAGAAAGAAAGAAAGAAAGAAAGAAAGAAAGAAAGAAAGAAAGAAAAAAGAAAAGAAAAGAAAAGAAAAGAAAGGAAGAAAGAAAGAGAAACGCACAGGACAGGGTCCAGAGTGCAAGGTCTCAGCATTTACTGAGAACACTGAAAACAAAACATTCTCAAAGTTATCTGTCTATAGTTAACAAGGAAAAACACCAAGGTCAACACCTGTTGATATGCAACTGAGCTGGAGGTCAATTTATTTACACAATCTGCCTCCGGCATTCCGTGTCCTTGGGACTGACATTGCTCTAGTCTCAAGGAGTTTGCCTACCTCAGACTGAAGCTACAGTTCAACTGTTCCTCATATCAACTAAGAGAAATACACACATGAATCCACCAGAAGATGTCAACAAAAATGTTCACTACAGTTTTATTCATCATAACTCAAAACTAGCGATTTATAAAACATCTATCAATAATTTTGTTAAAAAAAGGAGGCATATTATTTGAGTGAATACTAGATGGCAATGAAAATGAACTCACTGCTACTATATGCATTTGCATGGATGAAATTTAATAATTTTTTTTGGGGGGGGGCACCGGGGATTGAACTCACAACCTCACGCCTGCCAGACAGGCGCTTAGGCCACTAAGCCCAACTCCCGGCCCTTACGCATGAATTTTATAGATTCATCACAGATTCAGGTTGAGCAGAAAGCCAGGTAAAAATAACATATGTTATTGTAATTTTATTTGAATGAAATTTAAAATCTGGAAACAGGAAATAATAACACAAAGGAAATGACATTTGATGTTTATTGCTAAGTGACACTGATATCCTATAGAAAGGTAAGTATGAGGCCCCCAAAATTAATACACAATTGAGAAACAAGCATAAAATAACTTCTTTTCTCTTCGTTGGGAACAAACAGGGGCCTGACAGATGGAATGGGGACCATGAAAGGCCGTGAAACTGCAAGGCCATGAAAATTTTGATCCTGCAAACATTTATTAGTCCTTTAAGCATAGAGAAAATGTCACATGCCTTCCTCTTAAGATTTAATATTCCGTAATTGTTTGAAGAACATGTAAAAGACTTTGCCCTTTATCCTCTTTCATTAGGCCCACAACTACAGTTAAATAATGGCATAACTTTTGTTGGGAATATAGTCATCTCATAAAAACATAAAATAAATAGCAGAAATACAGCAGTGATGAGACCTAGCCAACACATACTAGCAGAAGCCAGAGAGAAATGTACAGTATAAGATTAGATCCTGAGGAAACTTGATTGAAAGTACTGGAACATAAAATTGGATCAGGGAGGCTTTTTCATTTGGGAGCACTTTCCTAAGACATACATTTAAATGCTCTAACAGGATCCAATGAAATGTAGGGAACTTGTTACTGTTCTGGTCCCTAAGAGCATAAAGAAAGGAATTGCCAATGCTAATTGAAGATAAAACGCTAGAATTGCATGACAGACTGTGGAAAATAGGATTAAAAGCTGAGATGTGAGTATGCTGGAGTAAACAAATTGTACAGGGCAGAATTACTCAAGACAGAAGACAAGGAAGATATACCATTACCATGGTCATAAAGAATGTGTTAATAAAAGGGGTACCAGTGGTATTAAAAATTTTGATGGCAGTTCTCTGTGAAGAGGACTGACAGTAATAGAGATTCACTGGTATTAACAAAAATGAAAGGACCCTTGAGTACGAGAGAACAGGCAGCTATACTTAAACACTGGAAAGTATGACCATGCAATTTTCCTAATGAGCTGCAGGGTTAAAGTAATAGCCAAGAGCACAGCACACACAGAATCATGGAGATTGTTAACAGGAACATGACTTCTTTAAAACCAAGCTAGATGGGCACTGGCAAAGGCACTTATGCTTACACCAACACAAAAATAATCAAGGATAGACAATATGAAGTGGGTTCTCATTCTAACAAAAATCATTTCTTGCACAGTTTTCAGACTAGGGTCATATTTCCAATTCATGCCCCAGTGTCTCAGAAGGAGATTGGATCTGTAAGAGAAAATTCTGTAACTCTATGAAAATTTTACCTAATAATGATTCTTTAGTTCACCTTATGCAGATCTGTGATTATTTTTCAGTTAACTATTACATTTGGAAAAGGAAGGCTGGGGATATAGCTCAGCAGCACAGTGCCTGCCTGGCAAGTGTGAGGTTCTGAGTTCCATTTCTGGTACAAAAAATAATTAAATTTAACTAAAGGAGAAGAAAATATTTAAAAATCATGAAAACTGTCTTGGTAGAGGAACAAAGAAGAATACTGACCCTCAAATATAGTAGATAGATTTTTTTTCTATTTTTGTACTGTAGATTAAACATGGGGCTTTTGCCCAGAGCATTTTTGTTTTTTATTTTGAGACAAAGTCTCACTAAATTGTTCAGACATTTCTATAAGACATTGGCTCTTGTGATTACAGAAAGGAAGAAGTACCAAGATCTAGATTAGGCAAACTGGAGGCCTAGCAGAATCAATGATGAGATTCTAGTCAAAGTACAAAGATCTTAAAATAAAGAAGCTGATGGCATATATTCTAATCCAAACACCAAAGAGCTCCAGACCAGTTAAGAGCATTTACTTCTGTTCAAATCCAAAGGCAGGAGAAGAGAGACCTCACAGCTCAAGTATTCAGGTAGAAAGAGTTCTCCAAATTTTTGAGATAGCATTTTTGTTCTATTCAGATCTGAAATAATTGAACGAACCCCAATCATATTAGCGGAGGTAGTTCGTTTTACTCAGTCTCCAGATTTAGAGGTTAAACTCATCCAAAATCACCTTCACCAACATGCATGGAATAACCTTGAAATTGATCCTTCCCCAGACAAGATGGTAAACATAAAACAATATCGGATTTCAGAAGTGAGAAAAAATGGTGTCATTCTTAAAGTTTCAAAGGATCCAGAAATGGTAATCCTCATGAAATCTTCATTTATTTTACCAATATGACTGCAGAAATCAGATAGTTCCTGGAGACAAGAGTAGAAAACCACAAACTCATAAGTAAGTTTGTTTTGAACTACTTAGCACATACATATCTTTCCTAGAGCAGAAAAATAATATTGATTTAGCTCCTTGAAATGCACCCACTGACCTGGTAAGCATATTATTTTATAACCTGAATTCAAAAGAGAACCAGAAAGTTTTACGTTCAAATGAGATGGTTAATTTTCCAGCAGAGATACGGCTTGAGGTCTATAACTAGGAATCTACTAACTGAATTTCATAGCACAGCATAAACTGATAAAGGGTTGAAATTTATGCTGAAGTGAAGTTAAAGCTCTGTTAGAGGTAATAAGAGAATGGAACAGTATTTTCTTGAATCTAGAATACATCTTGAATCATATACTGTATGTCACTGGATACATGAGGAAAACACGTGAATATAGAAAAAAAAAGTGGAAGCAAAAATTGTCCCACCTCCCATGATTCCTAATAACTCACAACAGCATTCTGTGTTTTCTGTCCTCCCAAATCTTCAAGATTATTGGTTCTGTTGTCGTATTTGTCAGGGTTCTTCGAAGAACAGAAGTTATTGACTAGAATATATATGTAGGAATTGGCTTGCAAGGCAACGAAAGTTGGCAACTTTGAAATATTCAAATGTGTACTAACTAGCAGGTTGAAGACCCAGAAGAGTGGATAGTGCAAATTAGTTCCAAAGGCTACTTTTTGGAGAATTCCCTTCTGATTGGGAGGTTATGATTTTGCTGTTTTATTCAGTCTGTAACTGATTGCATGAGACTCATCTGTATTGTCTATACTTGCATACTCTGATCTAACCTAATCCAAAACAACTCTCCCTGATGACATATGAATTTAACCATTGTAAGTCTACTCCATGTCAAATTGTTATTCATACGATTTTCTGTAAGCCATAGTTAATCTCCAAATTGATAAAATAACACAGTTTTATGCTTACCTACCATGAACCACGTGTAAACCTGGAAACACACTAATCTTTTCCATGAAGGAGATGTAAAAGTAGTTGGATGATGTTTATACTTCTTTTGATGTAAAATTAACAATACTTATAATGTATGATATAAAGTCACTATGTCTTACATTATATGACATAATGACAATTGCAGTTTTTGTTTCCCAACAAGACAAATAGTTATAGCTAGTATTCATTACTACTTTCTTCACGGAGGTATTTTGTACTGTCTTTGACCTTAACAAGCACCTCAGCTGGTTGTGCTTCTCTATCTGGTGGGGTGACCCAACCCTGCATTCTTGAAAGTTTCACTTGGAATGGGTTGTGGTACTTTTTCATTGACCTTTGTCATGGAACACAGTAATACTATACTGGAGTATCTCCTATATTCCAGACAGAGTCTTATTGCCTCTATTTTGGGTTGGGAGTCCCATAACTTTCTTGGTAGTCAGTATCAAATACTTCAGCTAATGCTCTCTTCACCTGTTGACCCACAGGCACAAAGACACACCGATGGCAAGGCGACAGTCTTGCCTTCCAATTATTTTATATTTTTTTGGAAGAAGTATAGACTTCCTTTTAAATTCTAAAACTCTAGACCATCACAGTATAAAGAATTGGATACAAGAAGTCCAAGTATTATTAGTAGATAACCCAGGGGTAACAGTGAGTTGAGTCATTTCCATATCTGCCTTTCATTTCTTTACCCTAGAATCTTTGGTATGAGAGAAAGTTCCTCATGCTGATTGAGAACATATATAGACTCCTAGAGTACCTTGCCCAAGAAATGTAAGATATTATCACATACTTGGCCACATAACTAAGACTTCAAAAGAACATTTCACCATTCTATCAAGCCAGCTGTTTCAGGATACTGGGAAATTGGTCAGACCAGTGAATTCCATGAACATAGCCTCATTGGTATATATCATTTTCTGTGACGGAAGCTTACTGACCAGAAGCAATGTTTTGTGGAAAACCATTTTATTAATCAATTTTGTCACTCAGGCAAAATACCTGGCATAAAAACCTAAAGGAGGAAAGGTTTATTTTAGCTCATGGTTTCAAAATTTTCAGTCCATGATCTGATGACTCCAAAGAAAAATATCTGTCAGAAGGGTATGGCAGAAGAAAGCCATGGTAGTTTTAGCAGAAGCAGTGAGTGCAGAAAAGGCCATCTGTACCCAGAGTAAATAATTATTACAGTAAGAACACTATGTTGTCCTTTTCATGATGGGAACAGTCAAATGTAACAAACTTGCTACTACTAAGTAGCTGACTGACCACCCCCAGGACATAGGGCCATATCAGAGGCTTAGTGTTAATCTAGCAGATTAGGTCCTATGTAGTGAATCAGGTCAGCCTTGGTGAATGAAAGCCTACATTTCTGTTTCTATTTCTAACTTTCCTTACAGCCATCATGGTAAGTCTATGAATGCATCAGAAAATGACTGTGACAGATAGGGAAACAAATTGTTATTCACAGAATGAGTCATCCTATCCAGTTGATGATTAAAACGCCCCTCTGCCAAGGTTGCCTTTGGTGTTCATTGACACGGGGAACAAATATCTTCACTGTCTTTGTTCATTTATAGAATTATATCCACATACCTTCTCCTCAGACTTCTTTTTCACTAATTTTCCATTCATATTCCTTCTAGTCCCAGGCCATTCAGCAAAACTATTTGCCACAGATTGGGGATAAGTATGTAATTACATTTCATGATGTTTTTCTTTCCAAACAAAATGAATTACCAGTTTCACTGTTTAGAGTTCTTCCAAATAGGAGAATTTCCTTTACCACCACCTTCTGGTATTTCGCAGAAAGAGCTGTAGCGTTCAGGCTGTCCACTGGTAAGTAGAATCAGCATGTGATACAGAACCATCTATGAACTGCACCTTCATGAACCCATAGTGGGTAACTGTCTTTGAAGACACAGCCACTGCCTAGCTAAGATAAGGCAATATAAGAGAAGTGGGGATTATGAATGTTTTGGACTACTTCCTCATATAGTTTACTTGTGCCTTTAAGGCCTGTACCAGTGAGTTGCTTACATCCCATTTCTATTTGTGTGTAGTTGTCTACTGTACACATCCACCTTTACAGTTTAGTGGGTCACATAACATCTAATTTGTGTGGGTTCAAGTCATGTGATACCTTCATAGCCCCTGGCTAAATCTTAAGTCTTCATGAAGGTTTAGAAACAGACCAAGAGCTTCTTCTCCAAAGAAGATAAGTTATCTGCAGATGTTGGCAAGAACTTGCTACCAAATCCTAGAGGTTTGCACTGTAATTTGCCTATATAATTTTGTATATGCCATGTAACAGCATCTGTCCTTGCCATTGATGGTGTAAGTGCAACTCTATTTGCTGGATTATATGCTTCAAGGGCACAACAATGGCCTGGACATGCTGGAGGGCTCTCTCTTGTTCTAGGGCTTACACAAAACAAATTACTTTTCACAACACTTGGGTACTGAGTCAAAACAATACACACACACACACACAGACACAGACACACACATACACATACACACACACAAACTGAAAAATACCGTGTAGCT
>RJWM01000827.1:151371-185703 GCA_004363535.1 Dasyprocta punctata | reverse complement strand
AAAATTGCAAAAGCAATCACTATATAGACTACTTAAAATCTTTCAGTAATAAAACTGAGTTCATTACAAAATACTGTGAAGCTGGAGGCACACACACATAATCTTAGAAGTCTGGGAAAGAGGATCACAAATTCAAGCCCTGCTTGGACAATTTAGCAAAATTCAGTTAGTCAAGAAACTTACCAATCAATCAGTCAATAAAAAGGGTTGGGAATGTAGTTTGGTGTGAAGGCTCGGGTTTAATCCCTAGTGCATAAAATATATAAAATAAAATACATTCACAAGTTAGTAATGATCCTAGATAAGAACTCTGAAATTTTTCATTCAATAATTCCTCCAAGATTTCCTAAACATTCCATTTCTTATGCTGCTACGGAGTTCAAGTTTGGTGCCTGAATTCTCAGAGTCACTACTAAACTACATCATAGAAAGCATTAAAAAGTCAAATCTAGTCAGGCATGGTAGCGCATGCCTGAAATCCCAGCACTTCGGAGGCTGAGGCAGTAGGATCACTGTGAGTTCAAGACCAGCCTGGGCTACAAAGTGAGCTCAAGGCCAGCCTGAATTGCATAGTGGGGACCTGTCTCAAAAAGATAAAAAAAAAAAGTCAAGTCTGCCACTTCATAGAGATTAGAATTCCAGTCTTTTATCAGCAAAAAATAGCAAAAGATTTAGTCCTTTCCTTTTCTCCAAGCTACACTGCTCATTTGACCTCTCCCTTTAGTTTTAAGAATTGGACAACAGGGTGGATTCATTCACAAATAATCCTCCTTAACCAAGAGTGATTGAAAACTATGATAATTGGTATAACCATATTATGGAGGAGGGCCAGGGATATAGCTCAGCAGCACAGTGCCTATTTAGCATGCACAAGGTCCTGAGTTTGATGACCAGAACCAAAAAAAAAAAAAAAAAAAAACATTATTATGGGGGAAAGGAAAGGGAAGGATGAAACCATACAAAAACTCAAAGATAAACATGCGCAAAGATTTCTGATTCCAGTTAATCCTCATTCAATTCGGGCCAGTTCTATCTCTAATTTTGCCTACAATCCAACACATGCCTAGCATATAAATGTTGAATTCATTAATTTGAAAACCAGTGGCCTAAAGAAAAAATGTCTAAAGGATTAAATCATTACATAAGGCCCCACTTAGATATATGACTCTGATATTTGGGTAAATTACTTGGCTCCCTTTTGTCTTAGTTTATCTGCTAGTTGGAATTAATATTAGCTGCTGCTTATCTAAGAGAACAGCTATGAGAACAAATAAAACTTTAGCTTGTCTGCCACAGTACCAATGGAAACTAAGACATTCAAATTATAATGTATCCGATTTTCTTTCTGTAAAGATATTATGAAGTAAAATAGGCATAATAATACCCACCTTTGTGGGGTTATGTTAAGAATTAGAAATGGTGTACATAAAACTCTTGCACAGTGACTGACTTGAAGTATGAGACCAATAAATTACAGCTATTATTATTCCTGAGGGACTTTAAAGTAGTTTTTTCCTGCTGTGAAAGGAATATGACAGCTGTGCAAACAATGTACGAGTTCCTTGAAATTAATAGAAAATGTTCAGGTCTCAACTTTCAGGAGTCCATTGTGTTCCTGTTTGCCAAATGAGAACATGGTGTGCAGTGGAAATGAGTCAGTCCTGTCCACCCTTCCTAACCATATTAGAAGACATAATGTTAATTAGCAGTAGTCATTGCTCTTTAAGACTCACAGCAATGTGTTTCATCAGAATTGCACGACAAAATAAATAGGATGTTTATTTTTCATCACTACGCCTTTACAGTCATCCATAGTACAGAACACAGCCTGCCACTAAGAAACTCCCAAGGCCAACAGTAGGAGTATCTCCTTATCCTGGGGTTATCATGAACATGTTACCACGAGTTTACATTTTTTCAAAATTCTCTAGCTTTGTTATACACATGAATTATATTACACTTATCTAATACGTTTTCATGACTCTCAGTATATTTGATCATTTTACTGCACGTATGCATAATGTGAGTTTTTTCAAATATCATTACAAGTAATATATCCAGATAGACATAATACAGATTATTCTGAGAAGTAGATCCAACCTTGCTGTTAACAGTATATAAGATGACAATAACTTGACCTCTCAGAAGAGAAACTTCCATAATCACTAATCACTCAGAAACCAGCTCCATGTAAGTGTGAAGGCAGCAGGAAGAACTTCAGGTCAGAAGTCTGGAAACCTGGCCTCTGGGAAAATTCTGCCTCTAATTGTGTTTTTAACTTTAGATAAGGTCCTCATTTATGTAGAGTTCCAGTTCAATCATCTATAAAACAATGATTTGGATTAAATGCAGCTAGCAGAATGCTGAAATTATCAAATCTGCAAATCAGTAATTGAGTCGATGGAATTATTCGCTTCTTCAGTAATGATTTACTAGCATAAATACTGATAAGTGTAAAGATTAGAGAGGTAAACCTAACCAAGCTTACAGTAGTGCTCTGTGCAATAAAATATATGAACTATTCTTATGAATAAGGTGCAATAAAATATATGGTTGAACCAACAAGCATCAGAGAAACTTATCGAAGCCAGAATTAAAGATATCTAAGCTCAGTGGTAGAATACATGAAGCCCTGGGTTCGAGCTCCAGAACCAAAAAAAAAAAAAAAAAATACAATTTTACAGAGCTAGCGGAGCTTATTTTTACAATTTTCAAATTTTTAGAATAGATGGTGGTTTTTGCACAGTTCATCTGGTGGGTGGTCTCACTGAGGAAAAAGCAAAGGTAAAAGGCCATGCTCTGTCTGGGAGGGAGCTCGAGTGTGCAGGAATAGCCAGACAATCCAAACAGCCACTCTGGAAAAGCAGGGACTTCTAAGACAAAGCAGGACCTGCCACTCCTCACTTTCCACACGCACAGTGCTCAACATGTACTTTTTCTCCTTAAAGAATTTCCTGAAATCTATTTAGACCTAGTCATACCCACCCTGTGTCCCAGAAAGTCTTTGTTCCTCTATTGTAACTGCCATTTACTGTAATCAAAAATTCCTTAGGAAAAAAAAGTTCAGCTAAACAGAACATTGTAAATGTAGAGATAATATATTCATTTATCTCGAATTTTGATGAATGACCCTTCTAACTCTACTCATCTTGAGAGAAATGAATTATCATATTCCACAGAAGGTCACTGGGAAAGGCCATTAAATGAATAATAATAGATCTTTAAATTTACCCTGGAGAAATAAAGATTTTAGAAAGCAGAAAAATCATCTTTTATCTTTTGTTAAGAATTAAAAACAATTCATTCCTTCTACCACCACATACCGTTCATTGAATATAATCTCAAAAAAGAACAGAATAGATTTTCAGAATTTTATTCTACCCAGTGAATTTTCAATAACAAATGTGCCAGTGATTTGCCACCACTGTTTACACCACAGAGTGTTCCAGAAGCAATTGTGGTGTCTTTCTTTCAAAATTTGCTCAACAGATAAGTTATCCCTTCATGCAGAGGGTATACGAACTAAACTTCTTGTGAGTAGCCTAATTTAAAAGATTCTGTCCTACTTTGTAACTAAGAAAACTTCTGCCTCTCTGATCATGATTTGGATATAGTGTCATGACATCCACCTGACAACATGGAAAATGTTTCCTCTTAGCAATACTCTAACCTGGCACAAAAATATAAAGAATTTATATGAAAATACTATACAAATAATTCTTTACAATCTATAAACTTTTTCAGGACTGTGAAAATCAGAGGAAAATATATATGTATGAAGAAATATATATATAATCATATATATTTCCATTTGTATATATTTATTTATATATATTTTATCATATATATATATTTCTTATCCAGGGGTTGAACCCAAAGAGTTCTGAGCTACATCCCCATTCTTTTTCATTTTATTTTGAGAGAATATCTTGTTAAGTTGCCTGAATTGGCCTACAGTGTGTGATCATCCTGTCTCATTCTCCCAAGTAGCTGGATATGTTAGCTTTCCACTGCTGGGACAAAATGCCTGACACACACAATCTGAAAGAGCAATGGTTTATGTTGGCTCACGGTTTCAAGGATTTTAGTCCATGGTCAGCTGACTGAAGCCAAACATCATGGTAGAAGGACTTGTCTGCTCACTTTATGGTGGCCAGGAGGTAGATACAACAGTAAGATATCCAAGGAAGAAGGAGCAGGGGACAAGCTATATTCTTCAAAGACACAACCGCAGAGACCTGGCTCTCCAGTTAGACCCCCATCTCCCAATAAATAACTGCTAAACTATGAACTCATCAATAGGCTAATTCATTTAATGAAGTTAGAGCCCTCATAATCCATTCAGATCCTCAAATCCCATCAGATGGCAATCAATACAATGAGAAGATTTCAATGCAATGAGACTTTTGGGCAATATTTTAGATCCCAACCATAACACTGGATTACAGCCATTACCCTCACACCTGGCTTCAGAAATTATATTCTTAATTCATGTTATTTTCTCTTTTAATATTAGTTTGCTAGTCTCAAATAACTTACAAATATGAAATGAAGTTATCTTTATGCTGCATAAATATATTTAGTGATTTTATACACTGCTCTCGCCTAAGTTATATCTGTATAGAAATGACTTTTGAATCTATACTTTCATAGTATAATTTTTTGACATGCCTTTTGAGTTTTAGGCCTATATATTTCTCTTTGTTTGTTTGCTTACTTTTTCACAGTGCTAAGGGTTAAGCCCAGGGCCCTGCTCATGCTAGGCAAGCTGGACCGTTATATTTTATCATCTAACTCCAGACCTGTGTTTTCAGTTGATTTATCTATCTGATATCCTAAATTCAACAAAATCATGCTACCTTTCCCTAATCATCCAAGACAGACACTCATTCCTTTTCATACTCACTATTTAAAAAGAGGACTCAAAGCTTTTACGATTTCAAAACAATTGTAATTGCAATTCAGTTACCAGACAGAACTGAGTTCGACGTCACTGTTGTTTCTGAAACAGGGTCTTACAATGTTGCCCAAGCTTGTCTTGAATTCATGAGCTCAAGCCATCTCCTGTTTCAGCCTCCAGAGTACCTGGGACTATGGCATGCACCACCACATCCCACCCAGAGATTTTAATCACCACTCTAACACCACTGGTGTAACAGAAAACAAACTATTCAGTTTCTAAAGTCTCAGTTTTGAACAGAGAGTGAGAGTAAGAAAACCTAACCTATAGGGCTGTGTGAGAATTTAAAAAGACAGTACATGCTAAGGAATTAGCACAGTATCCAACTCAGTTAAAGTTCATCATTTCTCTCTCTACCAGAGAATAATAAAAGACTCTTAGTAATAATGTGTTTGCTTATTTTTTCCTTTCTTTAGTCCTTCCATAATTTATAGTATTCTACAACAAAGATCTAATTACAATATTCTTAATTAAAAGCTTCCTGGTTGCTGAAGAAATGCTTCCACACTTTGTGCATCAGAGGAAAAAAGCTGTCACTGCAATCCAGTGTCAATATTGACACCGCTATCCATGGTGGAATCTGACCTGCGTCATCAATTGATGAGAAGAAGCAAGAAGTACCCAACATTGTGTGTGTGCCATACTAATGGAAAAAACGTTGCTTTCAAGTTTATAAGTCTAATTTGTACTGCATAGCAAATTCAGAGACTAGAGCAGCAAGATAACAAAGCATTCATACATCAGTAAACCTAGAAGACTAAACATGGACAACTCACCTGGTTTACATATCGTTAGTGATAATGAAATACTAAGGAAGAGGGAAAGAACTATTCTACATTAAGAGATTCCAAAAAGACCACCACAACAGATATAATAGTGTTCCTGAATTTGACTCTAGTTTCGACAAACTAGTTATAGGAATATTTGGGGGGATGATTGAGAAAATTTTAGTATAGTATGCATAATAAACAATGTTAAGAAATTGTTATTAATGTTTTTGATTTGATAGTGCTTTTTGTTTGCATAGCAAAAAAACATTATCTTTCAGAGATGCAAACTAAATTGTTTAGGGTTGGAATAATGATGTTGGCAATTTATTTTTCTGAATTATAATTTTTAGTACATGTTTACAATACATAATGATTATATTTGTTATGGGGAATTTGTATATGTACATAGCATATCTTAATTCCTTTTAATTCCCTTCCCCTTGGCAATTTACTTTGAAGTATTTCAGAATTAAAAGCAATTAAGTAAAATTTCAAAACCGCGATTTTACTATTGTCTATAAAACAGTGCTACTAAAACAGAAATATAATGTGAACCAAGTATGTAATTTAAATTTTTCTAGCAGCTACATTTTTATGAAATAGAAACAGTGGAATTAATTTCAAGGATAAATTTAAATTAATGACTCTAAAATATCACTTCAACATGTAATCAACATAAAAATTATTAATATGATTAACACTCTTTCTACATAAAATCTTCAAATCCAATGCATATTTTATGCATACAGCTTATCTCAATTTACAGTAGCTACACCTCGAATGTCTGAAAGCTGCATGTGGCTAGTGCCTTCAGTATTGTACTTCGCAGGATTGCATAAGATAAAGTTCAGGGTCTTTTAGAATTACATAGAAAGTTGTTCTTAATCTGACCTCTGCCCAAGTGCCCAAACCCCCCTGTGTACACCCTGTGCTCCAGCCATTCCCTGACATGCCCAACTCATTCACATTCATGTGCTTTTACACAGACTACAGCCTTCAAACAGGTACAGCCCTCTGCTTTCTACAAGTTTAACATCACGGCTTTTTAGACCTATAAAATCACAATATTCTTTGATATTCTGGAATAAATCTGGCAAAGTAGATTTCTCTATACTCCTCCGAGAAGATCTTGTGACAATTTATATAAATGTGTTTAATTTTTAGATAAGTAAATATCAGCACATATACATATGTGTAAAATAATCATGACTACATAAAAATTCATTGTAATAATACTTTGTAGGTAAGGAGAGGAAGATTGAGTGAAAATAATGCCTCTTTTAAGACCAGAAGGTAAGATTTCAAACAGTCAAGTGTGTTCAGCCTTAGGTTTAGGAGCAGAATCACAGCTGGGATGGGCTACAGAACCTTTATTCCAGAGAAGTCATCTGGGTTTTTTTGTTGTTGTTGTTTTGTTTTGTTTTTTTGTTTTTGAGAAGTCATCTGTTTTAATCTCTAAACCCACTCCCATCTTTTAGCAAATAATTTTCAGCTGCTATATCATGAACTACTTCTATGGATCAAGCATGGCACGATTGGTCTCCAAGACACACAGTGAAAGTCAATCATGGACTTCTAATGAAGCAGAGGAAAATCACCTGACCCTTCCTTTCATTTCTGTGAAAGTCAGAGGGTCATGTGGTTTGAGCAACAGCTGTCTCACCCCTACCACGTGCTTCCCTCTGTTTCACATAGCCCACTGAGTGACTGGGACAATGTGCCTCGGTATCCCCCCACCACACATAGGCATACCTGTGGCCACTCTCTGGGCCTTCCCTAAAGAAGGTGCAGTTCAGCTGTGAGCTAAGAAGAAAATCCCCAAAAAGAGCCCCTCTGAACATTTCCCAGTTGTCAGTCAAACAGCTTGCATGTCCCAGTGTCCCACTGAATCACTGTCACAGCAGCTGCAACCGTCCTGGCCACTCTGCACCTGCTCCTAGAGATCTGCCTTACTTGAATTTTAAGTGAGCAGAATTGAGTTTGAACCAATCAGTAGACCCAGATCAGAAAACTTGAGTTTAGATCAGTTTGAACCAATCAAAGTTCTGAATTCAGACCAATCAGCAGGCCCAAATTTGAACCACTCAGACCTGCAGCTTCTGTATAAGCAAAACTCTCCTCTCACTTCTCAGGTTGGTCTAGGAAGGATGCCCCTGCTCAACTGACACCCCTGTTCTGCAACACAGATCCTGTTCAAATGAAGCTTCACTCTCTTCGTTCTGTAATTCTGCTAGTGATTTATTTCTTAGGTAGTGTGTACTTAGAAAGGCCTGTAAATCTACTTAGGATGCTTATCCTGAATAATGTGGACATAGAGGTAACTCTTTTTTTTTTTTTTTTCGGCTCCAGGGATTGAACTCACAACCTCGCGCCTGCCTGACAGGCGCGTAAGCCACTGACCCAAACTCCCAGGCCTGGTTTTTGGAGGCAGGGTCCCACTGTGTAGCTCAGGCCGGCCTTGTGCTCACGTTGTAGCCCAAGCCGGCCTCCAACTCACAACACTCCTCCTACCTCAGCCTCCTGAGTGCTGTGATTAAAGGCATGTGCCACTACGCCACCGGCTTAGAGGTAATTTTAAACGAGTTATAAACACTACGGGTTGTTAGCCATGAAGAACTGAAAAGACCAGCAGGTAAAAAAGATTTACATCCCAGGCTTACTGAATCTGAATCCTTCCATGGAGTCTGAACAGTTTTCTTGGATAATTCTGGTGTACTGACTTAGCCTTTTCAAGTACAAGTAGAGATTCCTATATGAGATTTTAAAATAGGTGGTTAAAAAAATTGTGCTTTTTAAAAATAAATTGTATGTTCAATACTGACGAAAGCAAACCATACAATTCCTCATTTGTCCTTTAATTCAAGTGCTCACAGACCTTGTCTTTGCCATACAGTTTGTATAGTCACAAGTGATCTCAGTAAACAGAAAACAAAGGAGCTGGCCTGCCACTGACTTAGAAAAAAGATTGAAAGATCAAGCATAAGCTTGAGAAACAGACTATTTGGTCAAAGGACTATTTTGTCAGGTTCTTATTTATGTTTAATTCTGCTGAATGGATAATGTAAGAATTTCAAGCATGGTGGTCCAGGAGCCAGAAGGTGATAACTCCAGTGTGAGACAGGGCCTGTGGGGAGATTTATTCCTTTCTTTCTGCCTTTTGTTTCAGCCTATACCCTTTCTATGCAAGTTTCTTCAGGGGAGCTGTGGATCCATATGCATGGTGACTCAATTTAAACAAAAGTGGTCAGCAGAATGGACACCAGAATTAAGCCTATAAATCATCTTGTAATAGGACTCCGTTTTACATTGCTTCTTTTCCAAAGAACAAAAATTTCTTCATTAACTGAATTGAGCTCTGAACCAGAAAAAAAATTGTAGCCTTTCATTAAAAAAGCCATTTTAATAACTTTCAAGACCATTTTAATTGTTTATATTGTTCTATTTCTGAAACATTTTAAATATTTTTCTGAAATTAATTACATGGGGTTTTTTTCTATTCATTCAATCTTCAAATGAAAAGATACACTTGACAAGAGAAAGAAAAAAGATTTCTAAGCTCCTTATGTATACCTTTTACATAAATACTAGATAGTAGTTTGGAGAAATTTACTTTTTTAAACTATACAGTAAGTCACATGCAAAATTTCTGTCACTATATAAAAAGGAACAAGAATTTGAAGCAATATTTACCAAAATCATAGTATAAATCTGTCATGAAGCTTAAACAAAGCACTATATTTGTGTATATACTTATTTTATATTCAAAATTCACTATGCAAAGTTTGGTTTACTTTATTAGTCATCTTGCAGATGTAAAGAAAATTAAGAAAATTTCAATTATTTACATTAAAAGAATGTTAATGGTTCTTAAAGTCCAGGTTTTAGCTTTTCTTAGTGAGTTGCATACTGGAAGCAATTATTGCTTCAGACAAAATTGCTTCAGTATTTCCTAAGTGAAATGATCAAATACTTCTCATGTTTTGATGTTTTTAAAAAAGCATCTATTTCAAAGAAGAATAAGAAAATTTAACATGGAAAATCTCTCCACATATTTTTACACAGTGTAGCTTGTACACAGGAAGGAAATTCAAATTGTCTTTTGAGTCAGTCAATCCTCACTCAGGCAAAATTATTTTTAAGTGGAGGTTGGGATTGTTAATTTCTATCCTCCTTATTTGTATGAAACCATTGAGACAGAATCTCTGCACTCACTCCTACTTACTCAGAACCACCCCGCAGCACCTCGTATCCTGTGCATATTAAATCAAAAAAGATGATTCCATGTGCAGCCCTCTTCGCTGGTGCCACCATCTGATAACTATTCTTTTCTTAAATGTTAAGGATTGTTAAAGGCGTTATGGAACCAATTGCCATATTACAAAGAACAGAGTGTTTGGAATCAGAAATTACTCTCATAATCTTGCTCCACCAATTGCTGAGTTCTTGGTAAATTATTTCCACCCTTTTTGATAACATGAAACAGTGAGGAAAGAAGTTGCACACTAAGTGCCCTATAGAAATTTCACTGCTGGTTTAGGAAAGATTTGTCAGCGCTATCTTTAAAAAATCACTGTTGGGGCCAGGAGTTTGGCTCAGTGGCTTAAGTGCCTGCCTGGCAGGCACAAGGTTATAAGTTTGATCTTTGGTACTGCAAAAAAAAAAAAGTCACTGTTATATTAGATGTATATTAAAAGTAAATGGATGAGAAAATCTAATCTAGGCACTGAAAATAAATGAAGTAACATCTGGTGTCTCATTTAAGGTCAGGAAATGAAGATTGGAGTGTGATGGATAAGAAAGTACAAAACCGAGTAATTTTCACTCATCCTGTCATTCATTCATCTCACAAGCACTTACTGCACACACATCACTGTGCAAAGCGCTGTGGGAACCTCGCATGTGTGTGACTGCCTCTCTTTTCTTTCTCTAATTTAGTGCTGAATGTCAGCTGCACCTTATGACAAAGATGAGGAGATAGGAGAGATCATACTGTCAACCTGAAGAAACTGAGGTGAATAAAATAAAAAAAGTCTGAATTATTATGAAGTGTATAAAGTGACACAAGTCCTCAGGGCAATACAATTAACCTATTAGTAGAAATCGATGAATATTCACACTCTAATCAAGATAGTAACCAGGATGAGGTTATCAGAAGTGGCCTGAACTGTGCTTTTGATCTTAATCTTAGGAACAAAGAAGAGAAAAGCAACAGCAGGAAAACAGTCCAAATAAAAGCACTAGCAGAGAAACAGTTTCTATAATGAAAAGGCAGAGACAGAAAGCTGCTGTTGTCCATTGACCAAAGGCCATAGGAGTCTATCTTGTGGGTCCTTTATTTCCATGTTACCTGTACAGAACCTGATTTCAATGGAACTACATTAGAGTCCCTAATGAAATTAGCTCATGTAGAAAAAAAATATGTATGAGAAAAAATAAAAATGCCTATGAATGCTTTCTTGTAGTGTTTATTGAATTATTCATGGATGTGATTTACTACGGGTGGCTAGTAGGAGAGTCAGTAGTAACTATCCGGTTTTAACTCTAAGCAGCTGGTTTTCAACCAGAAATCCAAACCAAAAGAGCTTTGTCACTCCTTGTATCTTCGGAGTAGACATTTTTTGTGTCATAAAGGGGCATAACCATTGGTATGTGAAACACATATTTATTCTTTAGACTATTTCTACTGATGAATTATTAATTTTAATTTTACAGATTTTATTATATTGAACAATGAGTGCTTAACTGGAAAAATATTTAAAAAGCATTGCATTTTTAATATTTATTGTTTATAAAAAAGCAGCAAAGTTTTCAACATCAACTGGTTTTTGGTGTACAAAGTCTAAAAAAGAGCAATAGAAATAAATTCTGCTGGAACTCTATAAAAAAGTCTTTACTTCAGTTATCACACCTGCAGCAGTTTTCACATATGACAATAGCACATTCCATATTAACATATCACTTACATTGACAGCA
Organism: Dasyprocta punctata; assembly: GCA_004363535.1. NCBI lineage: Eukaryota > Metazoa > Chordata > Mammalia > Rodentia > Dasyproctidae > Dasyprocta > Dasyprocta punctata. The sequence goes on along the minus strand of RJWM01000827.1, from coordinate 174,000 downwards.
CATGTATTTTGCTTTCCTGACCTTTTTGTAAGACATACTTGACATCTTGCTGGACTTGTTGTTTTATCAGGAGGTTCTTACTATATTGTACAGTGTGTAGTTAACAGGAACACAAAATACCAATAAAATAAAGTGTTAAATTCTTAATATGTATTGAGCATTTAGAATAGGTATCAGCATTTTCATATCATCTGTGTACTTCCTTACAAAACTTAAGAATTATCAGAAATAGATTCCTGCATGAACCACAATGGAAATACCAATAGCACTCTACAAAAATATCTGTACTTCAGTGATTACACCTAAATAATAAAAAAGATGTCAATATAATAAAATATCAAATGCATGAGTCCTTAAAATAAACATCATCATTTTCACATCTGCTGTCTACTTGTTTACAAAACCTAAAGAGATAACATCAGAAGTAAATACTTATGTGAACTACAGTGTAAACACAAAAGTCTACCATGGAAATATTCTTGCTTCAACTGTCACACCCAAGGCAGTCTTCACACGTTACAACTGCATGTCCCAGGCGCACATCTCACTTACACTGACAGCATACGTGCTTAGCTTTCCTTTCCCATGTGGCGGGCCATTTTTGTCACCTCTTATCTTGGTTACTTATCTCTCGTTGCTGGGACAAAACACCTGACACCCAAAATGAGGGAAGGAAAGTTTTATTTAGCTCACTGTTTGTGAGGGTTTCAGTCCATAATCAGCTGGCTCCAAGGCAGGGTGGCATGGCACTGGGGCAACACTTCATGGCAGCAGCCAGAGCAAAAAAGGTGTAACAATCCGCTTCTCCTCCCTTGTACACAGGCCACCCCAAACTTCAGGGTGTAGCACTCGCACCACTTTCCTGCCCTCCTCTTGCACAGGATGAGGATATTTACAAAGTAAGGATACTGGCTCCCTGCTGAGTCTCTAGGTTAAACTTCTAAACTTCTCAAGTTGACACAATGTATCAACCATAACACCTCTCTTCTCTTTCTGTTTCCTTTGGAGTTTCCTACTGTGTTCCACAATGCACAATTAGTAGGGAAATAAGATATCAATTTAAAAAAATCAAATGTGTAACGAGTGCTCAAAAGAAATGTCAACATTTTCACATCAACTGTCTACTTGTTTACAAAACCTAAGAGATAACACCAGAAATAAAAACCAACATGAACGACAATGAAAATACCAATAGAACTGTACAATGAAAATAATCTCTGCTTCAGTTGCCACACCCAAGGCAGTCTTCACACATGAAAATTGCATGTTCCATACATAAGTATGGCTCACACTGATACCATGTATGTTTTGTTTTTCTGTCCTTCTTGTAGGACACAGTTGACATCTCTTTGGTTTTTCTGTTGTAGTAGCAGGTCATTGGGATACTTGGCTGCCTGTTGGCCTGTGAGTTGACCAGTGTGATCCATAACTTTTTTTGCATAGTTCCCTGGGCAGAAACATTTTGTTTTTCCTTTTTTGTAAATAATCTCTTATGAGATTAGATTTAAGAAGATATCTCCATGATATTTTGAGCTCATTATTTTCTTTGTAAACTATCAAGTTATTTATGCCACACATGTTTAGGATCCAGTAAAATACAACCATTGGCTAATGCTTTGTGTTCCGAGTGACATCACAGTTGCTATATAACTCATCAACAACGTCTACTCTGCCTTTGGTTTTGTTGTGGAAAGTTTTCATCTCAGGCTTACATTTTGTTGAGGTTTCCCTATCAATCTTTCCATCATGATGAAATGTCAGCATCAGCAGTGCCACTTTGTTTTTCTTTGCCATATGAGGTCAATTTAAATCATTCTGAAATCCAAAGAATGTACTACTCAATTCTGCTTTGCAACTTTTCATTTGGAATTTCTGCTTTGTTCTTGTATACAGTTCCTACACTGGTCAACTTGCACTCTGTTAGGAAAAAACCAATTGTCAAATATCACATTCCAGTTAGTTTGGGAGATGGGAGCAACAAGTCTGTTCACAACTGTGGCTTATTACTATATGAACAAGGACTTGACAGCTGAGTTCCAGGAAAAATTTCTAAACTGAAAGCATAATAACATCTACAAGGGCATAAATTTTTATGACATATTTCACCCCATCGGTCTTTCACAAGCCTTTTACATTCCTGCAATTACCATGAGAAATCCCATCTAAGTACGACAGATCCATGAATGCTTTCAGTTCAGCTAGTGAGGTGTCATCAGTACATTTTGAATATTGCTATTGGGGCACAACAAATGTTTTACTTGTGTCTCAGTCTTTATATATTTCATGGTATCTTGTAACATTTCATGTTACAATTTTCATCATCAAATAGCAGTGCTGGCACTTGATCAATATGTTTCACCCCTGCCAAGACCCTCATTATATTTTCAGACCCAGTTTCTAACATTAGGTTGTACCATTTAGTTGGGTGACCATTTTGCAACATTTTGACAACTCAAATATGTATTCACATTGCTGTTTTCTTTGTTATCTGAATCAAGGAGGTCTCCATTCCCTGTGTCTGTATCAGCCTATTCTTACTCCATGTCACTGTTACAGAAATTTTGCCTCACATGGCCAACATCCAAGTTGTCATCATCATCGTCATCATCACCATCATCATCATATACTCACACCACTCTTCTGTTATGAAAGCATGTATTTTACCATAGTAGATCATCTTCATCATCCATGCATGAGTAATCTGATGATTCACTTTTGACCCCCTCCAAAACTTGCAAATCTGGTTTTTCATGTGCCATTGTAGTGAATTGGGCTACCTCTACCAGAAAATTAAAAAAAAAAAAAAAAAAAAAAAACTTTTTTTAAAACAAATCCTAGAGTAGTGTGGGTATATTATATCCTCTGTGATGCTCAGGTAAACATATACAAAAACTGTTCTATGGAGCATCAGGTGGGTATGAATCCTGGTTTGACACTTTTGTACACATGCACACACCTTACATTTCATTGTACCAAGTGGGTAAACACAAAGATTGCTTCCTGTACCCCTCAGGGAAAGGTGCTGAGACACACAGCTGGTTACTATTACAGTAGAGAAGGAATGTGTTTGTGAGACCCACTGTTATGCAAAGAGTTAAGAACTTGACCTCAGGTTGAGGAGACAAAGAAGATACAATCATTTCTTACCCTTTAGTTACAAGGATTTGTACATACCACTTTGCCTGGGGTGCTAAGGATTTCTTAATCCCCAGATACCATAAGTTTGATAAACCCTATTCTCTTTCCTCTTCTATCTAAATCTTAACTTTGGATTTGTCTCTTCAGTTCTACACACTGCCTAATTTCATGATTAATGTTCAAAACAAAAAGAACAGAGCAAAATTCTATCCAGAATTTTGGCTTAAACTTATCAATGTATGCGTCCTTTAAAGACAGAGGAAAATAAAGTCTTGAATATACTATTTGGGACTTGAGAAAATAGCCCAATGGATAAATAAGGTTTACAAGTGTGTATTGTGTGAATTTTTGCTTTTCTCATCATTGCCAGGCAGGATATTAATTAATATGCCTTCTTTTCTATGGAAACTTGCACTTAAAGGGAGGGGGTGGCATAAGTATAATTTGACTTCATTAAAATATTCAAAGTTAATTCTTTCATAATGTAAACGGAAAGAGTACCAATACTAGTCTCTTTTCTAAAATAAACATTCTGTTTAAGGCCTTAATTTTCTCTGTGAGCCCCAAAATTGAAAGTAGGATTGTTTTAGACTTCTTTGGGGAAGAAAACTTGTGACCCTGAAATAAAGCATATTGGACTTCTAATCTGCAACCAAAGAACTTTTTAGGTAGCTCAAATTCAAGAACGTGTTTCCAGAAATGAAGAGTTACAGTGCAGCTACAGAAGTCCAGTGTAGATCTTCAAGGGGCACCAAATTTTGCCACTATATTTAGACACTAAATTATCTACAAAGGGGATGTGGCAGCATTTCCATCTTATCTTCACCCAAATCTCCAATGAAAACAAGAAATGAGTAAATGCACATTCATTGTTTTTTTGAAGATTCTTCAGAAGATTTTTGTTATTTTAATTTTTTCAGCTAGAACTTGGGGGAACTCCAGAGCTCAGCCTTTGGTTAAGCTTTGAGTTGAAACAACCTGAATTGAATCCTCTTTCCTAACATAATCTTTACTTGCTTAGTTAAACATATTCTGTGCTTATAAAAAAAAATGAGAAAGGGACACTAGTGGCTGAGGAGATTACCATAATGCAAAACTACTAAGCAAAATCTTTAAACATGACTGATCTCTACTGTAGGAGACAATTTGAACAACAACGCCCCTTAAATGCAGAACAATTGCTGCAACATGGGTTATATCGAACCTTATTTCCATATACTGTTATGTACAGAGCTGACTATGGTATTTCCTTCTCTCTTTAATTGGCTGTAAGCATTGCAAACAAGGCTAGGCAGGTACTGGTATATAATCTGTAAAGCCATCAGACCATCTCCTGCTTCCTCAAATAGTTCTCTCTACAAAAGATATATGCACAGCAGGATGGCAGAGCCAGTCAGCTCCAGGAATGTCAACTGGGCATGAGCCTCAGAGTAAAAGGCTATGAGTTCCCAGGGTACAAAGGTTTACATATCAGAAACCGAAGCAACAGCCTCCAAAAACAACTCAGTTGCTACCTTAATTGAATTATGAAGACTGATCCTTCTGCATATCATTTTCCCTGCATTTTGCTAAGATGCTTTTCTCACTACCTGACTAGCCAGCTCAAGTTACTCACATAGTTCCCACCGTCCTATCATTCATCCTCGAGCCACCCCCTTCTTCACAAGGTAATAAATTCTGCAAGAGGCCTAGGATCAAGGACTTTGTTTGCATAACCTCATGAGGATCGGATTTAGGACCCCTTGGCTGCCCTTAACTTTGAATATGTCTCGGTGTCTTTACTCTTGCCGTGGGTTGCATTGGAGGTGATAGATTGAAATTAACTTGCCGGGATTTCAATAACGTTTCATTGGGATTATAAATATAACTTTTTGAATTGTGAAAAAGATAAAGAAAGGGATTACATAGTTGGATTACCATATTCAACATTTGGGATTACAATACCCTGCTCTCTGTATGTGATCCTTCTCACTACCTTATAGCAGGGATAATATAAAGGATTTAAATTATAGTCAAAATGAGCAGGCAAGTCTCATTGCCTTCTTTAGTGTCCTAAGCAAATTCCTACATGTGGGTGAGATAGGAGCTTTTTTTGTTTGTTTGTTTGTTTGTTTTTGGTCCTGGGTATCAAACTCACGACCTTGCACTTTCCAGGCTGGTGCTTCTGCTGCTGAGCTAAACCCCCAGGTCCTCAAAGGAACTTTCTTAATCATCCATTTACCATAGCTTTTCTCCTTTATCCACCACTTTAGCATGCAGCTCATGTGAAATGTTTCTGATATTAACTTTGATTTTTTATTCAATCTGAAAGGTAGAGGTAACATCATGCAGTGGAGTCAAATGGACTGGGTTCAAATTTTAAATGCAACCTTTTTCTTACTATCTGTGCAACTCTGACTAAGGTACTTAAATTCCCCATGCTTCCACTTTCTCATCTGTAATTCAATTTCATTAAATTCAGTGCACTTTGATTCAATAAATATTTATGAAATATCACATTCTGTTCTAGGATACAAATCAATATGATTCATCCTTGGTGGTCAGGAAAGCACAAACCCTGCATAAGATTACTGCAGAATTCCCACAGCATATTCAAAGGCCTCTAAGGCAAATTTTGTACCTGTTCTGTTACTTATCTCAAAAAGAAAATACAAACCATTATAGATTATAGCCATGTATCTATCAACAGTGGGGAAATAGAAACTAGATTAACAGGGCTACAAGTTTCAAAAACATTAGAGATAGAGACTCATGTTTGGAAGAGAAGAACTTGCCCAAACAAACTTCTAACCTGCTCTATTCAGTTCCCTGAAGGCATTTGACGTTGTCATCCTACGACAATCTACATAAAGGCTGGTAGATGAGAAAAGGGTACACACAGGGAACTGGAAATGTGCCATGGTTAGAACATAATGCATGACATTGAGGATGAAGTGTTAATAAGGCCCAAATCATGAAGAACTTTGCATGCCATTTTAAGTAGTTTGAATTTTATTATAAAAGCAATGAGGAACCATTGAAGTACTCTAAGCAGGTGAGTAACATGCTGATTTTTGCATTCAAGGAAGATAACTCTGTCTAAAGTACAAAGAGTGGCCTAGTGTAAGCCTAGAGGCTAAATGACCAATTATAAGACAATATCAGGAAATTAAGCAAAAGGAGCATATTGACCTAGACGGATGAAGAGTAGTAATAGGAGAGGAGAGATTCAAAGAAATATCCACTGTCTTCTTAGCAACGTTTACTCCCATTTATTTACAATGTGTCACTTTCATCATTAACAGTTACTCTCATTTATTTACAGTGGCATTATGCCCAATGACACTTAATTCCCAAGAACTTTGCAGAGCTTTGTAAACTTCTCACAACAGCCAGACTATTCCTAGACTATCTTTCTGCACATAGCTTGTTTATTTATTTATTTATTTATTTATTTATTTATTTATTTTGTCTTTTTGAGACAGGGTCTCACTATGCAGTTCAGGCTGGCCTTGAGCTCACTTTGTAGCCCAGGCTAGTCTCAAACATGAAACAATCCTCCTGCCTCAGCCTCCTGAGTGCTGGGATTACAGGTGTGTGCCACCACACCCAGCTGCACATAGCTTGCTTAATAAAAAAAAATCTATTTATTATCCATATAAATTTAGAGTCATACATCTATCAGGAAACAGAATTGACAGAGTTTAATAGGATAGAGATTTACATTGTGGATTTTTTGTGTTTCAATGATGACAAACTTTTTAGAGCTTTCGATGATACAAACATTCCACTGCAACAGAGTGCCATAGGTTTGCCACCATAGGATTATATTACAGAATTCTTAACAAATAGGAGCAAGCCAAAATAGGTGCAAACAATAATCATTCATTGTCTCTCTCTTTTCTCTTTTGTGAATTAGAAGGAAGACTCCTGAAGTCAGAAACTAGAAATTCTGTTCTTAAAGAACATCTAAACTTACATATTGTATGTTTTGTTGTTGCAGATGCACTAGCAAATTAAAATTGGTGTTTAAACATCACACACACAGGGAAATAAGTATTTATAGCAAATATTTTTAGATACACAAAAAAAACTACAAATGAATCATTTAGACTCATGTAGTTACAGAACAATTGTATTGTTGTGGGAAATTTTCCAAGCCAAGCCAAACCAAACCAAATCAAACCAAAAGGAAGACTTTTTGCACCAAGGAGATAAGAAGGCAGCATTTGATCTTTGCAGTGGACTATTGGATTTTCACGCCAGTGGACTGTTGCAGGGATAATTCCTCCAAAAGCAACTGTCCTGAATCAGGAAGGAGTTTAGTCTATACAGAATTAGAAGTGGGAGGTATAAATCAAGTGACCAAATGTTACATGACTGGTGCATACGTTGAATCATATATTGACAGACAGGCTAGTCTTCACACAATAGACACTTCAGGAACCAGGGAAAGGGGCTCTTACAGAATGAGCACAGTTAAAGGCATTACCATAATATAGAAATGTTCTGGAGAGAGGGCCTTTATGAATGAGCATTAATCATCCCAGGGTGCCTTAAATTATAGGCAACTACTCTGACTTAGTGCTCATCTGCAACTGGGCTGTGGACACTGTCATGGTCAATTGAATTTAGCAGAAACAGCAGTACAGCAACTTGGTCAGAGGCCTCTAATTGATCATGAAATAGCTATAAGTTTACCATCTCATGAATGCATTTGTGCATTATAAATGTGCAACAGCAGTATCAGGTTTTCTTTTGTTTTTTCTGTAGGATGTTTAGCTCTTCTAGAAATTTGATCAAGTTTTCACATAGGGTCATGAAAATGTCACAATGAACTTTGTGTCTGAAGATTATATTCAGATTAGATAATACATTGGGTAATATCTGATAATTGAGGGAAATGCCCAAGGTAGAAAGGAAATTTAACAGCATTGAGAAATAAAGTAGAGCTGGGAGTGTAGCTCTGTGGTAGAGAGCCCTAGTACTCACAGGACCCCGGGTTTGATTCCAGCACCAATAAGGACTGAAGGAAGGGACAGAGGGAAGGAAAGAAGCAGGAAGATAAAGAAAAAGAGAGGAACAAATAAATAGCAATGTAAGCAATAAACTATATAACCTCTTAAAATTTAGTTATTTTATACAAAGAGAAATAAAGCTTGCTAGGATAAATATTTCCCAATCCTCCTGAATACTAAGGACAAAGTGAAATTAAAGCAAAGGCCAATTAAAAAATTAGTTGTAAATATGATCTCAAATCTTTTGGGGAAACACTTGTTTATGTAAATATTAAGAAAAACAAAAAGCCATATAAATTATGGACTAAAAGGAAATGTACCAGGAACTGACTACACAAACTAAAGAAATGGTATCATTACATGTGGTTTGCTGTATTTCTTTTTTTTTTTTTTTTTTCCGGCATGGGGGCTTGAACTCACAACCTCCCACCTGCCAGGGCAGGTGCTTAAGCCGCTGAGCCAAACTCCAGGCCCTGGTTTTTGGGGGCAGGGTTGCACTATGTAGCTCAGGCCGGCCTTGTGCTCGCATTGTAGCCCAAGCCAGCCTCGAACTCACAAGGCTTCTCCTACCTCAGCCTCCCAAGTGCTGGGATTAAAGGCGTGCACCACCACGCCCAGCTGGTTTGCTGTATTTCTAAGTTTCCCGTGACGACATGTACCTTTAGAATTGGGAAAAATATTTGTTAAAAAAACTTTATAGAGCCTTCTTTTAACTTGATCAGTTGAGCTATTTATGTTTTGGCAAGTATTTAGAATGTGTCTTGTCCTTGTTGACATTTACTCCCTTTTCACAAGAATATACAGAGGAGGAGAAAATAGTGTCTATCCCATATGAAATGTGAACAAAAAAAATACAATCAAAGAATTAGAAAATAATTATAGATAGAAATGCAGTCAACAATATTACTTTTGCAAATTTATTTCAATAAACCAATGAATGCTTTGAGTTTGGACTTTATAAAGTTACTTTGCTATAAGCAAATCAATTACATATAATAAAATAGAATTGCAATGAACAAAACGTGATGGACAAGGCTGTATGCTTTGTCTTGCTACACTGAATGCGCATGAATGCACTTCATTAAATGGGGAAATCTAGGCAACTATAAATAAAGGGCACGATGATGTCCTCAAACCAAAGTTCATTCTCCTCACTTGGATGAGCAATCTCCATTAAGTGAAATTTGGCCACTTTCCTATTAGTTGATCATATTGTCCAGAGAAAAACACATTACACTGTAAAACTAAATTGATTTCTTTAAAAATGAGAACTTCTAAGCACCTCTGATGAGATATATTTTACTTATTTTTAAATCTTTTTAAAGATTTAATACTTATTAAAACACAACTATTCATCCAATGGGGAGAATTTAAATAAAAGTTAAGTAATGAGAAAAATACCAGCTTAAAAAATTAAGTAAGTCTTATTTCTATGGGAATAGAAAGCAAAATAAAAGTTAATGGGCTAAGAATGCTTGAGGGTAAAATTTTAATCGATTGATCCTACACTTCTCAGAAAGTTGCATTTGATATTGCAAAAAATGCTATTCAAAGGAAGTGGGCTAAGAAAGTACATTTTTATTCGTACAATGATACCATGACAGCCTTGTGTTGTTGAAAGTAAGGACTTCCAAAGGTCAGGACAGTGTACTGGCTATGACAGCAAAGTTGAAATAAAAAAAAATACATGATAAAATGAAAAGGAAAGTTAGAAATTGCCAGAAAGATGCGCAACTGTCACAAGGATATGTAAAATTAGATGCTATCAAGCTTACCACAAAGAGATAAAAGGTTGATTTTGATGAAAAATAACACTTTAATACCCAAAGGAAAATAAAGAAGAAAGAAGAAACCTATCTTCACAGAAATATGTCTGAACTTTGTACGTACACTTAACTTGAGGACTAAGTCATCATTAAGTTCTTTCTTCTCCGCATAACAAAAATCATAGGAGTCTTGTCACCAGTGTTGGACAGATTTTCCTTCCTACAGCAATGTCACCCTGTTTACATGCTGGGTGGGAAAAGGAAATAGAGAGTAAAAACAAACAAGTTACTAATTTGCAAAACAAAAATGTAATTACAAAGATGTATCAATATTGATTTTCAACAATAATTTCCTAAATATTATGATTTAAAAAAGAAAATGCATAGAAATTGATAATTTAAACACTCTCTATTTGGTAATGCTTTTTTTTTTTTTTTTTTTTTTTTGAAGCAAAGCTGGTTTCATTTGGTTTTATATCACAGCAAAGAATTTCCACTGAAAATGACTGCTGCCATCACCAATTTTGAAAACGATTTGGTTTCCATTCTGACTTTGTTTGGTTACATCCCCAGCTGTTGTATTGTAATTCATTTCTGCCTCTATCTCACCCAAGTTTAGTACGGATTTTACAAGTTAAGTCTTCTGTCTTCCACCAAACTTCTCTCATTTCAGATTCAACTGTATTTTGGGAAATCCCAGATCATGCATATCTCTGCTTAACTGGCTAGAAGTTTAGGGGTTCCCAAGACTCTCTCAGTTCTGAAAATTCACTAGGAAAACTCATTGAACTTAAGTAAGTTTAAGACTTATAATTATAGTTTTACTGTAAAAGCTATTATCTGGGCCAGTCAAATGAAGAGAGGCATAGAGTGATGTCAGGGAGATCCTCAATGTAGAGCTTTTGTGCAGTCTCCTCATCAAATCAGACCACATCAACAGCCAGGCATTTCAGGGTGTTCATCAACCAGGAAGTTCACTAAACTTTGGTGTCTAGAGTTTTTATTTGTGTCTCATTAGTTTTGATGAAATTGTTGGCCACATGATTGAACTCAATCTCCACTATCTATCCCTTCATAGATGTTAGACTGGCTCAAAATTACAGCCGTCTAATAACGTGGTCAGTCATTCTGATGACCAGTCCCCATTCAGAAGTCCTCTAGGGTATCTTCATGAATCATCTAAATTAGCTCAGATATGATCCAGGGTCTCAAAAATAACAAACACATTTCTGTCACTTGGGAAGTCCTAAGGGTGTTAGAAGCTCTGTGGCAGGAACCTAGGACAAAACCATAAATTCTTTATTATGAAAAGCACACAATACCCAGCACTCGGGAGGCTGAGGTAGGTGGAGTGTTGTGACTTCGAGGCCAGCTTGGGCTACAACATGAGCACAAGGCTGGCCTGAACTGCATAGTGTGACCCTGTCTCAAAAACCTAGGGCTGGAAATTTGGCTCAGTGGCTTAAGCACCTGTCTGGCAGGCACGAGGTTGTGAGTTTGATCCCCAGTGATGCAAAAAAAAAATAAAAAAGAAAGAAAAGTGCACAATAAAATAATAACTACAAAATAACATAAAAACAACAGATACTTGCAAGTCAAATAAGAAATTGTTTGTTATTTATAGTACATTCCTAAAGTAAGCACATAACAAGTATCATATGCAATGATGAAGTCTATAATTTAAATACATACATCTAGATTAAGAAAACATTGATTCTTCCACAAGAAGGGTTGGTCTGGGCAAATGACAAAGATAAATTGTTTTGTTTTCAATACATTCATTTTCTACCTCAATCTCTTCCCATTTTCCTAAATTTTAGGCATGCTTGTACCTGGCAACTGTTTCTTCCTTGTCGTTAAACTCAGCAAACATTTATTTGGGCTAGGGATATAGCTCAGCAGCACAGCAGCTGCCTGGCAAGCATGAGGTCATGAGTTTAATCCCTGGTACCAAAAAAAAAAAAAAAATTATTGAGAAATTTCAACGTACAAAGCACTAACATTACTATCTTTCTGTCCTCATGAATTACTGTCAGTTTAATAAAGGTAACAATCAGGTTAAAAACTAAGTGGCATGATTAAGATAATTAAGGTAGGAACTAAAGACTTTAGGGTGTCTGGCAAGGTGGAATTTCATCTTGATTGGCTTTGGCACGCACCTCATGGACTAATGGAGTACACTTCTAGGTGTGTCTGGGTGGGTCATGGAGGCATGGCCTTGGGGTCTATGTCTGTTCCCTTGTCCCATCTGCTCTGGAGCTTTTCTCATTGTGTTTTCTGGCCACCATGGACTAAGTGGCTTTGTTCCACAATGCCCTTCTATGAGGTTTGTACCTTGGAACCTGCCTAGCATAAACTGAATCTCTTGAAATTATGAGCTAAATGAAGGTTTTCCTCCTTTAAATTATGGATGTGGGGACTATATCTCAGCAATGGGAAAGTTGACTAATACAACATGTAATGAAATACATCATAGTGGTGGCTGGATGGAGGCAGCACTCCGAATGAGTCCTGAAAAATAAATAGGACTTTAGTGCAGGATAAAGAGTCAAGAGCTTTCCTTGCTGAATGAAGAAACAAAAGACCCAGCGGTTTGAAAGCATCTCTGGTGAATCCACGTGAGTGTGTCAACAGGCATATGCCATAATGCATTGAGAGGGTTGGGTGAGGCCATTTCATGAGGGTTTCTAAATTTGTGCTAAGGAAATTGAGCGATATTCTTCAGGCAATGGAAAGCCGCTGGGAATTTTCAAGAAGAATGCTTCACTGTGCCTAAAATCTCTCTTCTTTAAGTCTTTTTTAGCTCATAGACAAAAACTGTACTAATTAAGAGATTATTGAAATACTATAGACAAGAAGTGACATGGTACTGGACAGAGAACAGGATTACCAGAAAAGAGTACCAACATACCAAAGCATGAGAAGTACCCACCCAAAAAAGAGAACTACAGGTCAAACTCCCCAATGAACATAGATGCAAGAATCCTCAATAAGATACTGGCAAACTGAATGCAGTAAATTATCAAGCAGATTATACATCGTGAACAAGTGGGATTCATCCCAGGAATTCAGGGATGGTCCAACATACCCAAATCTGTAAATGTAATACACCATGTCAACAGAGCAAAGGACAAAAATCACATGATCATCTCAATAGATGCAGAAAAAGCTTTTGAGGAAGTCCAACATCCATTCATGATAAAAAAAAAAAAAAAAAACCTCCAGAAAATTGGGATAGATGGTGTCTTGGTTACCTTTCACTTGTTACTGAGACACAATAGCTGACACCCAAAATTAGGGAAAGAAAAGTTTATTTCTTACAGTTTTTCAGGAGTTTCAGTTCATACTCAGTTGGCTCCAAGGCAGCATGGCGTGGTGGGGTTGGTTCATGGGGTCTCACAACCATAAGGTGCACTGGCAAGAGAGAGAGAGAGTGTGAAAGAGAGAAAGAGGAAGACCCACCTCCTTTACACTGCATCTCAGCTCCACCCCTGGGCAGGTGCAGCACTCACATCACCAATCCCAGTGCTAGACAACAAACTGATCACAAGTGCCAGACTCAGCCCCATTAAAAGTATATGGGGACTTGGGGGTACATAGTATCACCCAATACATTCCACCCCTGGACCCCCAAGGAGTCTTGTACATCCTTAATATAAAAGACATTTAGTCCCTCTCCAAGACTTGCCAAAGTCCTAACAGTTTCAGCACTGCTGAAAAGTCCAAGTCCCAAATCTCCTCCGAGATCTATGGCAAACTCTTAACTGTAACCCCCTGTACAAATGAAAATGAGATTAAACCCTTCCAACATATAAAGGCACAAGATAAACATTATGTATCGAGTAATATGCCATGTACCCCCAAGTCCTCATATAATATTGATGTGGCTGAGTCACTGGTTTGTTATTGGTTTGTTGTCTGGCAATGTGAGTGCTGTGCCTGCCCAGGGGTGGAGCCAACATACAATGTAAGGGAAGGCGGGTCTTCCTCTTGCGCTTCTTCTTCTGCCTCTCTCTCTCGCCGGCATGGCTTGTGGCTTGCAGCTTGCAGCTGCCATGAACAGCAGGACCGCCACAACATGCTATCTTGGAGCCAACTTAAGTATGGACTGAAACTCCTGAGAAACTATAAGAATAAACCTTTCCTTCCCTAATTTTGGGCATCAGGTATTTTGTCTCAGCAACAAGCAAAAACTAACTACGACAGAATTTGGTACCAGGAGTGGGGTCTTTGCTGTGACTATTCCTGACCATGTGGTTCGAGAGCCTTTGGAAATGGCTTGCGGGGAAAGTTTGGAAAGGTTCGGAGATGTCATCTACATGCATAGAGCTGGAACGGCTTAGGTTGTTCTGTATGGGAGATTCTGGTCAAAACCCAGGAGACCAGAAGGCTGATAGAAAGCCTGCTGGTAAAGACCAGGCTTAGGTGGTTTCTGCTGGGACAAAGGACTGCATTGGTTGTTGGACTGCATGATGTGTGTTATGGCTTGGCAGAAAGTTTGTCTGCATTCTGTCCATGCCCAGAGACTTTGCCTGAGACTGAGAATCAGGGCAAAGGACTAATTAATCTACAGAGAGAAATTTCCAGGCAATCTAGTGTTGAAATGGTGGCCTGGCTTTTGTTGGGGGCTCTTAGCCAGATTTGTGTTTTGAATAAAGAGCAAGGAGCCCAGCATGGTGATTTGAACCCTTGTGAGTTTGGCCAGGAAGCTGTAGACTTTAAAGATGTAGCTGAGACCTTGATTGCTGAGAAGGAACAAAAAAATAAAAAAGATGGCCTCGGGGCATCCCGGGAAGCAGCGGGCCTCCAGGCTTTTGCAGCCTCAGGCCTTCAAAAGTGCAGGAGTTTACTTGGAGGAAAAAGCCTCAGAGTGCCCTGTCCCGGAGAAGTGACAAAAAGCCGCAGAGTGCCTTGTCCCAGAATGGCAACAGAGGCCACACCATGTCCCAAAATGGCAGCAGCCACGCAGGATTCCAGAATGGCAGCATAGAGAAGCTGTTCCTCACAATCAGGTACATAGAGCTCAGTGATCCAGGCAGTCAACCCCTACAGCCAAAAAAGAGGAAAGCCTGGCTACTGCTCCAGCCTGCAGTGGACCTTGGCGGCATCCACATGGCACTGGTTTTAAGTACAAGAAAAGACTAAGACAGCTTCCACCTCGCCTGCAGAGAACAATATATAATGATGTAAGGGTAAAGCCAAGGAACATGGATCATTCAAGGAAAGCTATGGAAGTTAAGACCCCTGAAAGTGCCGCAGGGGTGGAATCACTCAAGCCATTTGGAGCTTGTAAGCAGATTACTTCAGATGCTGAGCAGAGAACTCCAGGACTTAATGTTTGCCCTGCTGGATTTTGGACTTGCTTTGGTTCCAATGCTTTGTATTCCCCTGTTTGTAACTTTTGGAATGGTAATGTTTACCTTGTGCCATTGTATGTTGGAAGTGCTTAACCATGTTTTCATTTGTACAGGGGGTTACAGTTAAGAGTTTGCCATAGATCTCGGAGGAGATTTGGGACTTGGACTTTTCAACAGTGCTGAAACTGTTAAGACTTTGGCAACTCAGAGAGGGATTAAATGTCTTTTGTAGTAAGGATATAAATGAGTCCTTGGGGGTCAGGAGTGGAATGTATCGGGTAATATGCTATGTACCCCCAAGTCCTCATATAATATTGATGGAGCTGAGTTATTGGTTTATTATTGGTTTGTTGTCTGGCAATGTGAGTGCTGTGCCCGCCCAGGGGTGGAGCCAACATACAATGTAAGGGAAGGCAAGTCTTTCTCTTGCGCTTCTGCTTCTGCCTCTCTCTGTCTCTCTCTCTCTTGCCATCACAGCTTGCGGCTTGCAGCTTGCAGCCACCATGAACAGCAGGCCCGCCATGACACACTATCTTGGAGCCAACTTAAGTATGGACTGAAACTCCTGAGAACCTATAAGAATAAACCTTTCTTTCCCTAATTTTGGGCATTAGGTATTTTGTCTTGGCAATGAGCAAAAAGTAACTAAGACACATTACCATTCCAAAAGTTACAAATAGGGAAATACATAGCATTGGAACCAAAGCAAGTCCAAAATCCACCAGGGCAAACATTAAGTCCTGGAGTTGTCCACTCAGCATCTGAAGCAAGCTGGTTGCAAGCTCCAAATGGCTTGAGTGATTCCACCCCTGTGGCACTTTCAGGGGTCTTAACTTCCATAGCTTTCCTTGAATGATCCATGTTCCTTGGCTTCACCCTTATATCTTTACACATTGCTCTCTGCAGGAGTGGTGGAAGCTGTACATTTTTCTTGTATTTAAAACCAGCACCACGTGGATGCTGCCAAGGTCTGCTGCCAGCTGGAGCAGTAGCCAGGCTTTCCACTCTCTTGGCTGTAGGGGTTGACTGCCTGGATCTCTGAGCTCTTTGAACCTGATTGTGAGGAACAGCTTCTCTATTCCACCACCATTCTGGAATCTGGCGGGGCCACCACCATTCTGGAACATGGTGCAGCTGCAACCCTTTTGAAACCTTCTGTGGCCTCTGTTGCCACTCTAAGACATGGCACTCTGCAACTTTTTCCTCCTAGCAAACTCTTTCACTCTTGAAGGCCTGAGGCTGCAAAGGGTGGGGCCCACTTCTTCCCGGGATGCCCCCAGGCCATCTTTTTTATTTCTTTGTTCCTTCTTAGCAGTCAATGTCTCTGCTCAATCTTTACAGTCCACAGCTTCTTGGCCAAACTCATGTTTTAAATCTCCATGCCAGGCTCTTTGCTCTTTATTCACAACATAAATCTGACTAAAAGCACCCAACAACAGCCAGGCCACCATTTCAACACTAGATTGCCTGTAAATTTTTTTCACCAAACTAATCAGTTCATCCCCCTTAGTCTCAGGCAAAGTCTCTGGGCATGGGCAGAATGCAGACAAACTTTCTGCCAAGCCATAACACACATCATTCAGTCCAACAACCAATGCAGTCCTTTGTCCCAGCAGAAACCACCTAAGCCTGGTCTTTACCAGCAGGCTTTCTATCAGCCTTCTGGTCTCCTGGGCTCTGACCAGAATCTCCCATACAGAACAGCCTAAGCCGTTCCAGCTCTATGCATGTAGGTGACATCTCCGAACCTTTCCAAACTCTTCCCACAAGCCATTTCCAAAGGCTCTCAAACCACATGGTCAGGTTTAGCCACAGCAATGACCCCACTCCTGGTACTAAATTCTGTCTTAGTTACTTTTGACTCATTGCTGAGACAGAATACCTGATGCCCAAAATTAGGGAAGGAAAGGTTTATTTCTTACAGTTTTTTGGGAATTTCAGTCCATACTCAGTTGGCTCCAAGGCAGCATAGCGTGGTGGGGTTGGCTCATGGTGGCCCGCAACCACAAGGCACACTGGCAAGAGAGAGAGAGTGCAGAAGAGAGAAAGAGGAAGACCCACCTCCTTTATACTGTATCTCAGCTCCACCCCTGGCAGGTGCAGCACTCACATCACCAATCTCAGTGTTAGACAACAAACTGATCACAAGCACTAGATTCAGCCCCATCCAAAGTGTATGAGGACTTGGGGGTACATAGTATCACCCAATACAAATGGTCTTTATCTCAACTCAACAAAAAGTATCAATAACAGACCAAATGCCAACGTCATACTAAAGGGTCAAACACTGAGAAGTTTCACTCTAAAATCAGAAACAAGACAAGAATGTCCACTATCACCACTACTATTTAATGTAGTTCTGGAAACATTAGCCAGAGCAATTAGACAGGAAAAAGAAACAAAAGGAATAAGGATAGGAAATAAGTTAAGTTATTGTTATTTGCAAGTGACTCTACATGAAAGACCACAAAACTCCACCAAAAGACTTGTAGAATTCAGTTGTGAAGCTGGATACAAAGTTGACACTCAAAAGTCAATAGAATTCCTGCACACAAACAATGAATGCACTGAGAGAGAAATCTGGGAAACAACACCCTTCACAAAAGCATTTTAAAAATGAAATATTTAGGAATCAATCAAACATAGGAAGTAAAAGATCTAAATATTGAAAATTATAGTACTCTGAGGAAGGAGATCAAAAAAGATATTAGAAAAATGAAAGAATATCCCTTTCTCATGGGTAGGAAGAACCAACAAAATAAAAATGGCCATACTCCCAAAATTGTGATACAGATTTAATGCAATCCCAATCAAAATACCATTAGCATACCTCACAAATCTAGAGAAAACATTCCAAAAATTCATTTGGAAGCAGAAGAGACCTAGAATAGCAAAAATAATCCTAGATCACAAAGGCAAAGTAGGAAGCATCATGATTCCTAACTTGAAATTTTACCACAAAGCCAATGTGATAAAAACAGCATGGTACTGGCAAAAAAAAACAGCCCAGGGGACCAGGGGAACAGATTAAAAGATGTGACACAACTACAAATGCACTCATCCACTTTGTCTTTGACAAAGGGGCCAAACATGTTCACTGGGAGAAAGATAGCCTTTTTAATGAACTGCCTTTCCACATGCTGAAAACTAAAACTAGATGCATTCCTATCACCATGCATTAAACTAAAATTGAAATGGATCAAAGATCTAAATACTAAAATAGAAACATTAAATCTGCTGGAAGGGAGAATAGATAAAACACTTGAAGACACAAGTGTTGGCAAAGGTTTCATGAACAAAAGCCTAATCACATGGAAAATACTATATAGAATCAACAACTGAGATCTCATCCTATTAAAAAGCTTTTGCACAGCAAAAGAAATTGAAAAGACAACCAACAGAGTGGGAAAAAGTTTTAGCCAGTTATCCTTCAGAGAAAAGATTAACACCTAAAGCACATAAAGAATAGAAAAAAATTAGGCCCTCCAAATTTAAAGACCCACTTCAGAAATGGGCATCAGAGATGAATACACATTTCTCTCAGAGAAAGAAATAAAAATGGCAAATATATGAAAAAATGTTCAACATCACTAGTCATTCAAGAGGTACAAATTAAAATAATGCTGAGATTCTAGAAAGGATGGCAATTACCAAGCAATCAACTAATAGCAAATGCTAGCAGGGTTGTGAGGAAAAGGAACCCTTCACCATTATTTGTGAGAGTGTAGAGTGGTGCAACCACTGTGGAAATTAGTGTGGAGATTCCTCAAAAAACTAGGATTACAGTTCCTATTTGACCCAGCAATTCTCTTGCTAGGTGTCTTCCCAGAAGAATTTAAAACATCATACCAAGCAATATATGCATACCCATGTTTATAGCAGCACGGTTTGTAATAGCTAAATCTTAGAAACAACACAAATGCCCATCAACCATTAAATGGATAAAAAAAGATGTGGTTTTTTTATACAATGGAGTGCTACTCAGCCAAAGAAGAGTAAACTTGATTCATTCCTAGGAAAATGGATACAACCCGAGACCATACTCTTAAGTGAAATAAATCAGACACACATGTAAATATTGCATTGTTTCGTCGGTGTGAGAAACTGAAAGTGTAAATAAGGATCAAAGTGTACAATAGGTATAGTAAAATAGGAAAAAATAGCTCAAAAGAAAGGGGAGCTAGAAAGAGGCGAGGGTGAAAGGAAAGAGAAAAAATGATAAAAGAAGTATAAAATGGAAACAGAGCTTTGTAAATGAGAAGGGAAGAGGAGTTGAAGGAATGAGAGGGGATTGGAAAATAAAAGAGGAAGCGGGATATATCATGCATAGGTACAAATTCCCCAAGATGAATGTGATCAGTGTGTATCTCTAAATTTTACCAATAAACATAATAAAACATAAAAAAGACTACCAGCAGAATTAAATAATTGAATGTTGAGACAGAAATAGGAAGAGCTCAAGATGATTTCTGAATATTCAGCATGCCTAATGGAGAACGTGATGCCTTTGAAAGAAATTCAGAATCATCTTAGTCTTCTCAGGCTCCTTTTCAGAGAAGCATCAAGATATACAGTACTCATGAATAAAATTAACTTTTAGTTATGTGTGAAAATGAGCCTGAATATTATAGAATTTGAGAGTTGAGGAAGATTTCAGAGATCATCTAAGGCAGAGCTTTTGTTTTCTCAACCATAGAGATCAAAGAAGTCCTAATTGGAAAGCAATTTAGAAAGGATCAGATGTGATCCCTTCATTTTACAAATGAGGAAACTGGAGTTTGTGATTTGTGCAATTGCATTATAGTCAACAGAGAATTGCAAAAACCAGACCAGTGTTTTTTCCTTTCTCTATCCCATGAGAATAATTTCCCTAATTCTCAAGTACTCCCTGTCCTTCTTTCTCCTTACCAAACCAGCTGGGCAGGGGCCCAGTATCTAAACACAGGTTCTATTTGTCCTTGTGCTGTGTGGCCTAAAAACAAGTGGAGAGAGCAGAGACAAAATTAAAATCTAAGTAGTTGGGCTGGGGTAGCTCAGTGGTAGAGTATTATAATCCCAAATAATGAGTACGGTAACCTAAATACTGTAATCTTTTCTCTAGTCTTCCTCACAACCCAAGAAATTATGTTTATAATCCCATTGACATGTTATTGGAATCCTGGCAAGTTAATCTTAATCTACCACCTTCAGTGCAACCCATGGCAACAATAAAGACACCAAGACAAATTCAAGGTTAAGGGCAGCCAACGAGTCCTGAGTACAATCCTCGTGAGGATGTGTGCACGAAGGCCTTGATCCTAGGACTCTCCCAGAATTTATTTTCTTGTGAAGAAGGGGGTGGCTCGAGGATAAGTGACAGTGAGGATGGCAGGAACTACATGAGTCACTTGGCCTGGCTAGCCAGGTAGTGAAAAATACATCTCTGCAAAACACAGAGATAAAGATATGCAGAGGGATCAATTTGTATAACCCAATCAAGGTAGTAATTGAATTGTTTTAGGAGGCTACCTTAGTTTCTGATATTTAAATTTTATGCCTTGGGGACTCATAGCCTGTTTCTCGAGGCTCATACAGAGTCAACGTTCCTGGAGTCCACTGGTTCCACCATCCCACTGTGCCTATATATTTAACAGAGATCACTATGTGAGGAAACAGGACACTGTCTGATGGCTTTAGAGATTACATACCAGTACCTCTATTAGCCTTATTTACAATGCTTAGAGCCAATTAAAGAGAAAAGGAAATACCATAGTCAGTTCTGTATATATTACTATAAGGAAATAAGTCTCGGTATAATCAAAGTTGCAGCGCTTGTTCTACATTCAAGGGGAGCCACTCAAATTGTCTCCCACAGTTGAGCACTTGCCTAGCATACACAAAGCCCTGGATTCAATTCTCAGAACTGGCGGGGCAGGGAGGTGAACCTAGGTAATCAACCAGCTTGCACATTGGTTCTGGGGCAGTAAAGATAACCAACAAGTAACTCATCTCACCCTTACTGTGGCCTTACAAAATGATAATTAAAACACCAGGGTAAATAGAAGTTTAAAACAGGACAGATGTGTTGGTCACTTTCCTTGTTGATTAGACAGAATACCTGACCTCTACAATTTAAGAAAGGAGAAGCTGAGATCCCCCTCCACTTGCTGACCACTGCCAGTGGAAGGCTTGCTTCCCATGGGTTGGTAGCAGTAGCAGAGAGACCCAGCCAGATCTGCCTCTGCCTGCTGGCCAACACCATTAGAAGGCTTGCTTCCCGCGGACAACCAGTGTGAGCAGGGACATGCAGCCAGGTAGGCCTGCACACCTACAATCCACCATTAGAGACCTTTGTTTCCTCCCAGAAGCCATCGCCCACCAGGAGAATCAGACAAACACACCCCTGTGTACCTGCCACCATCACGAGAGTACCAGTGTAGACACACAGGCTGAGAGAAGATGCAGCCCCACCACCACACAGCCCTAGCCATCAGGGAAGCCTCAGTGTAGCTGCACAGGTCTGGAGAAGCCTGCTCTACACCCTGCTACCTCCCTGTAAACCTGGGGTCAGAGCAACACAGGTGCCTGTCCCATTCCCCTACACCACAGTGGGGCAGTCAATATGCGAAGTGCCTTGGGCCCCACAACCAGATTTTTGGGAGGAACCCAGGAGAATGTCAGGACAAAGGAGCAAAAGGCAATCTCTGACCTCCAGGCCACACAGAACAAGTCTGGGAGATATAGTCATCAAAGAAAACAGAAGTCACACACCTGAAACCTCTGAGAGGATAACAACTGAAGTAAAGAAATAACTTCATGAGACTGTAAAAGTAATCAAATCAGAAATAATGTCTCAGGTAAAAGAAGAAGTCATAAACATAATGAAAGAATTGCTCAGCATATCTAAAGAAGACATAGATAAAAAAAAAAAGAGCATAGGAAAATGACGGAAACCTTGACTGAACAATATAGAAAGGAATTACAATGCATGAAACAGATTCAAAAAGATACCCAGGAAATTAAAAAGTCAATCAAAAGCTGGCAAAATCACTTGAAATAGACTGAAAATAGACTTTCAGACCTTGAATACAGTATTGGGGCTAGCGATCATGAAAGGAAAGATCTCTTAAAAATAACAAGGAACTAGGAAATAATAATTCAATGGCTGCAAAATGATGCAAAGAAAAATAATTTAAGAGCCGGGCGTGGTGGCGCACGCCTTTAATCCCAGCACTCGGGAGGCTGAGGTAGGCGGAGCGTTGTGAGTTCGAGGCCGGCTTGGGCTACAACGCGGCGCAAGGCCGGCCTGAGCTACATAGTGCGACCCTGCCTCAAAAAACCAGGGCCGGGA
Organism: Dasyprocta punctata; assembly: GCA_004363535.1. Lineage (NCBI taxonomy): Eukaryota > Metazoa > Chordata > Mammalia > Rodentia > Dasyproctidae > Dasyprocta > Dasyprocta punctata. The sequence continues at coordinate 151,412 of RJWM01000827.1, read as the reverse complement.
GTTTGGCTCAGTGGCTTAAGCGCCTGCCCTGGCAGGCGCGA
>RJWM01000827.1:0-151271 GCA_004363535.1 Dasyprocta punctata | reverse complement strand
AATAATTTAAGAATGATAGGTATCAGTGAAGAAACAGAAGTCAACACAAATGAAATAAAAAAGGCTATTTATAGAAGTAATAGCAGAAAACTTCCCAAACATGGGGAAATGATCTGGCATACAGAGAAGCAAGGCATACAGAACTCTAACTAGCCATAACCAAAGTAAATCTACACCCAGACATATAATAATCAAGATCCCAGAAATTCAGCACAAAAACAGAATATTAAAAGCAGTTAGAGAAAAGAAACAGATCACCTACAATGGAAAACCAATCACAACCATGGCAGACTTGTCAACACAAACCATCAAGTCAAGAAGACCTTGGAGTGAAGTGTTTCAAATTCTGACAGAAAACAACTTCCAATCCAGATTGATGTACACTGCAAAATTATCTTTCAAAATTGATGGAAAAATAAGATAGTTCCATAATAAAGAACAGCTGAAGGAATTCATAACCAACAAACCAACCCTACAGAGAGTGCTGAAGAATATTCTAGAGAGAGATTAAGGTGAACCATGATTCCAGGAACAGCAGCAGAGGAAGATCACCAAATAGGACAGGCAACTGAAAGAAGGGGAAAAGTGAAGGGCCAATAGCAGGAATGTAGTATGGCACAGACAAACCAATGTATGCTGGTTGTAACCATTAATGTAGATGGCCTCAATTCAGCAATAAAAAGAAACACAGGGAGAGTGGATCAAGAAACAAGATCCATCAATATACTGCATACAAGAAACACATTTAACTTGAAAGGAAATTCATAGACTGAAAATCAAAGGAGAGAAAACAATTGATCCATGTGACAAGAGACCAGAACAAAGAAAGGGTAACTTGCCCATCAACTGCAGAATGGATAAGAAAGATATGGTATTTTCATACCATGAAAATGTACTCAGCTATAAAGTAGGATAATCTCATGGCTCTTGTAGGTAAATGGATGCAACTGGAGATCATTTTCATGGGCAAAACACTTTGAATTCATGTGAGTGAACCCTAGCATAAAAAATAGGAGTTAGTGGAATCCAAAAAGCACAATAGATATTATTAAAGTGATAGGGAAAGAATCACTAAGGAGGGAAAGGTGGTAGCCATTGTTAATTTCTTATTGTCTTGTCTTGAACTCTTTTATTGTTTTCACAATTTTGTTAGGTTTGGTTTTGTTCTGTCATGTTTTGCTAGATTTTACTGTATCTGATAGTATTCTGAACATAATGGACTATATTCTGAACATAATGGACTATTCTGAACATAATGGACTATATTATGGTTATCATTGTGGTTTCCTATTACCTTGTTTTGAAGTCTTATAACTCTTTAATTCTTTTGTTTAATTGGTTTTATTCTGCTTTGTTTTGTTTGATTCTATTATGTGTGAGGGTATGAACAGCTATTTTGAAGAAAATTAGAAATTATTACATTGCTGATTTCCTATCATATTGTTTTGAAGTCCTATAATGCTTTTATTCTTTTGTTTTGGTTGGTTTTATTATGTTGTGTTGTATGTGATTTTATTATGTGTGATAGTATGGATGACTGTTTTGAAGAAAACGAGACATTATGGTAACCATTGTTCATTTCTATTAACTGGTTTGGAAGTCCTGTAATGCTTTCTTTCTTTTATTTTGATTGGTTTTAGTCTATTTTCTATTATTTGATTACAATATGTGTCAAGGTATGGACAACTATTTTGAAGAAAATGGGAGACATTATGGTAGCCATTGTTGATTTTCTATTGTCTTGTTCTGAAGTCCCATGATTCTTTCATTCTTTTGTTTTGATTTGTTTTATACTATTTTGTTTTGTTTCAATTTACTACTTGTGAAGGTATGCACAATTATTTCAAAGAAAACAAGAGACATTATGGTAGCTACTATTGATTTTCTGTTGTCTTGTTTTGAAGTCCTGTGTTGCTTGCATTGTTCTGTTCTGATTTGCTTTGTTCTGTTTTGTTTTATTCCCTTTAAAATAAAAAAAATCTTAAAAATTTAAGGAGACGCTAATTTTGGCTTATGTTTTGATCCATAGTCACCTGGCTCTAAGGCAGAGTGGCATAGCAGAGGAGAGCTGCTCATGGCATGGCATGGCAGGCAGAAAGTAGAGAGTATTAAAGCAGGAACAGATGAGGGAGTTGTAACATTCTTGGCTCATGCTCACAGTGGCATGCCTCTTGCAACTAGGCCTACCTCCTTGCTATTACAAGTCACGTACAATGACTTCATGACCCAATCACCTTTCAAAGGTCCTGGCTATGATCAAATGAGGTATTGGGGGACATCTCAATATAAATCATAACAGCTGTGATCAGAACATTTTCTAAAACTGTGCACTTCCATTTAATTTGAAATTTCAATACAGTATATAACTCCCTAGAGGGATTCATATTTTAATGCCATAACGAAAGTATTACCCCAAGAACAATATTGGTGTTTTAGTAACAAATGGCATCACTGTCCATAATTCTAATGTCTGGTACTACAATCATTTCAGCATCCATAACATGATTCTCAGGGTATCCTCAACTTGGCTTTTACTCTTCCTTTAGCTTCATTTACTACCATTTTTTCACTCTCACCACTCTGTGATATTGCGCTACATAAAATTCCTGGCTATGCCATACGATTTTAAAGTGTTCTGTTCTCACTCATGGTCTTCACTGTCTGGAATGCCCTTTTCCCACCTACTTCTTTATTTTATTAATGATACTCATCTTTCAAGGTTCAACTTGAGCATCACTTCTTTGTAAAATATTGCTGGGACATAGATAACAGTTTGAATCAGAATGTCATCATGAGACATGTCATGTCATAAACTGGTCATTTGTTGATTTGTCTGCCTTTCCCACTAGGCCTTTAGACCTAGAAAGCAAGAAAGATGTTGTGTTCTGCTAACTTCAACAGTTATTAGTATATGACATGTGACTGTGTTAAAAAAAAATGTGTATATCCAGTTACTTAATTAACTGACTCAAATAAACATTCATAGGTGATTAATGTGCAAAACAATACCCTTGAGTACTTTGCATGTCTTTCAAGTATGCTGGCATTTGTTATATAAAGATCTGCTTAAAAGGCCTTGCCTAGGCTGGCCAAAGAAGGTAAGAGGAAAAACCATAGCTATAACTCTTCTCAGAAAACACAAACTACTTTAAAAATTAGCCCTATGAACTAGTCCCATGGTAGAATAGAGCTTCTTTTCAAAAATAAACTCACTAATTATATCTGAAGAGTGTACTAGAAGGTTTATTAAAATAAATATATTGAGAAATGAGAACCAGAATTATGTAGACATAGACAAACAAGGAAAAGATGCTGAATACAAAAAGAGGTCATTTGAATCTGGCACTAAATCAGATAGACCATGTTTCTGAAACAATAAATGTGATTAAAGGGATTAGAAAGAAAGACTACTTGGGCAAAGTAATCTAGACGATATTAAATTAGAAGTTTCATTTTTTCAAACTGTTACAGTGTTTTCTTTGAGGATGTAAGTTTCTTTGAGAATGTAAGTACTGTTTTTGTTAAACACCCACAGTAATGAGCCCTGTTCAGTTGTATCTAACAAAACACCAGTGTAAATTATTCAGCAAGCATGGTCAAAAGATCACTATACCAATGTTTAATCAAGGTTGCCTTTCCAAGAAGGATTATGTCTAATAAATTGAAACCTACCATATCTTTGCTAGGTCCAGAAGAATCCACTGTAAAACATACCAAAAACCAAAATGTTTGGTCACTTGCATTATTTTCTGAAGCATTGTAAACACATCCCTTCTAGAAATAGCATCTAAAAACTAGTTGTTATCAATTTAAAAGGAGCACAGAGTTAACTGCTCTGTGATCTTGGTCAAAAATGAAAGATTCACTAACTTGTACAAATTTAAATTTAGCAAAACTTCATTCTTGCATCCTGCTTAATATCCTACAAACAAATAATATTCAATAACTAAAATAAGAAGATGAATCACTTAAAGAAAAGGTATGCCAATAATCTGCATAAATAAAAGATTTTGGGGGACTTATGTAGAAATACTGTTATTAAAATCTTAAATCAGAACTAGGAAATTGAGAGCTAAAAGTTAAAAGGATACTTATGGTTTCTGATCTGTTATGGGATGTGTGTCAAGTCAATAAAGTCTAGCACACTTTCATGTTTTTGAGAATTACTTTTGTGTATTATTGTTCACCATAGTTCAAGATTTAATCTTTCAATCTAAAGGCTAGCATTTTTCAAGCACCTACTATACACCAAGAATTATATGACTATGACAACAGATATGCTATCAAACAACTGAAACCCTAGTAGTAGAAACTGCATGTCACTAATTGAAAAACTAATGGACTATTTCAAAGATGAAAGTATTGGCAAAGGGAGGAATTATCTCTACCAGGTGGCATTCAGTTGAAGAATGACTTTAAACAGAAACTGAAGAGGTAGACACTCTTAGAAGTGTAAACAAATACTTTAGGTCACAAACTAGGTTATAAACAGGAGCAGAAATTGTCTTTTGCTTCTCTATATGATCCATATTTAATAGTGAATTTTCAGTAACCATATCTTGATTAATTACTAAAATTAGTTTTGCTTTGATAATTTTAGGTGATTTGGAATTTGAAAAATTGGATGCATCAGATGAAAGAGGAATAAATGGACATTAAGACAGTAAAATTTTCAAAAAAGTAAAACTAGTCATTAATGACTCAGTGAGAAAAGTGACTAGTCAAATGTAGAATGAAAACATGGACCATATTTTTGGAGAAAATATATCTAATAAAAGACATATCTAGGATATATAATGAAGTCTCAAAACAAAATAGTAAACAACAAAAATTCTTTTAAATGGGCAAAAAAATTAAACAGACATTTTATGAAGGAACCTATATGGATGACAAAATAGACCCATGAAATGTTACATTATATGTCATTAAAGAAATTCAAAGTAAACCAGAATGAGATACTACTACTTTAGAATAGCTGAAAATAAATAACAATACTAAGCACTGCCAAGGACGTGAAAAAACTAGAACAGGAATAATTTTCTGATGGTAATGTAAAATGATAGCCATGTTGGGAAACAGGTTGACATTTACTTTATTTTTTAAATTAATTTTATTGGTACACTTTTGATACTCATAATGATCGCATTCATCATAGGAAATTTGTACGTGTCCATAATATATCTTGATTCTTCTTTTTTTACCATTCCTCTCCTCTCCCTCCCTTCAACTTACTTTAAATTTAAACATACACTTACCAGTCGAGGATTCCCACACTTTGGTGTTTATTACCTAAGAGTATTGACAGCACAAAACTTTTATAGGAATGTTTATAGTACGTTTATTCATAATCACAAAAACTATAAAGAGATTAAATATTCTTCAGCTGGTGAATAGATGACCACTCAGAATACCATAGAATACCACTCAGCAATATTAATGGGGAAAGTGCTGATACACATGATATGTACAAATTTCAAATGCAGTGTTCAAAATGAAAAATCCAAACTCAAATGGCTACATATGGCATCAGTCATGTATATGATTCCAATTATGTAACACTCTGTAAAAGGCAGAATTAAAGGAACAGAAAACTCATTGGTGATTGCCAGTGGATAATGGTAGAAGGCCAGAGACTACAACAGAACTGCAGGAAATTATGGAAAACTATGGGACTATTCTGTATATAGATGGTAGTGGCAGTTAAATAATATCAAAACTCATAGGAGTCTACACTTTTTAGTAAGTTTTACTTATACAAATTGTGCCTCAACTTAAAGAATCAAAAAAAGTCTAAGAAAGTTTTTAAGATAGGAGAAATTGTGTAATCCTAGCATCATAGGGTAGTCTTGAATAAGAAAATGTATCCACCTTCCTTTAGAAGCACCAGATAAAGCAGTTTTAAGTCTCTTTAGTTCTAACTCTTACAACATCTATCCTTTAGAGTTGCTACACTGCAAGCTCATTTCTTCCTTTCTAGTTTTATAACATTGTGTGCATATATATGTGTGTGTGTGTGTGTGTGTGTGTACATACATATAAACATCCAAATAAGCCTACAAACACATGCATGTTGGGGGAGGGATGAGCTAGATGTGGATTCAATTGTGTCCCTCAAAAGTATATGCTGAAGTTCTAATTCCTGGCACCTGTGAAAGTCAACTTGTTTGGAGATAATGCCTTTCTAGTTGTGATTGAAATGCAATTTTAGATCTGACCATATTGAAGTAGGTTGGACCCCAAGCCAGTATGGTTGTTGTCCTCATAAAGAGAGGAGAGGTGACAGAAACGGACACTCAGGAAAAACATCACGTAAAGACATAGAGGCAGAGATTAGAGTGATGCAGCTGCAAACCAAGGGACATGAGGACTACCAGTGACCGCCAAAGCTAGTAAAAGGCACAAAAGAATCCTCCCTGGAACTCTCAGAAAAGGCATAGCTCTGCCAATTTTTATTTCAGACTTGCAATTTCCTGAACTATGAGAAATTTTTCTGTTGTTTTAAATCACCCTAGGAACTAATACATGTTATGATTTGGATCTTAAATGCCCCCCAAAGGCCGTGTACTAAAAGCTTCGTAATGAGCCTGTGGTGCTATTAGGAGATGATACGGGCTTTAAGAGGTGGAGCTTAGTGAAAAGAAAATAAGGTCACTGGGATCATGTGGCTGAAGAGTATGTTGGGACCATGACCACTCTCTGTTCTCTCTGCTTACCATGAAGTGAGCACCTATCCTTCACCATTTGCTCACCATCACGATGTTCTGCCTACCACCAGCTCAGAAACAACAAAGCCAAATGACCTCTGAAGTAAATGAAACCCCTGAAACCATGAGCCAATAGGCACCTTCCTTCCTTCAAGTTGATTTTCTCAGGTATTTTGTCACAGCGACGGAAACTTGACTAACACACACATATTACATATAGTACGATACACAGTATTTACCAATATTTTATCAACTATGTCTCTACCTTTCCTTGTGAACCCAGTTCATTTTCGGACATTTTCCAAAGACCTTCTATGTCACTTGATTATTTTCTGTAGTGAAAAAATTCGTGTGAAACACTATGTAATTTTATATTTATACTTTATTTTCTTTTAAATAATATAACTTAATGGAAACAAAATAACAAGAAGAAGAAAAGGAGCTGCTATTTATTGAAAAGCTATAAATCATTGAATTCTTTTTTTGAGATCTTTACTATATATTTGAGCTAATGCTCTAAGCAATTTAGAGGTTATTGTATTCATTTTCCCGAGTAGTTTTATATTATACTTATAATATTACAATGTTTTTCTTCACTATTTCCTTGTGGGTTTACTCTCTCCTCTGCCAGATAACCATTCTAGGGTTCACATTTTTTCCACTTACAGCTTTTAGATTTAGTAGAAAAAGGAAAATCGATTGTTTTATTATATAGAGAAAGCAAGTATGCTACTTGTGTTGTTTATTACTGTATCTCCAGAAAATGTAAAGTCTCTGTCATATGGCGAGAATACTGCTGATGGACCTTGCATAAGTAAAGAGTTTTTCATTTCATGTTCTTTCCCATGGTCTTGCATATACTCATGAGCCGAAGAAGTAAATTGCATATGACTGGTCCAAACAGCCTGCCACATTAGATCTCCCTGAAATATTTTAGCAGTTCTAAGTTCTTGAGTATGACTTTTATCCATTTGGTCTTTTCTTCCCTACTCCAGCATTAGCCTCCTAGTGTAGTAACTAAAACCAATTGCAGAAGTTAATAGCTGCACTGCTAGATCCAAAGCCATGTCAGGGGTATTCCCCAGGATGTGCAAAGTTTAAATATAGGCTATAAGGACATGTTCTGTTGCCAGGGTGCTGAGGGATCCCAAACAACCATGGCACACTGGGATCTCTCTGGACTGAATTTTTTTTTTTTTTTAGTGACATCAATGTTCATATCACTGAGACATAACCAAAAGGGTTTCTCTTTCTCAGACCATCACTTCTGCTTTTATATATATAGTAATGAAAAGTAAACAAGTCTCTTGGCATTCCACAAAAATTGTGTATCTGCTGCCAAAACAAACACTACATTCCCTGTAAATTGTATGGAGCTACCATTTGCCTCTATCCCTCTTGACTTCATAATTTCCCAAATCCCTTATTTCCATCTCAGATCCCTAAAACCTAGCTATGGCATTTTACTAACTCATTAACTTCCTAGTCTTGCTGTACATTCACAAAAGAAAAGTCCTTTCATTGTTTGAAAAACTTCTACAAAATAGCCTCTGTTTCTCTTCTAGAGATAAAATCCAAGCTTCCCACTCCGCTTGTTGAAATGCATAGGGAATATAAAAGTAAAATTCGAAGACGCTTCTCTATTCTACTCTATTCTTTGAACTGTGAATGAATGTTTTACAGTGCTACCCTAAATCTACTATTAGTAGATGCTAAGTACTCCCTGACTTTTCAATCTGATATTAACTTGAAAATAGAAAGCTCATACTTTAATCACTGAGGAATCACACTGACCCAAAACTGACAAAGAAGAATAGATTCTTCAGTTTCCTCATGCACTCGGTTTTCTCAGACTCAGAACTGAAGACTGTAGAATAGCAATTGAGCATGGAACTTGCATTTGTGTAATATTTTAGACTTTAGAAAATGAAGCCTTCTAATTTAGTGACAGCGTACATGACTTATTAAATGAAGTGAAAGTAGGGTACAAATTGTATGTGCATTTTTGGTTAAAAAAATAATGCTAATCTTTAAGTAATGGAATAATGCATTGTTTTTATTTTGTTGTTTAGACTTTTGTATCTTAAAAGATTTCTACAAGTAATATACATTGTTTTACAATTTAAGTATTTTCAAATGTTTTAACGTATTTCAGCAAGTGCTCACATATCCCGTAAGTATACATATACTCAGCGTACAAATGAAAAATTGCTTGGTAGTAGAGATAATGACCTACCCCAAAGTCTGAATACTCTATATTTATCACATTCTCCAGCTTTTCAGTAAATCTTCCTGCCAGCCCCACACTGACATGCCAAGGAAAGGAACTGGAACTATAAAAAAAAAGAAAAGGTCAAAGGAAGAGAATACGGAGAGTATGTATGTTTTATTCATGATTTACTGACTCAGCGATCAGTGCCCATTAAGCTTTTTTGAGACGATAACCGTGTAAGGAATAAGCTGTTCTGTGAACTAAAATGCTTCCAGTAGTTTGGTTTTGGTGATAACAACTCCAAACCACTTGCTCCAACATTGAGGGAAAGCAAAAGGAACATACGTCACTGGCTGCTAGCTTACCGACAGCAGCCTACTATGATTCATTCTTTTGGCAAACATATTAAAGATAGGAACGTTTTATTTAGGAATTTTGCACAGTGTAGCAATATTCAGAGGTCATGTTTCACAGGACTTCACAAGGAGTACATCACGTAGGTTTTACAAATGCATCCAAATCAGCTGTGAATGTTTCTCTTAATTTAAGTATATAATATAGAAAATTCAGCTTCCTTATTTTTTTTGTTGTTACATCAAATCTAGGAGCTACAACTGAAAAAAATAAAAGCCATACAATGCTTGCTAAACTAACACCTATCAATATATCATATTTCACTAACTACAAAGCATTTCTAAATACAAATGTCTGAAAGGAAATTATGAAATTCTTTCTCACTATATCCACATGGATTGGAAAAAAATATTATGCAACAGCTACTGGCTTTGAGGAGAGACAGCTTTTTTTCCATTCTCCTCTCTTTGTCTCTTTTCTGAGAAAATACTGCTTTATTAAGAGTACACAATGACATCAAAGCTTTGATCACAGTGAAGTTTGGTAAATAAGTTAAAATATTCCGACTAGAATTTCCTGTACTAAATTTCTATGGAAGTGTAGGGATGTGAGTGTGTGTGTGGGCACGTTTATGTGTGCGTGTGTGTATCGGGAGCCTGTCATGTCAGCTTCATTTGAACCATATATTTTTTTTTACATAATTGACCAAGCAAAGTATTAATACTTAAAACTCTATTAGGTCTTTCAGTTAAAACTCAAATATTATAAATCTTCAGTTATGAATTTAGAGTATGCCATGAGGATACATATAAGGCACTGTGATATTAAGTCAAGGTAGTCAATACTAGTCCGTGGTTATTTTATTAGTATGTAATTACACATAGTTGCTTTCTCTTACGATAAAAATAATCCATGCTCATAAGATATATAAACAAGACAGATTATGAAGTGGAAATTTAAACTCCCACCCTGCCCAATTGCATTGGGTAACAGCTTTATGTTCTCTTTATATAGCAACTCTTCTTGAGATCACAGAGATAAATTTAATTAAAGCTGACATTTTCACTGCTGCTACTGAGTTTACTACTGACTCTGCAGGTGACCTTGAGCATACAGAGAATAGAACATCTGACTGTCAAGTAAGTGATTCATTAATTCATTATTTATTCATTCATTCAACAAACATTTACAGTGTACTAAGGACTGTACAGGAAACATTTGGAATCTTTCTCTGAACTATCTATTACTGCTACAATTTCATCCCTAAAGTTTCATTTGGGAGCATATAAGTAATTTTTCCTAAATAATTTTATTAATAACAACATTTATTAAATTATAATAATGTACTCAGCACTTTGCCTATGTGTTTTATTTAATATTAATATTAATTAAAAGTAGGAGAAACTGTTATTACGATTCCATAACAGCAGAGAAAAAGGAGCTCTAAAAAGGTAAAATGGCTTGTTCAAATCAAAGCAACTAAACTAGTAAATCCACAACAAAAAACCAAGAGGCATCTCCGTCCAAAGTCTGACCTCTGTACCACAGCTGTATGTTTGCTCCACGGCGTAAGTTTTCAGTGTTGAGAGAATGAAGTTGTATGAATTATTAACGTTTTAATGTAAATTAGTTCATTAGAGGATTATATGACAAGACACCATCGTGGGGGGGAATCAAGGGGCTATGGTAATGTGGTGAGCTGGAGAAATCTGACGGCACAGAGCAGGAAGAAGGAGACTCCTAGAGGAGGAAGGCAAAAGGGGTAAGAGGGAGCTCAAAAATGTTTAATGTATTTGTTTTACTCCGGAACTAGTTGAACAAATTTTGCTTCTGCATAAAGTTCTCCTCTAACAATCATATTGTGGGTGACAAAATATTGTTCCCTACTTTCTGCATAATAATGGATTGCTGAGTGTTCAAGCAAGTTATTAGCATATTAGTCTAGGGTAAAAAGAAAAGAATTTCATCAACCACTATTATTTCCCTAACTTTCTTTTTTAAAAGGATTTTATAGTATAATAGTAGTCAATAATTTTGAAAAAAATTTTTGCAGGCATCAATTTTTTTTGTTCACAACAGTTTAATCATTTTAAGCTTGATTATGTAAGCTTGATTATCAAAAGAAAAAAATAGCTAAATATGAGGCATATTTCTGTTGTATAAACTAAAAGAAACTCTAGGTCTGTTCTAGCCTAATTTCAGATTCTCAGTCACACTAACCATATTTCAAGTGCTCAGTAGCCACATATATCACTGGTGACAAGTTTATTGGACAGCCCAGATGCAGATATTTTCATCATCTTAGAAATTTCTACCAAACAGTTCTAGTCTAGACCTAAACCCACAAAGTAAGTCATTATCATGATTATGTAAGTAATAAACTGATAAATGGAAAGAAACAATAAAATGTGACAATTTAAAAATAAGAGGGATTTAATAATCTGTATTGAGAAGAGTTCAAGAAATGCTAAATAGGTAAAGGAAAGCCACTAATATTATTAAGAGAAAATAATTTGTAGTTATGAATATATCATTAGATATTATAGTTGATATATGTACTGAAGTTAGAAATTAGATGAAATCAGTAATGTGAATAGCAAAAAAAATTTTTTTTAATTCTAGAAATCATGTAAGGACCACATACAGGAATGATTAAAACATGAGTTTCAAAAGTTGAGAATCAAGAGGGCAGCTTTCTTAAGAGATGGAATGATGATTCCTGGTACCAAAACAAGAAACAAAAAAAACAGCTGCTGGGGATTTAGCTCAGCAGCTTAAGCACCTGCCTGCAAGTGTGAGGTCGCAAGTTTGATCCCTGATAACAAAAAAAAAAAAAAAAAAAAAAAAAAACCAACAATAATAATAATAATTTACTGAGATGGAATGAAAGAGATAAATGAATGAAAACAATTCCTATGATGTGATAGTGGACAGAGTAATGAAAGAAGGAACTTGGCTCCAAGGAAGTTGTGGAAATAGTTGACATTGCACTCTGTAAGTGGTATTGCTTTACCAGTGCTGGTTACTTGATTGTGTAATATGAGTGCTGGAAATGTATTCTGAAAAGAAAGTTGTAGAATGTAAAATTTCTTTTCTTATTTTTGCACAATTACTATAAGTAAATACCTGTGATGAGTCGAGCACTGCTTCTGTCATATAGGATGTTTAAATTCAGAGTGAGCCGTGAAACCACAAAAGCTCTCACTCACCAGACTCCTCTGTCGTCAAGCACGTGACTGTGTACCTCACACGATCACGTCATGTTCAGACTATCGCTTCCCAACAGGCACAGAACCTCCTTGATTCATCAGCACAGCATGTACCTAGAAGCTGTTCTATATCCGCATATGCAAAAGTCCAAAATGACTTTATTTAAGCTATCACTAGCATCTTGCCATGAGCCACTTCTCTATCTCTTCCTGGATTTGTAAATGCTCGTGAGTGCTAGTAAGCAAACCTATTGCTAGTAATAGCATTAAGCAGAACAGGATCCATAGCTATACAAGTTCACAAGTTGAAATTCCAAATACAAAGAGGAGCTTTTCTATTATTAACCTATTTCCCCAGTAAGAATGTGAAGGCTTAAAGATTTCCACTGTCTCAAGTCACGCAATAAGCAGTGAAGGTTTGTTGATCTGTGTCACACGGTTTCTTACCAACTGCATTACAAGATAAAGGAGGCAGTGTCATCTAGTGAAAGAGCAAAGGTTTTGTCAGCACGTTAAGCTCAGTTTCCACAGAAACAGACCCTGAAGAACGGATATGTTAGTGGTTTATTCGTAAATTGATCTCAGGAAGTACCAGAAGAACTGGGAAGTGAGACAGGAAACAAAGCAAACCCAAAGAGTGTGGGTGTGTTAACTCTGAGTCAATGTGACTAAATCCCATTTGAAACCTCTGGGAAATAGTCGACACCACTTCTCAGCGTTGTTCATCCAAAGTAAGGAAACTAAGATATTTATCCTGCAACTTCCTCCTTTGCTTACCAAGGGCTACTCTCAAGCTCATTGCCTCCAGCCCTGTCTGGGCTTCTTCACTTTCCTAACTTGAGACAACTGAAAATGGCAAAATAGATTAGCAATAGAAAAGTTCCTCTATTTGTGCTTTCAACTTGCGGACTTGTGTATGGATTTTGTCCTGCTTATTGATGTAAGTGGCACTAGTTTGTTTGTGAGCAGCCTCAAGACTTCACAAGTCCAGGTGATGAGCTCTAGGCAGAGTCCCACGTACTTGAAGTCAGAAGTACACAGCAAGCCTAGTATAAGAATGCTTAGTGCCAAAGAAATCTGGGCAGGATACTAACATCTCCACAATCTCAGGCACAACAAGAGAATCTTATTTGTGTGTGTGTGTGGCACTGGGGATCGAACTCACAGCCTCACGCCTGCCAGACAGGTGCTTAAGCTGCTGAGCCAAACTCCCAGCCCTAGTTTTTTGAGGCAGGGTCGCACTATTTAGCTCAGGCCAGCCTTGAGCTCACGTTGTAGCCCAAGCAGGCCTCAAACTCACAACGCTTCGCCTACCTCAGCCTCCCGAGTTCTGGGATTAAAGACATGCGCCACCACGCCTGGCTAACAAGAGAATCTTAAACTGTGACTCTGCTACTCCATACTTTATGACTTTGGGAAAACAGGAATCCCATCAAGACCACACAGTATATTTGATGATACTATGCAGTTTTCCAAACCATCCCCCACCTATTTTTCCTCAATAAAAGTGACTTTTGGCAGAAATCAGAACAACTGTTTTATAGGAAATACATTTCATATTTTGGCCCCATTATTTCTTCATTATGTTATATTTGTTGTTTGTTTTTAAGACAGTATGTAGCCCAGACTGGCCTTGAACCCATGGTAATCCTCCTGTGTCAGCCTCATTAGTACTGGATTTATAGGCAAATGCCACCATGCCCAGCTCCTTCATGTTATATTTTAACATGATTTTCTATTCCCAATATTTACTGAAAGTTGGTTGTTAGATCTAAAAACTTGATTTGATTCAGGGTAAATATTTTGTGCTTTGTAAAAATCATTCTGTGCCTCACACTGTTACATTAAGAGGCCCATCCTGTCAGACTGTTCTACCATTAGTTATGCTAAGATTCATTCATGGAATAAAGTGGTTACTGCCAGTTCTCTTTGTTTGCAATACAGGATTAAACTAGTCACATTGCTAGATCCCTATGAGAATTAAATAAATTAATCAAAGCACATCATGTAATTTATTAATATAATAGGAGATACATTAAATGAAAGTAAATTGCACGTGGAATAAGTACAATGCAAAGAGACAAAAAAGAACTATGAATGACACAAAGAAAAAATTTTAAACCGAGTTGTAGAAGCAAACGACAGAGAATTGCTTTGTGATACAACTTACAAAGGAAAGCAAAAATACAAAGCTTACAGCACAAACAGCACAGCTGGGGAAAGATATAAAAGTTAAAGCAGGAAAATTGTAATGGAGGCAAGATTGTAAAAAGATTCAGGTACCTGATTAAAGTGGTTTGGATTTTATTGTCAGTGATGGCAAGCCATCAAAAGGTGGAATTTTGGACTCCTGGAAAGATAGCAGAACATCAATATATCAACCTTTCCAAGGGACTTGGAACAGACATGAGTTGGCCTCATCTCAGAGTTCCTAGTGTTGAAATCCTATGGTAACTGGGTGAGGGACAATCACAGAAGACATCCAGGGTCAGGTAGCTGTAGTCAGGCCACTAAGAGACAACCAGAGTGCTCTATTGTTAATCTATTTCACAAGACAACTAGAGTGTTGAACAAATCAGGCCCAAACCCAAGGACCAAAGGCCAAGATCAGCCTGAACTTCTGTGAATTTGAAGTACCAGAACCAGTACCCCACCCTAATCCTACTGCAGGCTTGCTGGGGGTATGTAACACAGATCTGGATTCTGACTGCTTCAATTGTCTACTAGTGACAGCAGAGACATGCCCTGAATGGACAGTACCACAATTCTGTCTCATTCACTTTCACGACTCAGTTTAAAATTCTTTCCTTCTGTCAATCATAGTTCTTTTCTTGCCTTTTCTCATTGCATTTATTCCACATTCAGTTTACTGTCATTTAATGTACCCCTATTATATTCATAAATTATATGAGGTGCTTTGATTAAACTGTAGACCCCAGAAGATAAGCAGAGACTTAAAGTTACAGACTTTGCAGGAGAGTGGTTTGGGGTGTTTTTTCTTTGACCAGGTTTTATTTTTTGTTTTTTTGATTGTTCATTTTGTTTTTCATGAATGTGAACATTGTTTTTAGTTTTTTGTTTTGTCTTGTTCTTGTTTTTGTTTTTTCTTTCTTTCTTTCCTGTCTTCTTCACCAGTTTCCCAAGGTTTGGGCAATCTTCCTTTGTCCTTCAGTCTTGCTCTTAACCTCTTCATCTTCTTTTATTTCTCTATTTTTTCCTCTCATCATTTTCAAATTTTCTTCCCTAGGGGTTAAATTGCTCTACCGAGGGCATACTTACTGAATATAATTTTCTGATTTATCTTAGATTTTGTTATATAACTATAAATCTTGTACCTATGGTTAAAGGTGGCAAATTATTAATTATCACAGTTCATCATTTTCGAGCCTATGCTTGATGCTATTGTTATTACTAATTGTACTATTTTACCAATGGTGACATAGTTGTTGTGTTCAATTGATCTTCCTTGTATGCTAATACCTAGATTGTGTGGAGGTCATAAACATTACTATAGTCTAGTTCCAAAGAGCTGGGTGCTAAGCCAAAGAGGCAGCAACCTTTCATCCCTAATAAACTGAAAGGGCAGGATCATAGGACTGACTCAAAAGCCAAAAGTCAGCTGTGTCTAGAAGACATCTGTGTGGAGTAGTCATTTCCTAAAGTGATCTCGATACTAGTAACAAAGCTACTTGCCATATGCAATTTATAAGCATCAATGCAAAAAAACAAATAACAAAAAAATAGAACATTAGAAAACACAAATGCAAGCCGCAACCCATAATCCCCAACTCACCCAAGGTAAATCAAGGGACCTTTGAGAGAGAAGAAATCCAAAACCTCTCTGCTGAATTTTATGAACTGGTGGCAGCAGAAGTAACAAAACAGATTAGTAAGTCTCTTGACAAAAACAAAACAGAAATAATTAAACAGATGACCATAATGAAGCACATGGTTAGTGAATATAGAATTGATAGATTATAAAACATAAGAGCTTAGAAAAGTGATGGAAACCATGAATGTTCAACATAGGAAAGAACTAGATTCCATAAAACAGATCCAAGCAGCTATCCAGGAGATTAAAGATTCTACTGAAAGTATATGCAGCAGAGTCAACCAATATGAAGACAGAATATCAGATCTAGAAGACTAGGTTTTAGTTGGTGATCATTAAATGAAAGACCTTTTTAAAATAGCAAAAAAATCAATCCAACAGCTGCTAGACAATGCAAAGAAGAAATGTTGGATAAATTGGAGTCAATAAAGAATACAAAAATAGCAAAAAATGGCATTAGAAGGTGGAGTTTTGTTTTGTTTAAGAAGGGGAAGTGGGGGGCTTCCAGGAAGATGGCTGAACAGTAAGCAGCAGAGTAAACAACCTGTCTGAGAGATACAGTCCAGATGCTAGAATATAGCATCATGGGGAAGACAGGAAGGAAGAAAGTGGGTCCCCTGGACCCATGAAGAATCTAAAGCCAGAATTGAAACCCACAGAAAGAGTAAAAAGAAAAACTTAAACGAAGAAGAAGGTGGTAACTGGCAGCATCTTCACCCAGAGCCAGACCCACTGTGTGAGAGGAGCTATTAGAACCTGGAGACAAAGTGAGGTGGCAGTGGTGACCCTGGAGGCCTCTGCAGAGGGAGGCAGCATTGGAGAATAGTGGCAGTGGACAGGAGCAGCAGACCTGGAAGACTGAACTGGCTGGCAGTGAGTGCAGAGGACTCAGTCTTCCCATGCAAGAGAGCAATTGGAACCATTTTGGAGCCGGGCCAGATAAGCCTGGAGCCAGAACTGCTCCTGGCTTCCTCCAGCAGCTTCTAGCTAGTTGCAGACCCGTGGAAATTGCTCAGACTGAGCCCTGCCCCCACGCACATTCTAGGGGCCATCTCAGAGGTTCCCTGTGGGTAGCCAGCTCAACCTGGAGGTGGTGGCCAGCCCCACCCCCAAGAATACTCCAGGGGCAATAGTGGAGACCAGCCCAGGCCACAGACGGTGGTCAGCCCTGCCCCTGCATGCATACTAGTGGCCATTGCAGAGGTTCCCTGAGGGTAGCTAGCTTGATCTGGAGGCAGCAGTCAGCCCTGCCCCCATGCACACTCCAGGGGTGATAGTAGAGGATCCCTGCTGGTGACCAGCCCAGGTCTGCAGGCAGTAGCCAGCCCCACCCCCATGTGCACTCCACAAGCAATCAGGGAGCCAACTCGGGCTGGGAAAAGCAGCAGACAGCCTGGCACCAGCACACCCAATGGCCACTATCAGATATCTGTAGCCAGCACTGGCTAGAAGAACCAAACAATCTCATTTCAGAGAAATTGTAACCAATGTGGGAAGTGCCTGGGACTCCAGAACCCACTTGCCCAGAAGAACCCAGGAATATGTCAAGATAAAGAAGCAAAAGGCAGTCTCTGTCCTCTAATCCAAGCAGAGCAAGTCCAGGAGTTGCAAACATGAAAGAGATCGGGAGTCGCACACCTGAAGTTTCTGAAGCAATGACAACTGAAGCAACAAAACAACTTCATGAGGCTGTAACAGAAATTAGAACAGAAATACTAACTCAACTAAAAGAAGAAATGAAAAACATAATAAAAGAATTGCTAGGCATCTCTAAAGAAGACATAGATTTTAAAAAATGGAGAAGCACAGGAAAATGAGGGAAACCTTAAATGAACAACACAAAAATGATTTAGAATACATGAAACAGATTCAAAGAGATATTCAGGAAAGTAAAAACTGCTAGTTTGAAAGCTAGCAAAACCACTTGAAAGAAACTGAAAATAGACTTTCAAACCTTGAAGACAGGTTTGCAGCTTGTGATCATGAAAGGAAAGATCTCTTTAAAATAACAAGGAACCTGGAAGTAACAAGTCAATGGCTGCAAGGCAACCCAAAGAAACATAACTTAAGAGTAAAAGATGTGAGTGAAAAAGAAGCGGTCAACACAAATGACATTAAAAGTCTATTTACAGAAATAATATCAGAAAATTTCTCAAGCATGGGAAAAGGAAGTGACATTCAGATAAGTGAAGCATACAGAACTCCAGCTAACCATAACCAAAATAAATCTACACCCAGACATATAATAACCAAGATCCCAGAAATTCAACACAAGAAAGAATATTAAAAGCTGTTAGAGAAAAGAAACAGATCACCTATAAGGGAAAACCCATCAGAATCACAACAGATATCTCAACACAAACCATCAAGTCAAGAAGAGCTTGGAGTGAAGTATTTCAAGTCCTGAAAGAAAACAACTTCCAACCCAGATTGATGCACCCTGCAAAACTATCTTTCAAAATTAACGGAGAAACAAGATACTTCCATGACAAAGAACAACTGAAGGAATTCATGGCCACCAAACCAACCCTACAAAGAATACTGAAGAACAGTCTAGAGACAAAAAAGACCACAGCTCCAGAAACAGTGGCAGAGGGGTATCACCGAGCAGGGCAGACAATTGAATGGAAAGGAAAAGTAGGCAGCCAACAGCAGGAAAATGGCATGGCAGAGACAAGACAGTGCATGTTGGCCATAACCATTAACATAGATGTCCTCAACTCACCGATAAAAAGAAACAGAGGCAGAGTGGATCAGGAGACAGGATCCATTAATACGCTTTATACAAGAAGCACATTTAACTCAAAAGAGGATTCATAGACTGAAAGTCAAAGGAGAAAGAACAATGCTCTATATGACAGGGAACCAGACAGAAGTGGGGGTAGTTTGCCCATTAGCTGCATAGTGAACAAGAAAGACATTTTTATACAATGGAAAGCTACTCAGCTATAAAGAAAGATAATCTTGAGGCTCTTGTAGGTAAATGAATACAATTTAAGGTCATGCTCATGGATGAAATGATCTAGAGTCACATGGGTAAACATCATGTTGTTGCCCTAGTAAAAAAAACTAAAGAGGTTAGTAGGATTCAAAATACACAGCACACATTGTGAAAGTGAAAGAGGAGGAAGTGTCTAAAAAGGGAAGGCAGTGGCCATTGTTAATCTATTATCGTGATTGAATATTATTTTCATTGTTCTGTTTGGTTTGGTTTTATTCTGTTTCAGTTTGTCTAATTTTATATTTGATGGCATGGACAGCTATTTCAAAAATAACAAAATACATTATGGTAGCCATTATTGATTTCTTATTACCTTGTTTTGAAGCCCTGTATTGCTTTCATTGTTTTGTTTTGAGTGATTTTATTCTATTTTTATTTGTTTGATTGTATTATGTCTGATGATATAAGCAACTACTTAGAAGATAGCAAGAGGCATTATGGTGACCACTGTTGTTTTACTATTGTTTTGAAGTCCTGTATTGCTTCCATTGTTTTGTTCATATTGGCTTTATTCTGTACTATTTAGTTTGATTTTATTATACCTGATGGTATGGGCAGTTATTTTGAAGATAACAAGAAATATTACGGTAGCCATTATTGATTTCCTTTTACCTTTTTTTGAAGTCATGTACCATGTTCATTGTTTTGTTTTGATTGACTCTATTCTGTTTTATTTTGTTTGGTTTTATTCTCTTCAAAAGAAAAAGAATAAAGAAAAAGAAAGGAGCCAGGCATGGTGATGCATGCCTTTAATCCTAGCACTCAGGAGACTGAGGCAGGTGGAGCATTGTGAGTTTGAGGCCAGCTTGGGCTACATAGTGCAATCCTGCCTCAAAAAGCTAGGGCTGGGAGTTAGGCTCAGTGGCTTAAGATCTGCCTGGCAGCTGTGAGGTTGTGAGTTCATCCCTAGTGCCATTAAAAAAAAAAAAAAGGAAAAGGGGAATAAAAAAGAATTGAGATGTGTTATGTACACGTACTTACTCCCTAAGATGAATGCAAACTTATATATTACAAATATGTACTAATAAAACAAAATTTAAAAGATAAACAAAAAGGGAAAAAGAATCATTTGACCTGGGTTTTAGGACTATCAATATGCCAGAAGTCTTTCATTTGTCTTTCAATATCTTCTCTCATCAGTCCCCATTTGTTCTCTGTCTTTAAGTAGCTGCATTGTATGGATCATACCAGCAAGCTTTTCTGTTTTCTGACTTCCATCTGGCTTCAACCCATCCTCCACACAGCATCAGAGAGAAGAGACTGAGGTAAAGGCATTTCTCCCAAATCCTGCCTTGCTTCTCATCTCAAGAAAATAGTTCTTCTGAAGGTATGTTCTCTATGAAATCTTCTCATTCCAGATTACAAGAAAAGTCTTTTCTTTCCATATTTAGGAGTTACCTTGTGAGTAGCCTAGAAAATGCCAAAGTCATAATTTAAGTCTTCCCCATCCTCTGCCATATCCATGAGTACAGTTCCTTCATTAAATGCTACTTGAATTATCTTCATCTGAGCTTCCATATGCTTCCTGCTGCATCTACTTATAGTATCAAAAATAATCTCAGGAAACAGACACTTATATTAAGGCTCTGGAATTGATTTGCTTATTTATTTTAGGAACTTAGAATACAAAGTTGGATTTTTCTCCAACAATGCTGGAAAAAGGAAAGGAGAAATAGAATGTGTGGTAGAAAAACAAACTCCAATCGCAAATTACACTGTGTGTCCACTTACATGGGGGTAATATCGACTCTTGCTTTTGTTATTTCTTTTTCATTCCCCCTCTTCCTATTTTACATGATGAACACCAGTGATAATTAATGTTTCGATTCCAGACATGAGTCTGACAGAACTGACATTACCCTGTCATGCTTCTGTAGCTTAAGAGGCTTCTTGTGTCCCTGGATGGAGACACAAAATTTTCCTGCAACACAAGTGGATGCTGAGGTACCAATGGAGTCATGGTACCAGATGTCTTGTTTATCTCTCCAAGTTCCAGAAGGTTAGTCTTTGAGGATCATACTAGTTGGCTTCTTTGACTTCTAGGCTCAGCTGAGTTTGTGTGAAGTCCCAGTCAGAGATTCAAGGGAGGAATGATAACAAGTACTGAACATTTATTCTCCTGCTCCCATTCGGGAGGTTATCCCTGGCTGGTGAGATCTTGTGACCAGAAAATACAGGTCCTGTTGTGAGCAGGAGGAGGTTCTCTCCACAAGATTTTCCCTTTTCAGGTATTTATAACTCTTTCACTATTTTATGCCTTGTGATGGTTAACAACCTCACTATTCCTTTGTCTTTCTCTCACCTACATGCACTTTTTAAAATACCCTTCATGAAGCCTCTATCTATCCTATTTTAAGCAGCCCATCTTTTCCTTTGGGCCTTGACTGATTTAGAAAGTCTCGAATTTTCTGTACTGGAGAATATGGGGAATTGGAAACTAGGGGATGGGTTCCAGGTTCTTTCTGTTTCAACAATAGCCACAGAGTGCCTGCTTGTGTCTTGTATCAGAGCTATTCTACACGAGTAGAGAAAACAGAGCCAATTTGCCTTTCCTTGAGCCAGCAGTGGCCATGCAGGGCTGAGAAGAGAAGCAAGAAGCCAGTTCACCCTTCTTGTGAGCCAGCAGTGGTCATGTGGGGCTAGGAAGAGAAACAAAAAGCCAATATACCCTTCCTGTCTGCCAGCAGTGGCCATGCAGGGCTGGGAAAAGAAACAAGAAGCCAATTCACCCTTCCTGTGAGCCAGCCAGCATGTGGGCTAGGAGACAAGAAGAGCCCCCGCCCCGCCCCGCCCACCTGTAAAGCAACCAGGTGATTTAGAGGATCACAGACTGAGTTGATAGCAACTGAGGTACAAAAACAACTTAATTCTTGTATTGTCTGATTGACTTTTCAGGTCTAAAGTCAGTAGTCTGAGCATCTATTTAGAGGATAACAATATGCAGTATAGCAACTGTGGGAGATTTTCTTCTGTCTTGTTTTTGAAATCCAGTATTGTTCTCACTGTTTTGTTTTGTTCCATTTTATTGTTTTGTTTTCTTCAACATTCGGTTTTGATTGGTTTTATTCTTTCTTTTTTGTTTGATTTTACTACGTCTGATGGTATGGGCAGCAATTTTGAACATAACAAGAGATATTATAATAATCATTGCTGATTTCCTATTATCCTGTTTTGAAGTCCTGTATCACTTCACTGTTTCATTTCAATTGGCTTTATTCTATTTTGTTTAGTGTTATCCTCTTTAGAATAAAATTTTAAAAATAAATAAATAATAAATAAAAATTGAAAGAAGACAAAGCCCTAGCTCTCAAGGACTTCCATTCCAGTGGGAGAGACAATAATAAACAAGAAAGCAAGAAAGTGAGGCAACTTTAGGCTGTGACCTGAGACATTAAGGAAGTATACAGCATGATGAGATGGATAATAATGAACTAGATCCATTTTAGACATGCTGATCAAAATGTTTCTCCTCAGGAAATGACAGAAAAGATGTTGAAAAGGTATAATCATTAATATTATTGATGGAATGTAAAAAAAAAAAAACAAGAAATCAAACAATCCCAAAATTTCTAGCTGGGTAACTAGGATAATTTAATCCATTTATCTATACCCCCTGTGCAATAGTGCTATATTTTCTGGCAGAGATTGCAAACTGTAAATTTATCCTAGTCCCTCTTTTTTTGTAAATCAAATGTTAAAATAGAGTTACTCTCATCTGTTTACTTATTTGCTGTGGTTGCTTTCACCTTACAATGGCAATTGCACAGTTTCAAAAGCCTATGTAGTAGGCGAAGTTGAAAATATTATCTGGCCCTTTACAAGAAAAAATCCACCAACCCCTTTTCTATGACATGTTGCCAAAGTATCATACTTTCTAAGAAACCAAAGGACAGTCCATTTCCTCTAGGAATTTTCTGGTAACTAGAGTAATAGTTTGCTTAATGAGTCTTTCCTGGCCATGCATAGGTTGGAGAAAAATTCACACTCGAACATAATCAGTATGTAGAAAATGGAGGAATTGTATTTTCTCACTTGTTTAGGAATGCTATTAGAAATGCCTGTTTCATAATGAAAAAAAAATCAAATAGAAGAGAAGCTTTACTCCCTGACCCTGGTCAGAACACCATGTGAATTTTTGCAAAAAAAAACCACTTTAGTTCTCTGCTTGCTGTATATTTCTCAGACCCCCATCCTGATTCTAGCTGCTAATAACACCTAAGCCATCCAACAATATCTACATCAGAGAAAATGATTGGGATCAGAAAATCCTCTCCCACCTCCCACGTTGCTGCTTCTGAAAAAGGATCTACTACAGCCTGCAAGTTAAGACTCGATTGAAGCCTTTAGCTTCCAGAAAATGAGCCAAACTAACATGGGTTTCAGTTGCAGAAAAACATGCTAATACATTACATCATCTACAAAGTAACTTATTGCAAAACTGAATTAACATTGAGTCCCATGAACAGCTGTTTGAAATAATATAAAGTATTTTATTCCAGTGAGACTATGTCCACAAGATTATCCCTGCTCCTATTTTAAGATTTGAATCTAATAAACAGCACAGGCTGCCCTACCACCCTTTGCTTATCCTTGTGTTACCACTTGTTTGTATCTATTTCTTAGTGTTACTATTTTTAGTTATGCTTTTAGCCACAGGATTGAGACTGAAACCAGGCAGATACAGGTTCAAAAAGATAGATCATAGTTTAAATTTATTCACAAAGAATGAAAACCAAAACAACCTCCTCCTGTTGTAAAAGTATTCAAACCTGGTTAGATAACTGCCAACTTTCAGAAATCTTAAAAAATATTAAAAGAATTATAATTACAGTTCATAGTATGAATCTTCATTTGGATAGTTTTAAATTCATAAATTCCAGGGCAAAATAACTGCAGAGACTGGCAGTCAAGTGAAAGAACACTAAATATGGATGTTAAATGATCTGACCACAAACTTGAGCTGTGTCCCATACTCTTTATTTAATCCCATATAAATCACTCAA
This sequence comes from Dasyprocta punctata, assembly GCA_004363535.1. Taxonomy (NCBI): domain Eukaryota; kingdom Metazoa; phylum Chordata; class Mammalia; order Rodentia; family Dasyproctidae; genus Dasyprocta; species Dasyprocta punctata. The sequence goes on along the minus strand of RJWM01000827.1, from coordinate 126,956 downwards.
CCTCTCTAGAATGAAAATTACTTAGAAAATGAAGGGTTGGATGAGTTCAGCAATGCACTTCACAGTACTAAAAGTCTATGAATCTTCCTCTGTCCTAATTTAATGCCTCACTTTATGTCAGAAACTAACACAAAAAGGTGAAATTAGAGTTTGAAATAAATCTTTCCATACTTTGCTTTACTCTCTCTCTCTCTCTCATTCTCTTTCTCTTTCTCTTTCTCTGTCTCTGACTCTCTCTCTCTCTCTCTCTCTCTCTCTCTCTCTCTCTTTCTGTGTGTGTGTGTTCATTTTGAAGAACTCAGAATCATAGAAATGTAATAATACTGCTGGTCCATCAAGTGAATTTCTGCATCTTTGTTAGAATTAGTATTTCTGTTCCTGGGACAGAAGCAAACACAGAGACCACACAGAGGCACCCTTCTCCATTTCCGCACAGAGCTAGAAAGACATGCCAGCTGGACACCAGAATGGAGCAACTTCCTCGGTCTCTGGAACAGATGAGAACATGAACAGTAGTGTGGTATATATTGACTTTCAGGCAAGAATTTCTCAGAGTTTCTGAGTAACAAATGACTTGTGAAAAAGCTGTGATTAAATGTCATTTGTTGAGCAACCAGAAGAAAACCTGCCTGCCTCCCTGGTGAGTGTGTGCAACTACGCAAACTCCAGGAAGAGAGAGAGATGTGTGTCCCATAGGCTTATCGGCGCATGGGCTACAAATCCAGGACCTCCCCTCCTCCCTGCTCCCCATCCCGTAAGCAACCTGCTGGCTCACAGGACCAGCTAAGTTCATAGCAACTAAGGTACATAAAGCAACTAAATGCTTGTATTGTTAGGTTATTTTGCAGGTCTGGTGCCCGCAGTCTGAGCATTACTTGGGAATATGACATTGTGCAGTGTGGCAAATATATGGGATTGTCCTCTGTCTTGTCTTCGAGCCCCAATATCGTTCTCATTGTTTTGCTTAATTTAGATTAATTTTCGTTTCTTTTTTAAATTTTTTTTATTTTTCTTCATTTCATATCCTGTTTTTATTGGTTTTATGGTATTTTGTTTTTGGTTTCTTTTTGCTATACCCGATGGAATGTTCAACTATTCTGAAAATAACAAGATACACTATAGTAGCTATTGTTTTCATAGTATCTCTCTTTGAAGTTCTATGCCAGTTCTACTGCTTTGTTTTGATTGTTCTGTTGTCTTTTGTTGGATTTTACTATCTTTAAAATAAAATAAAAAATTTAAAAAAATAAAAATAAATGTCATTTGTTGAGTTTTCCTAACGACAAGTTATTTTCTTAAAGTCATTAACTGCTTAGTATAATGCCCTTATTGTGGCATTATTCCAATTTTACTGTGGAAATGAGAATTATACCAATTTCCTTAACCTCAGAAGTCTTGGAATGGAAAATTCTGCTTGTGGAAGCACATATTTTTTGGATAGTTTTAAAATAAAATTTTACTTTTAAGTAACATTAGTCTTCATCATGAGTCATATCATCATGAATGCAATCACTTAGTAAATTTTACTGTTCCAAAGTGAAAATTTACTTTTACAAATTTCATTCTATGACAAAGACAATTCTGTAATCAAACAATGTGAATTCAGACTACTTATTGAGGGTATTTTGATCAGCACTATACATCATTAAAATCAGAATGTCACAGCCGGGCGTGGTGGCGCACGCCTTTAATCCCAGCACTCGGGAGGCTGAGGTAGGTGGAGCATTGTGAGTTCGAGGCCAGCTTGGGCTACAACGCGAGCGCAAGGCCGGCCTGAGCTACATAGTGCGACCCTGCCTCAAAAAACCAGGGCTGGGGAGTTTGGCTCAGTGGCTTAAGCGCCTGCCCTGGCAAGCGCAAGGTTGTGAGTTCAATCTCCGGTGCCGCAAAAAAAAAAAAAAAAAAAAAAAATCAGAATGTCAATGCTCTGAAAATAGATTAAGTAGTCAATATTGTTAGGAAAAAAGGGAAGAACAAACAGAGGTACAAGCTCAACAGGACAGGCTTATTTCAGGACAAACAAACCTGAGAGGGACCTCTGGCACTAGAAACCAGACCAGCTCATTGAGGGAGTTTAGTGAAAGGAGGTTGTGATTATCTGCCAAGAACAAGGCTTCAGAGAGCACAGAGACGATGGCTGCCCAAGGACGAGGCTTGGGAAAGTGCAGGAGTAGCGGCTGCTATCAACAGCAGGGTTGAGAGTGCTGAGTCCCCAGATGCAGCTGTGCTGGGAGGGGGTGGTTTAGAGGGGTCTCAGATAGGATGGTGATGATTAAGTTCCTTCAGATATATTAAATAAGTATATTATGACACATTCATAAAATGGAAGGCTATCCATTTAAAGTTGCATTTCATTTTTTTAAAAGTTTATAAAAAGATGAAAATATTCCTCACTGATTTTAGTTTTTTGTTGTTTGTTTTGTTTTGTTTTGTTTTGTTGAGGCAGGGTCTCAGTATGCAGTTCAAGCTGACCTTGAACTCACTTTGTAGCCCCTTCTGGTCTTGAATTCACAGTGATCCTCTTGTCTCAGCCTCCCAAGTGCTGGGATTACAGGCATTCACCACCACGCCCAGCCTCCTCATTGATTTTGAAATACTAGGCTACAAAAAAAAATTTAACCCTATTATCCTTATTTTGTATGTCCATTCCCATACAATTCTAAAAAATGAATTACATAGAAATGTAAAGTCTGTTTTGAGCAAAGTGTTTGATTTTTAAAACATGATACTGGTGTTTTGGTTTTGGGTGGAGTTTTTTTCAATCATCAACAGTTTGTTTCTACCATTTTCACTCCGTTACTTTAATTCCACCAACTCCATGTTGTCCTCATCAGAATTCACAAAAACTTAAAACTGTACCATTCCATTTACTTTTATAATTAGTGTTAAAGATTTCACCATTCAATTATAGTAAAAAAAAAAATCTGGGAATCCAAAATAGATTTGTTTATGGTTTGTCTTTCCACTTAATAAGAAAATATGCTGTTCTGATACTATAAACTGATTAAATAAGAATCAATTTTTAAAATCATAGATGTTGCAAGTTCAAAGCCAGCGTTACTTCCTTGTAAAACAGGAAAAGCAGAAACCTACGCACATACACACATATGCGTGCACACACACTCACAGACTCTCTCTCTCCTACACACACACATACACACAAAGACCCAATTCCTGAACCCTAAGTCTGTTGGTAAAAGAGGACCATAACTGTCTTGCTTCAGTTAACAAGAGAACGCTATGGGAATACTCTGCCCTTCCTAGAAGAATCATCAGAACGCAGCAAGGACAAGAAATGTCAAAGTTTTTATTTTATGATGATCCCTGATGTTTCTTTGTTTGTTTGTCTGAGTGAGCCCTGCTACCCAATCTGAGCCCCTGAAAGTAGATTAGGATGAAGAATGACCATAGAGCTGCATAATACTGTGAGTTTTTATGTTAATATCATAGGTGATGCTGTGGGTGTCTAGTTTTCCGCAGATCTACTTAGCTGGGCTTATACACTTACTGTTCAGTTAATAATGAGACAGAAGAGAGAAGGCAGATGATCCACAAAAGGTACTTTTAACATACACTTGCCCCAAATGCCTGGTGGCCTTGGCCATGGTTGCATCAGGTGCCCCATGTCTGCTTTGAGAGATATTTGCTTCGGCTGCAGCAGGCTTGAGTGACAGACATATACCAAATGACTCCTGCCCTGCAGCTCTCCTGGATGACTCTACCCCTCTAGCGTATAACCCTCCTCAATGAGCTCCAAGAGGGGTTTCTTCCCTATCCAGAACCACCCTCTATAAGTAAACTTTTCTTTGTTAGGCCATGCATGGCCCCCTGTATGCTATAGTACTATACCATAAATTCTAGTAAAGTCTCTTCTAGATAATGTATTCTTCCTATTCTTGAGTACTGTCTTAGATAGAGACTCCTAAACTGGTAACACCAAAGGCCTCAGACACCAAAAGTGGCCACAGGCACCAGTAGCTGCTCAGCTGGAACTACTGACACTGAAGAGGGCTGACATCCAGAGAACTACAGAAAGCAACAAAGAATACCTGAGAGCCATGATCAGGTTGCTGGAATGGTTCTTGAGACCTGCTAGTAGCTGCTTGCTCCAAATAGCAAAGAAAGCTGTTTACTCCAAAAGTGCAGATAGCCAATGCATCCATCCAGGGCTGTTAACACTAAAAGAGTTTCACTGCCAATTTGTGATTTTTGTATTAATCGAGCAACCCTAAGCTGATCAGTAACATTCTAGATGCATATACATGGGAAACTTTTCCTTTAAAGTGTCCTGGGGGACGGGGCATGGTGGCACACGCCTTTAATCCCAGCACTCGGGAGGCTGAGGTAGGAGGAGCGTTGTAAATTCCAAGCTGGCTTGGACTACAACGCGAGCACAAGGCCAGCCTGAGCTACCCAGTGCGACCCTGCCTCAAAAAACTAGGACTGGGAGTTTGGCTCAGTGGCTTAAGCACCTTTCTGGCAGGCGTGAGGTTGTGAGTTCTATCCCCGGTGCTGAAATAAATGAATAAATAAATAAATAAAGTGTCTTGAAGAAGAGCATGGGCAATGACAATAGTATGAGCAGGCTCAAGAAATAACTGATTTCTACCTTACATGCTGACAAGGCTTCATACACTAGGAATACTGGCTGACAGCAATTCATACCTTCCCCTCTTCTCTAAGTCTTCTGCTGACTAGGGTCAAGCCTAGGAACTTAGTCTTCCATCTTCTCCCATCAGAGCCCACAACATGTGTGTAACACTGGCCTCAAAAGTATATCCTCCCACTCGGGAGGCTGAGGTAGGCGGAGCGTTGTGAGTTCGAGTCCGGCTTGGGCTACAACGTGGCATAAGGCCGACCTGAGCTACATAGTGCGACCCTGCCTCAAAAAACCAGGGCCAGGAGTTTGGCTCAGTGGCTTAAGCGCCTGCCTTGGCAGGCGCAAGGCTGTGAGTTCAAACCCCGGTGCCGCAAAAAAAAAAAAAAAAAAAAAAAAAGTGTATCCTCCTAGCCAGATGTGATGGTGCACACCTTGCAGTCTCAGCACTCTTAGAAGCTAAGGCAGGATGGCAGTAAACTCAAGGCCAGCTTGGGTAAATTAGCAAGGTACTGAACCTTGCCACAAAGATATGGATGGATATATAGATAGATAGGTAGACAGATAGATTGATTGATTGATGATAGATAGATATATATTCTTTCTTACCTCAAGAAAAGGATACTCTCCAGTATAATTTTGTACCCCAAAGCAGTTCAATCTATCATCTCACTGCTTACACTCTCAGGCCAACAATAGACATTACCTGAGACCAAATCTTTGCCTGGTTCCATCTGTACCTTCTCTCAATCTCTGAGATTCCTCTCTCAAAAGATTACAGACACTCAGTCCCTGGAAAGGATTCTGCTTTTACAAAGACCATTCTAAGACAGATACCTTGGCTTGAGGAAATCATACTATTTCTTGAACAGTATTTGTACTGTACAGTATCCAAGAATTAATGTTTCTTTTTGGGTCTGTATAACTGAGCATATCTGTGTTTGTGTGTATCTCACTGATTACCAGTGATGTTGAAGACAAATTACTCTTATATCCTGAATATTTGAAGGAGTCAGCCCTTGGAATTCCATAGGCCAGCATGAGGTTCAGCAGAAGGCCACTCTCATGCTAGCTGTCTAAAATGAGTAACTCTCGCCAGCTAAGAATCTGCTTATCTGTACGTGTTTGTGCAGAAATTCACCAAAAGCTGGTAATAATGATGCCATGTTACAAGCCTTAAAGACATGCCATCCAGGTCATTAAGGTCTCTGAAAATGGCTACACATTTTAAAATAAAAATAAAAATAAATAAAATGAGTAACTCTGATTGTTGTGTCCCATTGACTACCTAAAGCAGAAATGACTTCAGGGGCAAGTCATATCTTTGTGGAAAGGTGCTGGGAGTTCTTAAAGAAGAAAGTGGACAAAGATCCTCCATATAATATTGTGGAGCATTTCCCAAACACAACAGACAATCTGGACTCTACTCATTTAATTATTCTCCCTCTCTGAAAGTACTTCCTCCTTCCTACAGTACCTCTAAATAGTACCCACCTCTGAATTCTTTTATGGTCTCTGCCCTCCATCCCCTAAAGTATCCCAAACATTCCCTGCCACAGAAATCATTGTTTTCAATTTAATACAATCCTATTGTATGTAGCACTTCACATACATTAACATGTATTGTTCTGATGTCTTTATGTATGTGTCCCTTCTCTCTAACTCCTTGGAAAAGCCCTCAAGAGTAAGAATTTCCAGAAGTGTATTGCCTGTGACAGAAGTAAATACTTATTAATGATGCTTACATGTTTATTCATTGCATTTAGCTTGCAAAATGGTGTGTCTTAAAGTAGGTAACAGGATTTTGTGAGGTACAGCTAATTAAGATCTTTACTTGCCTGGGAGATTACCAAGTGATTGCAGGGTTTACAGAGAATCATGGAGGAGTCAGTGCTTTGTTGAAAGCAGAATTATTAAATCTAAGTTCAAAGAGAACTCAGTAGATAGATTGTATTCTACCCCTCGTGACAAGACAGGATGGATGATATGGCTTCTTATATGTATTAGTTCGAATTCTCCAGAGGAACAGAATTAATGGAAAATATATGTATAACTATGCAAGGAGATTTACTGGGTAGGCTTACAAGAATCAGAGGTAGGAGAGTCTAGGATGGCTGTGTGCAAATCAGAAGTGGAAGAATTCACAATGGCCTTCTGCACCTTGGAGGGCCAGATGATCCAATAGCAGCTCAGCCCAAGAAGACGAGAGCCACAGACCCAGAGGGATCAGGGATGCAGCACCAGTCCAGCACTGAAAGCCTGGAAGCTCACCATCTCATCGTGTGGGTGCAAATCTGCATTGGAAAGCTAAAGAAACTAGAGACTGACATCCAAAAGTAGTGGCGAAAACTGCAGCTCTTCCAAACTGCAGCTCTTCCAAACCTTCTTTCTCTTTTTATTCTATCCAGACTAAAAGCCTATTTGTTGGTGCTCCCCACAGCCAGGTTGGTCTTTGCATCTCAGTTTTGCTGGTCTATATGTCCATCATCCACAGACACACCCAGAACTGTGCATTACCAATCTTCAAGGCATTTCTTACTGTATTTAACTTGACATATATGGCCAATGGTCATAGTATGTTTTACCTACAAGTGATAGAAGAAGGAATTCTACACCCCCAAAACATAGCTGTTTGGTGGGGGGGAAGGAGAGAAATCCAGTGTTTGTGAGGAGAGGCCATCTTTTTCCACTAGCAATCTTTTGTGACTGATTTCTATTTCAAAAACCATAAGGTAAATTCAAGAAGAGACTTGCTTTTGAAGTTCTTGGGTAACTAAGAGATAGTGAGATGGTATTTTGTTCCTATCTCACATCTTCTGAGTACCCATCATGATCAGTCTGTTCCAGTGCTAGTACAGCATAGTGGAGAATAAACACGGCAGAACAGGCCAAGATACGCAGCACAGTAGTTCCCAAAAGTGACAGCCGGAGAGAATAGTTTGATCCAACCAGAGGGTCTTGCCTGCTTCAGATGAGTGGTGTGTGAAACTGCTAACTAGAAGTCAGTCAAATAATTGTTGGGCTGGGGATATAGCTCAGTGGCACAGCACCTGCCTGGCAAGCCCAAGGTCATGAGTTCAATTCCCAGTACAAAAAAAAAAATGGTTGCTAATTCTGGGAGAGATTACCACTACCTAGGAAACCTCCTTAGGATTAAGTACCTCATCAACAGGATTGGGGGGAATCTTCACATGCCACCCCAAGTCTGCAGGTGAGAAACTAGAGCAATCATGGTAACTAAAAGAGAGGAAACCTCATCTTCTCTGTCATTGACATGGAGCTGTCCCACCACATCCACCAAAGCCACCCTGCCCTTTCCCACCTGACACTGCAGCGAAGGGAAGGCAGCACTGTGCATTCAGTGTGAGACTGGAATTAACAAGTGGTTAAAATTATTAAAACATAGTAAACAGTGCCAGTTACCTGATTTGTGGGGTCCAGTGAAAAAATGTACCCTTAAAGGTACTAAAATAAAAAAATAGTTTCTCTTCATCCATGAGGTCTCTCACAACTGTCATAGTTTATTCACTATTCGATGTCATGATTTCTGAAGCACTCAAGGAGCGCATTCTGACCTTCAGGCTCCAGGAGTGGAACTAAAACTCCAAACGCATGCCGTGTGTGGGCCTCAGAGGTCCCAAGTTCTTCTTCTCCTGTGCCACAGACTCTCAGGGGTACTGCAACCTCAGCACCAGGGCACACACACCAGCAAAGCTGGCTGCCAAGCACAGTGCAGTGCTGCTGGTGTTGCTGGTGTTGCTGGTGCTGCTGGTGCTGCTGGTGCTGCTGGTGCAGAGGGGGCCCACAGCAAAGTGTGCCAGACTTGACCACCATTCTCTGCTCCTGCATTCTCACTAGAATTCTTTACATCAGGCATGTTATCTGGCCCATTTATGCCTCATGTCACACATCACATAAGGTTGCTGGAGGATTGAATAATGCAATGTATACAAATTAGACTTTACACACCTGCACAAAAATGTAGGTAGATTCTTCTTTGCCAGAATGTAAGGAGTGGGATCATTCTATAAAACTGAGTATAATTCAATAGTTTTCCTAAAGTTCAAATTTCTTGCCCTAGTTGAAAGTTTTACCAGCAATGCTTCCTGCTAAGATTCAGCCTTATTCCTCTTAAATGGGAATACACTGTTTACCCATCAATGAGGTTTTGGGCTGGAGCCCAGAAGTTCTGTGACTGGTCGAAGAAGGACCTTAAAAGGGCAAGCACAGAGAAGTCCAGGAGATAGACAAAATCAGACTTATAACAAGTGAAACACTTTTAAAATGATCAGGGGTATGTAAGACAGTTCACTGCTATTTTTTGACACATGTGTGATACAATTTGTGATATTTAAAACTCCGAGGGCAGTACAGTGTTGTTATATGAAGGATGTATTTGTTTTGCACTATAGAATATTCTTTAGAAATTTTTATCTAAAGAATACTATATTCAAGCACTTATACCATAGACATTCAATAAATGTTAGAGAAAGCAAAACATTTTAACACATTTGCACATATATCTATAACAGTTATGAACAAAAAAGCAAAAATCAGTAAATAAGTTTTCTTAAGAATTTGAAAGACCCTTGTACAGTACCTGACTCAAGCCCGTTATTCTATAAATGTGGCTACTTAGGTTTAAGGAAACCAAGTAACCTACTCCATCATTACCAAACTAGGTAGTGATAGAGGCAACTATAACTGAGTCTCCTGTCCTGGCGATAATGCAAGCCCACTACCCCCCATTACCTGCAAAGGACACCAGGCAATGCAGGCACTTATCGGACATGTAATTGTTGAATTTATATGTGAATTTCATATGTATCTCTTAGAATTGTGAAAATTTTTATGTATGATGTATGTAGTATTTATGTGCATCCTTTCATGTTTGTTTTATATTATGTAGCAAAGAAATAAATCTTTTCCTATTAATTTGCAAGACTACACATACTGCATGTATACTATACATTTATATAGATACAGATGTATCAAGTCCTTACGGACATATGAATTAATTTACCCCAGTGTTCCCTGTAGCACTTAGCAGAGCACCTTGAACTTGTGATATGCTTGACCAACTTTAAGAAATTAATAAGTTAAAAATCTATTTTCTTTCATACTTCATACCATATAAGACGTGTTGCTTAGACCATGAAGAAGTAGCAAAGGGCTACCCCGTCTCCACACTGGCTCAAATTCACTCCATATGCTCTGATAAAGAAGTGGAAGAGACACTGAATGCCATGGTTATTAACACACAGCATTTTAGTGAAAGAGCTGGAGCTAAGAGAGCACTGGAAACACAGTGTATCATTTGGAACTTTTTATTTCAAAGATATTCTTGGTTGTCTTTTCAAAGAAAGTGTTTTTTTTCCCCAAGTTGACCCTAATCTCCTTGAAGACAGAAATGAAGTCTTTTCCTACATACAGCTGCTTCACACCATATCCCCCGAGTAGCTACAAATACCTTACCTACTGTGTTACTTAGAAAAGAGGTTGTTATGAGACTTGAGAAGCATAATGGTTTTAAAACTTTCCATAAAAAGAATCTAATTCTTCTCTCCTAGAGGAGAGGAAGCCTTTGAGACATGATTCAAGGCAGCTGAAGTGATGCTATGTGACTTGTGGGGTAGATTAGGCAAAGGGACGCAACTTCAGTCTGGCACACATATATGGCTTAGGAATCATTGCTGATGTGCAAGAAGTCTGGTACCTTGAAGCCAAGATGCTAGAACGACCACATGGAGACACCACATAGAAACAGACACAATGGCCTGAGAAGCCCTGCGGCCACACATGTTTCAGTCTTCTCAGTGTCACCCACTACACAGGGATGGAATGATGACTCCAGCTGCCAGACTTTGAGAGAGAAGTGGGCTGAAGTAGAGATGAGCCCTCTGTGTGCCGGTTGAAATCATGGACCCCAGAAACTAAAACAGCTATATAGAATTGTTTTTATGCCACTCAATTTTGGAGATATTTTGTGACACAGCACTAAATAACTAAAATAGCTAAATGACTTTTCAAAATGACACAATTAGTAAATAGCAAATCAATAAGAAAATACAGTTTTTCTGTTATCATCTGCATCAAAACATCTAAGTAGTGCATAAAGTAAAACAAATGTATTGTTTTATTAACAATATTTCTCAAAAGACATTATGATACACAAAGTCTAAACTCTTAGGTTCTGTTTTAATTTCATCATCTTTTCAATAATCAATTACTTGCTGTGAGCTAACATCTGTGCTCAGCATTTCACACATATTATCTCGGGACATGTGCCTTAGAACACTTGCTGACACAAAAGAAGCATATAAAATTCATTTAAAGGCTAAAAGTACTCCTAGAAAGTGAACATTACTACTATGCCCACTTTTCAAGGGAGAAAACTGAGTTACAGAGACACTAAATTTCCTTCTAAAGTCACACGTCAGAACCAGGAATTGAATGGAGTTATATGTGACTCTTCATCAGATACATACTTTCTCTCATTTTGATCTTAGGCCAACAAATCAAGTTCTCTGAAGTTCAGTTTGGTCATTCATACAGTAAGAGTGACTGCACACACGCTGCCTGCAGCATAGGATTCTCAGAGAAACCAAAAACAAAATAGATGAGGAATAATTCATTATAAACTGGTCTCTAATTTATACATAGCATTTGAATTCAGTTAAAGTCAGTTACAATTTTAAAAATCCTTTCACATTAATAAATATTTAGTCTATTATTATTTCTTATTTACTGTTATGAGATTTTTGAAACACATTAATTAATGTCTATGTTCTATATTTAAATGAACTTAGAGGAAAATGCTATTTCATGGAGCAGGATAAAAAAGCATTTCTGGTTTTCTAATGAAGCCTTCAATTAATCAAATTCCATATAAGTGAGAAATACACCAAGGCTGTAGTTTTCAAATTTTGATCTTTGAGAATCTAGGGGTTCTATCCCAAAGCTAAACTATATGCATATATATATTTGCAGGAAGAAATGGCATCATATGGTTCTGGGGAGAAAGGTGATACTTTTTGTTAGGTTCTTTAAAAAATTTCAAGTCTTAGAAAAGGTCAAGAGCCTCTGCACTAGAATAAAAATAGAAACGGAAGAGATGTGAAATGTCATCTCTTCCAATCATCCAACCTAAGATTAAACCTGCCCTTCCTGTGCTGGGTACCTCCGGAAGTACTGTATGCACTGCTCCTGAACACTATTGTTCTATCTCTTAGGAAAATCATTTCTCTACAACCTTAAGCATCTCTTGGTCTGAATTCTTACAACATTTGATCTAAATTTTACCACTTGGCCTTTGCTACATGTCTAAACTCTCATCTTCAATTTCATCTTTAAATACTTTAAAACAAGTATCATGTTCTCCCTTTTTCATTCTTCCAATTTTCTCAAAAACAATTCTCACAAAAGCACAATACATATTGTATTACCAAGTCTGTCCGTAGAGAGCTACCACTATCCTCTTCATTAGCTCCTTGCATGTATTAATACAACATAAAATTAATATGTTTTAACTAGTCTGTAGATATGAACCTGACATTGTAGCAATCAAACTCCAGCACTTTCTCAAACTCTTCACTACCTAGATACCAAATGAATGAATAAACATAAGAAATCTTGATGATTTATGGCAAGCAAAGGGAGTTTTAATAAGTAAGGAAGTAGCTTTTTTATTCTTACAAACTGTAAGTCATAAAAGGTAATAGATAGAAGGGTAATCTGTAGGAACAGATTCAGGCTGGAAATAGGGAAGCAATGATTCTCATAGGACCAGATAAGGAAGAACATTCCATGACTGACTTGGATATTTAGTAATTTTTAAAAAGAATTCTCCTCCAATAGCTACCTCCCGACATACGCTTCACTCATATACATTCCCTCTATGTGTTTAACTGTTAGGTAACGGGTTATGCAGCAATATAGGAAAAGCAACAGAGTGTAGCACCCTGGAAACCATGTGAAGAAAATGTCTGGGGAGGGGAAGTTGGGCTCAGTAGTTTGAGGTGCTTACATCCATAAATTCCAAGGAATTTTGCTATAAAGGAGAAAAGAATCGTGGAGCTACAGGTAGAGTCACCAGAGGTAATTTTATAAAATAGGAGAGGTTATAGCATGTTTGAATGAAATTATTGAGTGATCCATTACAGCAGGAAAATTGAATGATGGGGGATGAAAAAGACAATTACAGGAGCAGTGTCCTCCTGCAGGTGAGGCAACTGGACTCAGGGCAACAAATGGCAAGGCATGTAGGCAGCTCACCCAGGGTGATGGAGAGCAGGGTACACAGGCACAGACATATGCAGGGAAGATGTAGAAGGAGTAGTGATGACATGTGATGCCATCTGTCATTTGCTGCCAAATTCTCTTAAAAACAGTGAAGAGAAATAGGTGAGTGAGAGGGTAATGTTCATCTAGAGAAGGAAGAGAACAAATAGGTTGTGTTGCTGAAACTCTGAAGGCCTAATTGAGTTAGTGGTTAGGTTTGTGGTTGAGAATTTAAAGTAGATTAGTCAGTATGTTTGTGTGCGTGGTTTTCTCAAATATGTATATATATATATATATATATATATATATATATATTTGGGTAATATGTTAACTATAACTGACTGGGTCTGGGAGAATGCGTATGATAGAGAATGCAATAAAATAACACAGCCCTCAGGACTCCCTGACCCGTAGCATACTTGCTTGCCCTTTGAATGTGGGCAGGTCCTGTGGCTATGATGGGATATCACTCCCATGATGATGTTATGCTATGTGGCAAGAGATTTTTCTGGTCTCAAATCCCAGGAGATTATCTTGGGTGGGCCTGACCCAATCAAGCAAGCCTTCAAAGAAGGTATCAGTCATCCATGAGATCAGAGATGCTTTTCTGCTGACCTAAAAGAAGTAAATCAGTGTAAGCTATAGCTGCTAGAAACAAATTCTCCTAACAATTGTGTGAGCTTAGAGGGGGGCTCTGTATCTTGACCATTGCAGTGTTACAAAACTCAAAGAGATTTAGCTAAGGTGTGCTCAAATGGATGACCTTTGGAAACCGTTTAGTAACAAATAGGTGCTGTTTTAAGCCATTAAGTCTGTGATGGTGTTACTGCCACATGGAAAACCAATACAGGGGAAGAAAGAGCTAAAGGAATGCAGGGAGATGAAGGCTGATTATAATGAAGGATGACAGAAACTAAACCGTGGAGGGAAGCAGGGCAGGGGTGAGAATGATGAGGTGCAATGAAAGAATGTGAGATCAACACATTAAGTATTTCAAATTTTGTTTCTTATGTGAAATGTGCTAGATTCCATAATAGGAGGGGGTTCCAAGGGAATTAGGAGTCTTTAATAGAGAAAGAACTGGCTTATTTGGCAATTTTATGATCTTAAACAATGGTCTCCGCATTCCTGTGGCAAAGTGCTGTGGAACCATAGAAGAACAGAACCAGTGGAGCAGTTTTCCCAGAGAAACAAATCGCACATGATGGCACTGGCCAGAACCTCTGCAGGTTTCTGCAGCCTCCCAGAGAGCTCTAAACCCAGACTCAAAAGGCATAGAAAAGCCCAACTAGTAGAGTTGATGTCCAATTCAGAGGACCGGGTTGTGAAATCTCCAGAAGCAGCGTCTTTTGCAAAAGCCCAGAAGCAGGAAATTGGAGGGTACTTTCAAATAACTGCTGGGACGCAGACACCCATGGAAAGAGACGTCAGGTACAGCTAGAAAGAATCTGGAGCTTGCTGTCAATGCTGTAAGCAGAGAGGAGAGAGCAATGCAGACTTAGTCCCCCATACACACACACACAGGCCAGGCCACGGCAGGAATTATGTACAGGAAACCTTAATGAGAGGATGAGACTTCAAAGTGGTTTCAAATGACACCAAATCTTAAGAAATGCTCCCAAGTTGAAATGAATTATTAGTTCTATTGTGCATTTCCTTCTAACCCAGTTATTCCTTTGTGTAGTTTTATAACACTGGAACTATCTCCAGTAATTTTAAGAAGTATAAGAATTTTCAAAAGAAAGTTATATTTAATTCAAATAGTAAAACAATTCCTTTCTGACCTTTGTAAGAAAAGATGGAGAGTGATAGATCACAAAAAAAAATCCAAATAAAGTCTATTGTGACACCAAAAAGTTAGATTGCTCAAATCTTTAGTTAAGACATACATAATAAAATTTCTGACTTCACCACTGTGAAAATGTTTGTGTCTTATAATGTGAAATTTATTGTCACTTCCTTATAATGGAAATGGCAGAGTTGGCAGATAATTTAGTAAACAGGATTTAACCAGCTGTATCAAAGCATCATCATTTGTTGAATTTTGGCTATTGTGTTTCCAAAACTATTACTCATTCCAGGAAAGAGCCCATTTAGTGCTTTTTTGCTTTTGGCTGGTCTTCACTATCTACAGAATACATGATTACAAGGGAAGAACCTTAAGTACATGTCTCAAGTTACTTTCTCATTGCTGAGACAAAATACCTGAAACCCACAAGTTAAAGAAGGAGAGGTTTATTTTAGTTCACAGTTTCTAGAGGTTTCAGTCCATAGTCAGCTGGTTCTGTTGCAGGGTAGTATGGCAGAGGAAAGTCAGTTCATGGAGTGGCAGGCAGGAAGCCTCAAGCCTTCTTCCCTTCCCTTTTTGTCCCATCTAGCCTAATGGTTGGTGTCACCCACAACCAGGGTTGGTCTTCCCTCTTCAGTAAGTCCATTATGCACACTCAGAACTATGCTAAACCAATCAGCAGACTGTCCTGTATTGTATACCCATGATCCAATACCACACACCTATGGTCCAGTTACCAAACAGCAAGGCAAGAGAATCTGGCAAGAGAGAGTGAAAAAAAAAAAAAAAAAAAAAAAAAGCTGTCTTCCTCTTGCCCTTACACTGTATGTCAGCTCCACCTCTGGGTGGGTGCAGCACTCACATCACCAATCCCAGTATTAGACAACAAACTAGTCACAAATGCCAGACTCAGCCCTGTCCAAATTACATGAGGCCCTGGTGGGGCACAGGATCAAACCAATACAGGACATTTTGGCAATTTGGATCAGAGCTCCAAGGAAAAGTCAGAGAGATTAGAGCTGTAGGTAGCTTTTGGTATGAAGTTGATGTTTCAACCACAGGACTGAAGAAGCCTGCCCTGGCAGAGGACATAAGCAGGTGGTCTGGACCCTTGAACAGCTGGGTTCAGGCAGAGAAAGAGGAACTGAGAGGCAATGGCAGAGAGGTTGGAGGAAACCTCCTGAAGCTAAATGAGGATTGTGCTTCAAAACTGGAACTGGAATTGGCATTGTCAAAAATGTCTCTCAGTCTTGTTTCACTGTGTAGAAATAACATGCAGCACAAAGGTCAGGGCTCATAGAAAATTCTTCTCAAGCTTATAGATGAATTAACACTGATCTCTCTTGATTGCTCAGAAACAGTATCTTAGAGAAGACCATTCTTGCAGGCATCCATGTGGTGCTGGTTTTAAGCACAAGGAAAATGTGCAGCTTCCACCCTGGCTGCAGAGGGCAATATGCAAAGATGTAAGGGTGAAGCCAAGGGTACAATGGAAAACCCAGAAGTTTGAAAAAGTCAGGAAAGTGGATCATCCAAGAAAAACTGCAAGAATCGAACAGAGTGGGTTTAAGAGAGAAGCTATGGAAGTTAAAACCCTTGGAAGTGCTACAGGGGTGGAATCACTCAAGTCTTTTGGATCTTGCAACCAGATTGCTTCAGACACTGAGCATAGAACTCCAGTACTTAAATGTTTGCCCTGATGGATTTTGGATGTGCTTTGGTTCCAATGCTTTATATTTCCCCTGTTTGTAACTTTTGGAATGGTAATGTTTATCTTGTGCCTTTATAGGTTGGAAGTGTTTAACCTCATTTTCATTTGTACAGGGGATTACAGTCAAGAGTTTGCCATAGATCTTGGAGAGATTTGGGACTTGGGCTTTTCAGCAATGGTGAAACTCAGGATTGTGGCAACTCTTGGAAATGGACTAAATGTCTTTTGTATAAAGGATATGTAAGAGTTGTTGGGGGACCAGGGATGGAATGTATTGGTTTGATCCTGTGTTCTCCCAAGGTTTCATGTAATTTGGACAGGGCTGAGTCTGGCGTTTGTGATTGGTTTGTTGTCTAGCACTGGGATTGGTGACGTGAGTGCTGCACCCGCCCAGGGTGGAGCCAACATACAGTGTAAGGGCAAGAGGAAGACAGGTTTTTATTTTTTGCTGTCTCTTGCTGGGTTCATGTGCCTTGCTGTTTGGTGGCTGCCATGAATGGCGGTCCCGCCATGCCACACTGCCTTGTAACCAACTGAGTATGGACTGAAACTCCTGAGAATGGTAAGAAATAAACCTTTCCTTTGTTAATTTTGGGCATCAGGTATTCTGTCTCAGCAACAAGTGAAAAGTAACTAAGACATGTCCTTTTCCTAGCTTTATTGGAGTATGATTAACAAATAGAAACTGTGCGCACCTAAGATGTACAACTTGATGTTTTGATATATTTTTACATGTTTATATTGTTTACATTACAAGTTGACCACAATCCAACTAAAGTATCCATCAATATATATGGTCTTAAACATTTCTGGAGGTCATCTCAAACTCTAGCTTCCTTGCCTGTTTCATTCCAGCTGTACTGGAATTGCTAGGTGAACTCCTGCCCACCAGAGGATGGTTTCTTCACACCCTATAAAACATGCTCTTGGCAACTCTTTAGTCTACTTTGTTGTTATGCAAGCATCTGTTCAAATATCACCACTGCAGAGTCCTCGAATAGCCCATCTATAACAGATCCTCCATGCACACTTGCTCACATTCTCTATTCCTTAATCTGTATTATTTTTTCTCAGAATTCTATACTTTCTAAACACACAGATTTTACATTATCTATTATTATTTTAGAGATGAGAAACTAAACATAAAATGTATGTTGCAGCTATAATCAGTTATCACAAATTTAATAACCTAAAACAACATTTGAGTTCAGCAGAGTTATGTTCCTTCTTAGGATTCAGAGAAAAATCCCTTGTTAACCTTTTCAGCTTCTAGCACTGCCTGCATTCCTTGGCTCTCAGCCCCTTCTTCCATCTTCAACATGTGTCATTCTATACTTTGATTCCAGGGCTCCATCTGTTTCCCTTACTCTGGCTCCTCCAGTGTCACTCATACAATGATCTTTGTGATAACTTCAAACTCACATGTGTAATTCAGGATATTCTCTCCATCTTGAGGTCCTTAACTTAATCATGTATGTAATGCAAAATTCCTTTTTGCCGTATAAGGCAACATACTCACACATTACAGGGATTAAGATAGAGACATCATGGGATAGAGTAAAGGGCATCATTCCATCTACCACAGTTGGCTAGCAAGTGACAAAGACTGATTTTAAACTTGAGCCTTTTTATTCTATAATACAAGTTCTATGGTTTATTATTGTTTAAATTCAGATGTACTGCCACTTGTTAACAAAGTTGAATGGGGAGATTCAAAGAGGGCCTCTAGTAATTCTACATTTGCAAGGAAAAAAAAATCCCACAGAGCAATAATGGCACCTTGGTGTTGTCTTATCAGTTCTCATCTCTACCACATTACTCTTACAGTACGTTAATCCTTATCACCCCAGAAAAGAGAATAATGTAGAGTCTGTTCTAAATATACAAATGACACGCACTCATAAAAATGCCATGAATTTTGCTGAAGAGTACAGTACTTTCAATATATGAAAGATAAAGAATAGGAGCATACCTACCATCTCTAAGCACTGTTATTTCCTAGATTCATTCATGTGTCCATTATCTCAATTATCTTAATCATTTTTATTGATAATGAAATTGAGGTTGAAAGGCATTGAATGAATTAACACGCAACCTCAAGCAAAAGTCCAAGACTGATCTGCTTGCCTGCAAAGCCCATACTCATTCCTGTAAGCCCAAATACCTTCTTGAGGAAAAGAGACTTCCTGAACTCTTCACTTATTGCCAATAAGTACAAAGAGAAAAAAGGAAATATAGAGCAATAATAAATTCCTTTCTGGAATTTTTCTTGGAAATTTCAAAGATAAGAGTGGCTTACACAGATTTCGCAAATTACAGATCCTTTATCCCTTGGGTATGTGTATGCCTAGAACATTGTAAACACTCAGTAAATATCAGGTGAGTGTTACTGAATAATTTTAATTGCAAATTTGCAACTTTTTCAGAGAATTAGAGATTGTTCATTTCTTCTGTGAGATCACAAGAGATTTAGTTGGGGGAAGAGAAAACAAGCCCAGGTAGTGTACTAATAGGATTCTTACACAGAGCAGGGAAGCCCAGCTAGTGTACTAATAGCAGGATTCTTACACAGTGCTCGTCACTGCAGTGCTCCACACCCTCTGTGGAATGACAGCTTTTGGTGAAGTAGTTGCAGGGTAGTAACCACCATTGCACATATCTACTTAGAAGCACTTTGAAAGCCTTCAACTCCCAACCAATTTAATCATTGAATGTCAGGCCCCAACCACCACAACCACCACCATCACCACTCTTCATTGAGCAGCTTAGGCACAGAACTAACATATATTAAATCCCTACAATGAGAAAACTTCCACTGAATAGTGTAAATATAAAACGATTAGGAAACAATTCCTGCCCTAAAAAGGGCAAAAACACAATAATAGAAACAAAATACATAAATAAATCCATTAAAGTAACATATATGCTATATACATTTTATTATACACAGCAGAAAGTTCAAAAATAGGGTGACAAATTCCACCTAGTAAGAGGTAGAAATGGGGTCAGGAAAGGCTTCAGAGAAAAGGAGCTTTTTAAGAACGTTTTGCTGCTCTCGAGTTTGGGGAAAAGAATATGAGATAGGTGGATAAATAGGGATGTTTCCAGATAAAGGGAATAACATAAGTAAAGCAAACAGAGATATTGCACCACTCTGTTTTACAGAAACTGAAAGCAGTATGACTTAATGGCTACATTTAATTATGAAAAATGTGGTCATGCATCAAGAACATAACTTGATTTAACACAACCAGTATTTATTGATGCCTTCCACTTCTATAGTTTGCGTGTACTTTGACCTTAACTGCAAGACACTCTGTCAAGTTCCCAGGTTGTACATGCTTCTAAACAAACACACAGCAAGATTTCTACTTTAGAAGCTCTAGTACTGTAGGTGGATAAAGTCCCTATTTTCTCCACTCTTTCAAGAAATGCTTGAAGCTGGGGCTAGGATGTAGCTCAGTGATAGAATACTTGCCTAGGCATGTGTGAAACTCTGGCCTCAGTCTCCAGCATGGCAGGAAAAAGAAGGGAAGAAAGATAGAAATTCATGAACCTTTTCCTCTTTTGCTTTTTGCCCTCCTATTACTGCCTTCATTTTCTTCCACCTAATGTTTTCTCCATACTCCCACTGTCTCACCATGTCTTTCATGGAAACTTCCAAGGAACCACTGTGTACCTTGCTATCTTTTCTCAATAGAACTAATAGAACTAATTGAACCAATAGAATTAATTGAAGTCATAGTGGAAAAACAAGCAGAGATTTTATCCATCATTAAACTAAAACAAAACATAGAGTCTCTAGGGTTTTCATATGTGGGCCTTTCCTATGTTCATAAAACTTAGATATGAACATGCAAGGTAAATAATGAAAGATTAAGTTTGAGTCCTTAAACCTTTCATACTTTTCCCCATCCTGTATTTATTTTTTTTACCCATTCCTTAATCTATACAAAGAGAGGTTCAAAACAAGGAAATCCTCTATGAAAGATCATTTCAACAGATAATTAAATTTTTGACATGATATACTTTTACATTTGTATTGCAAGCTTATCCAGGGATAAGTATCTTGGAAATACAATATTTCCAAGTCTAAATGTCAAAATTGAATACAAAAATAGACTACTGGAGTGTTTCCCTCAAGCAAAGCAAATCTCCCTCCAAGTTCAACATGTCAGGGGTATGCAAAGTTTAAAACAAGGACAGAAAACTCCACAATAGAGCTCCAAAATATTGGCAGGCCTGTAAAAGATTTATAATTGACCATGTATTATGAGACTCTATTTCTATCACATTCTTCCTAAACAACCAGATTTTCTACATTGGCAACAAACTATTCCAGATAGTCATCAAAAGTAAATATCATGAGTAAAGATATCCAAAAATAGAAATAATAGTTTTTAAAACATTGATTTTTTTTTCAAAATTTAAAATATTTTTATTTCACTGCCACCCACACTTTCAATTTTCTTTTCCTTCCTATTCAACTCTCAAACTTCTATGTAGCTCTAATAAATATGATTTCACTTCAGTTTAAACATCATTGTAGCCGGGCATGGTGGCACACGCCTTTAATCCCAGCACTCGGGAGGCTGAGGTAGGAGGAGCGTTGTGAGTTCGAGGCCCGCTTGGGCTACAATGCGAGCGCAAGGCCGGCCTGAGCTACACAGTGCGACCCTGCCTCGAAAAACTAGGGCCGGGAGTTTGGCTCAGTGGTGTAAGCGCCTGTCTGGCAGGCGTGAAGCTGTGAGTTTGATCCCCGGTGCCGCAAAAAAACCAAAAAAACAAAAACAAAAAAACATCATTGTACCTTAGACTCACAAGGGACATTCAGTGCCATTTCACACATGACCAATTTGGCAAATTACATGGAATGCCCACCAAGAGGCAGTGTACCAGGGGTGTAGCAGAGATAATACAAAAGTGCATGCTTCTTTTGATCACTTTACATAATTTATCTTATTTCTACCTTTAAAAAGTTTTATACTTGAGGAGACATCATATATGCATATAGGAGAAAGCAAAGAAGAATAAAAGCAAAAAGTCTGATCTAAACCAAGAGCAATACTCAGACTGAAGGGAGTTATTTTGACTGGTGGAATGCTGAAAGGGTAGTAGGATTTTGACTAGATTTAAAGAATAAACGTATTTACACTAGATACACATACACATGGAATAGTATTAATGGAAAATAATATGCGTGCCTTAGTTCTGAAACCTGATTTGGTACAAGTGATAGAAAACCTTAGGGCTCTATAAGGACATTCTGGCTTTGCGAAGAAGACAACCTTGATTTCAACAAAACAAGACAGCTTACTATCTCTTATAAAAGAAATCCAGATATAGATACTAATGGGACATGTTATTTCAGTAGCTGATTATAGTCATCAGGGACACTTGTTTTTTTTCTAGTTGTCTCTATTCTGCCATCTTCAGCATGTTGGGCTTAATCTCGTCTCATGTCACAGGGTGACCTCTGCAGCCTTGGCATTATGCCAGGTATTACAACATCCTGTGTGAGGATACTGTTTGATCCTAGTTCTCTTTTTATGATATATTCACCCATAAACCAATCTCTAAAAAGAGAAGAGGACGATCAAAGCTAATTGGGATTTCTTCCTGTGTCACAGGAGAAGAAGGGAACATCCCAAGTCAGGACTTGGCTAACAGTGAAAAGGAGACTGGCTTTTGAGTAGGCAATTCGATACGAAGTACCGCAGCTACCCCCTAAATCTTGTTTTGGAAGAAGGTGAAGGCTCTCTCCCTACTCAGAGCAATGCCCCATCCACAAGGACTGGAGCCAAAAACAGCTGGGAGTCCCTTTTGGCACTGACTAGTTGGATAGACGTTGGTTTGGAATTTGAGCCCTGGTACCTTCACATCCTACTCAGATCTCTAGGCAGCCAGGTGCATAAGGTGGAAAGGTGCAGAGAGAGAAGGTTGCTCAAGGTTAAAAACCTTTATAGAAGTTTAGAGATGCAGAAAGCTCTTCTCTGTTTCGCCGGTGTTTAGACAGGTGTGCCCCATAACCTCATTAACCAGTCTTAGGACTACTAGGGTAGGTCCTTCACAATTGCATGTCTCTTAACCAGGCATAAAATGCTCAATCCATGTATTTAAAGAATTTCTGAAATCAATTTATTATTTTCTTAGCTACTTTATTTCATAACATTATGTCAGAATTCTTAATGCCTCCATAAAGGTAATGTTTTTGTTAACTGTTATAACCTGCGTCATGAGCATATAATCTGGGCATACAAATCAATTTTCATAATTATATGTTGTTACGTTGTCATTTTCATAAGGAAATGATGACGATGTTTTGTGAAACCACATCTTTCTTTCAACCACTGTTTTTTACTTTATGATAAGAGAGAACTAAATACAAAAACAAAATGAATCATAGATTGCCACCACTTCCCTTTTGTTTTCCTTCCTGTTTTCCCATTGGAGGCCACAGGTCAGGTCACACTGATGGACTCATTAGATTCTCTCAAATCAGGCATAGATAAAAGCACTGGAGATATACTTTGTGCTTTATTCAATACACATTTATTCCTGATACTGTGCCAAAGAATAAAAATATAAATAAGAGTTTTCAAAAAAAAATGTATACACATTTCAGAAAAAGAAAAACCCATATAAATATTTTAACACTAAATTTACTTAGACATCATGAGATTAATACAAGTTATCTTTGGCCTCTATAATTACAAGAGGTGATCAAAATGATGGCCATTAGCTTCCAGACATTTATTAGTACAGTGAACTGCTGATTGTGCAACCTTGGTCACTGCGATTGCTGCACATGCATTTTCAATTTCTTCTCTAAGGGCCAGCAGCAGAGTCAGTTTTCTGTGATATATGACATCCTTCAGGGTCCCCTATATGAGGATAAAACCATCTGTTGAAGAAAATCACACTATTTTTCTTTCCCTGAAGTGTGTATACAATTTTTTGGTGGACTTGATATATACCCATCTAGTCTCCCTAGGCAGCTATTAATAATGATGAAATAAATGTACATTTATTGACATGGCAAGAGATTCACCATGAAGGAAAATGTACAACTGTAAGCATTGTTTACTTTTGGGGATTTTTTTTTTCTCTCTCTCTTTCTCTCTCTCTCAGTACTAGAGACTTCACACTGAGTTACATCCCCAGTCTTTTAATTTTGAGACAGGGTCTTACTAAGTCTCTAAGAAGCTTACACTGAGCTTGAATTTGTGATCCTCTTGCCTCAGCCTCCCAAAGTGGCGGGATTATAGGTATGCATCACCATGGCCATCTTATTTTTTTTCTTTATTATTTATACAGACTCATAAATATACTGGAGTGAGGAGTACTGTGTTAAATCATTGATCAAAACTACATGACTATGTTCACACTCTCCTCCAACAGCTGGTATGGGGGATGACAAGAATTAGGGTAGAAGGTGGTCAGAATATAAATGTTCACCAAATGGAAGACTAAATCTCTGTATTACTTTCTTTTGCCTATATAAACCAGCGCATGAGGAGTCAATCTTAATTATGTTAAAAGAAAGATCATAGCCGGGCGTGGTGGCACACGCCTTTAATCCCAACCCTCGGGAGGCTGAGGTAGGTAGAGCTTTGTGAGTTCGAGGCCAGCTTGGGTTACAGCGTGAGCAAGGCCAGCCTGAACTACATAGTGCGACCCTGCCTTGAAAAAACTAGGGCCAGCAGTTTGTCTCAGTGGTTTAAGTGCCTGCCTGGCAAGTATGAGATTGTAAGTTCAATCCCTGGTACCACCAAAAAAAAAAAAAAAAGATTATAACTTCAGATAGATGACTTTTGACTCATATAGTTTAACTTTGCAGCAATTAATGTATAAACTTTGCCATGCAATATTTTTAGGGGTGCCACAGGGGAAAGCACACAGGAAGAAGTCACTGTTTCCACCTGGAGATACCGCTAGGAAACAGTTCCCTGGGAGTTCATCTTTGAATTCATTGTAAACTCAGTCTCTCAAAGGGAGAACCATATGTTAAAGCACAAAGGAGCTAGCAATATCATATCTGATAACACAACTGGGTGGATATGGTGACTCACATAGGGTGGGAAGTATGAGTGGTAGAAAGAAGGCTGTAACCATGGAAGAGGGCCAGATAATAATAATAATAAAAAAAAATGTAAGCCATGTTACAAGTTGCAGGCATCGGCCTAAACGTGAGGAAGAATCCCTGTACACTATATTTCCCTTAGCAAAAAAGTAAGCATAATTTTAGAAGTTTCTCGTGTAAACTTTTTGTAGTCATAGAAAAAAGAAGATAAAGAACTAAATCTTTGTTCATAATCTGAAGCATTAGATTCCTTAGACTAATTCTTTCTGAGCAGGCCCATACATCCAAAGTGAGCCTTTAGCAACAAAGATTTCACCAATCAAAGAGGAAATACAAGAAGTAGGTACGATGTAGTGAGTTTTGTATACACTAAATTTTTTCAGTATTTTAAAATGCTTTTGTGTTTCATTAGAAAAACAAAGAGAACACTGATAATCCTTGCTGTCCCCTGATTTATTTTTGCTTTCTCATCCAGGAAATCTTAAATTCAGGAATCCACTGGACTATAGTTGTCTACTTTCACTAGACACTGAAAATAGCCAGAAAAAGAAAAAGATGCACAGAAAAAAACACAAGAAAAGAAAAATCAGAAGCTAGAGGAAATTCCAGTAGTCTAGGTTAAAGTATGGAAGTGAAAGACAAACTGAACTTAATAATAAATAGAGCATTTATTTCCTGCAAGGTTATAATAAATCTTTTTATTTATTTTATTTTATTTTTAAAAAGACATAGTATAGCCTTCCTTTGAATTTTTCCTACCAAGTATTTTGTTTACATTTTCATATTTTTAGGAGAATTATTTGGGGATTGAAATACAAGAGACATGTATAATTTCTCTTCTCTTACGAGATATGTATCTTCTATATAGCTGACTATAAGGAAAATTTTACAAAACAAATATTCTCACTTTTTTAAAAGCTGAAATACCTCCCTCCCCCAGTAGATTATGCTGCTATCTCTAGCAAGGAAGGAATGAAGACCATGTTGTCTTATGGAATGCAGAAGAATTGCAGGATATTTGCTGTCAGTTTCACCTTATAATTCACTTTTCTTTCACATAATCAAAGATCTCTTTAGCCAACACTGGTTTCTTCTCAGTCCTATTGTCTGTTCACATTCATCCAGTTTTTTTCTACTTGCTTTCTGAGTGGCTGAATTCTGTCCGCCACAGGCTTTTTCAAACTTCCTGAGGTCAGTTATGCAGCCTTCTGTTCAGATCCCTGCAGGCTCTCCAGGCCTGCAGACTCATTGTTTAGCTACTTGCCTTTCCTTCAAAGAATAGATAAAGACAGTGATCTTGGTTCCATCATCCTCAATCCCGGTTCATAGACTAAGGCATCCCTTTAGTGGTTTTAATTTTCATCCTATCAATCGTGTTTTGGCAGGATATCACAAAGCTAAACATCATAAAGATAGATTTAATGTTATCTTATTGCTATATAAATGTAAATATCATTTCCATATTTCACTTCCCCTTTATGTTGGATCATAATAAAAATCAAATTCATCTGCCTCTAGGATATGAATAAAGCCTGTTTGTTAGAGACAAGAAGAACAGAGATCAGAAGTTCAGACTTGAAGACAGATTTGAAAATGACAAATAGACATTCAAATCACGTTTTTCTTTTAAAGAGCAAACATTTGTGTCTTGTAAAATCTACATTATTTGTTTCCTTGTAGATAACGAGAGAATAATTTAAAGCTGCATAAATAAAAATGAGAATAATTTAAAACGTTAATTTTTACTCAGCTAAAGAAGTATTTTAAAGATATGTCTACTACTGTTTATTTCTCCTTTTAATAATTAAATTTAACATACAAATAACTTATAGAGATGTTTCACCATCAAACAAGTATTATCAGTAAAATATGTAAGTCCAGCTTTGTTCCTGTTCTGTTTTTTTTTTAAAACTTCTTTACTTTAAGATAAACTTCATAATAGTATTTTTTCTCTTTAGGGTATATTTTAAGCAGTTGACAGTTCATCCAGTTTCATAGTAATTCAAAGCATGTACCAGGTTGGCATATAAATTAAGCAGGCAGGTTTCACTGATAAAAGGCCATTAAGACTGCCTTTTAAATTAGGAGTAATAACCACTGTCTTAGTTACTTTTCACTCATTGCTGGGGCAACATACCTGACACCCAAAATTAGGGAAGGAAAGGTTTATTTCTTAGAGTTTTTGGAGGTTTCAGCCCATAATCAGCTGGCTGCAAGGCAGAGTGGAATGGCACAGGGGCAACACTTCAAGGCAGCAGCCGAGCAAAAGCAGCCAGAGCAAAAGGGGGCAAGAACAAGCCTCTTTTTCTCCCTTGTATTGTACACAGGACACTCCACTCCACCCCAGGGTGGGTGTAGCATTCACAGATCTCCTTGCCTTCCTTTGCACAGGATGAAGATATTTACAAAGTAAGAACCCTGGCTCCCTGCTGAGTCTCTCAGTTAAACTTCTCACCTTCTCAATTTGACACAATGAACAGGTAACTGCTTGTGCTCTACAACCCAGAATGTAGAGCTGCAAAGTTACTTAATTAAGCTTCTAGATTTCTCAAGTTGACACACTGTATAAACCATAACAACCACCATTTATCGATTTCTTGCAATGTTACATATATGGTGTTAAATATTTTGCATATTTGCATACATAAGTATAGGCATATATAATCACATTTATTCTTTATATTAACTCTCTGAGGTGGGTGCTTTTAATGTCTATTACAGATACTGAGGCTTCTTAAACAGGGACACTGGGCTAGTTAGAGATAAAGCCAGAAATTAAATCTGGCTCCGTACTCTTATTTCTAATTCTGAAATCTATAAACAATAGCCTGGGAAATTGTAAAACATGTGGCAAGCTCTTAGCTCTATAAAATCATGGTCACCCTAACTCAAAATGATACCCGCTATTGTCTGACAAATTTACAATTTCTTTTGTGAACAAATATTCCCAGTCTCATACTTCCATACTTCCTCAATCCCCAGCTCACAGTAGCACTCAATAAATAAACAACAATAACAGCAAACAGGTGATACCATTCATGGAACACTTTTCTAGTCTCTATATATTTTAACTTTCATTTTCACAAGGTAGTTACTATAGATTAACCGATTTTACAGGTGAAGAAATTGAGGCATAGGGATGTTACATAACTTATCCTAGGTCACACAGGGAGTAAGTGGTAGAATTAGATTTCAAGCCAAGGTTGTCTTGTTCTATAGTTCCACAGTCTATAGCCTAAATAAACAAATGAATAACCCAGAATGACTTTTGTCAATATAGATCAAATTGCATTGTTGCCTTTGTTTAAACCGTTCAAGGATTCTCCACCCTATGTACAATAAAAATGTAAACTTACACCAGCCTGCATCACCTCCTGCATGATTTCTTAATTCTTCTTTGTTGTTATATTTTGTGCCCTCATTCTCTTCAGTCTGATGCAGCAGATTTCATTCAGATCTTTCTTTCTAACTCAGGTCCTTTACACATGCTGTTTCTTTTCCCTATATGTACTTTTAACTGATTTATTCTTAGTCAGTCAAGACTCCACCTAAATATAACTTCTTGTGAGACAGTATCTCTGACGTGCCAATATAATCCAGGTGTCTACACTTCTTATATAACCTTATAGCATTTAAAACTATTTCAAAGGATGTGTGCATGTGTGTGTGTGATTGTCTTTCCTCTTCATTACCCTGTGAACTTGATAAAGGCAAAAACTGCAACTCTTCATGGTTTGTGCTAACAGATGTGACAAAAGTCTGCTACACATAAGAATGAATAAATGGGTAAGTAGCTCAATCAAAAGTATATGTAATGAATATCCCCCAGATCTCGGAGGAGGTATGACTGAATACAGTTTTAAGTCAAAGACATAATGAAAACAAACACAGGCATGCCTCCTCTTTGCTTTCATACCATGTGAAATGTGATAGCCACAGTTTTGTCTGCTAAACTTGAGGTAACAGCAGGTCCCTTCCTCCAAGAAGGGCCTCCCACCATTACTATAGTGCTCTGTTGCAGGTGTAAATAAGAGACAATGTCAGGCCAATCAGAGTGACCTAGACCTTGGGCAACAGTGATTTATTCACAAGATGAGCACAGGCCCCAGATGGCCCAATCAGAATCCCCTAGTGGCTACCAGCTTACTTTAAATTAGGAGCACTCCCTCCTTCGCCTTAGAGTTTCTGAGCAGGGAGTACCATGTTTAAATTTAAGTCTGCCTAGCCGCCATCTTCCCAAGTCACAGTGAAGAAGCCTTTCAATATTACAAGAAAAAGACTAACATAACCATAATAAGCAGAGTTGAGAAACTTCTAGAATCATTTTTAAGTTCTTCACCCAGCCATACCTGAAATTAGCTGCATTCCAGACTTCCTAGGTGTATAGGCAAACAAATGTTTCTTTTTTATACAGTTAATTTGTGAAGACCTCCCTGCCACTTGCAGACATGTGCCCTGGTTCTTAGATCTTCCCACCCAACTTACTAATGTTTTTAATACTTAAAAACACAAATCTTGGGGGAAACTGTTTCAAGTTTTATAAATAAAGGTTATTTGCTTGGTTCAGGCTTATGGCAAACTTACACAGAATGTACAAAAAAACAAAATGCTGTCAAAATCATAAACCATACAAGGTCATACAAAGACCAGGGAAGGTGGAATATCCTGAGGAAAGAAACAAAAGAAAGGAAATACCACTTCCAGAGAAGTCTCTGTCCTCCTTCCCACTGAGGGCTGCTGCTAGCACAGGGGCATGCCCTTGGACACCTACCATCTCTCCCTCACACTCAAGTAAGAATTCCCAACAGACCAGGCCATGTTTTCTCTAGAGAATACTACCGGGACTATTGATTGTTTCAAACTAAGTCTGAATTATCACTGTTTTAAACCTTCAGAACAGATAATCCTACTACCTCTCATCAGATTATTTTGTAGTCTTTTTTTTTTTTTTTTTTTTTTTTTTTTTTTTTTTTTTTTTTTTTTTTTTTTGTACTGGGAATTGAACTCAGGACCTCACACTTGCCAGACAGGCGCTGTGCCACTGGGCTCTACCTCCGGACCCTCTTTTTGCTGCCTTAAACTGTTGAAATACATCTGTTCATACGGTGGAATTAACTTTGGAGATACATATATTAAGGTTTATGTCCTTGTTGTTCACCAGTGTTCCTCAGTGCCTTAGGAAAAGAAAGGCAAAACAACACAGAGAACAAAGTTCAGTGAGCAGCTAAGAAGATTTTTAACTCATGGCAGAAGCACCTGCCTGAATGCTGAGTGTGGGCTTATCAATAAGTGGAAATTTTTTAAAAAAACAGAATTCTGTGTGTGTTTTAATTTATTCTTAATTCCAAGAGCTTGATATCCAAAGAGAAAAAAAAAAAAGATTCAAGTCATCTTAATTGCTAATGTTTAAAGAACATTTATTGTGAGACAAGTGCTGCTTGTTTGAACTAATTTAGTCTCCTAAATGATTTTATTACTCTCTTAACTTTGCTGATGAGCATTTCAGAGGTTGTGCAAAACAGCCACGTGACCACAGCTTCTGTACTATTGTATTTACCTCGACCCTTTCCATAGCTCATGCTGCCTAACAGTCCTGGATAGCCCTAGTCGGCTCTTTCTTCTCTTTTGTATATCAAAAATTTTAAGTCTTTATATCAGTGATGGCAAACCTTGGCCTGTGTAATGCTTTTCTTTTAAGACAAAGGGCGTTAATGTATGAGTTATTTATTCTAAACTAAAATCTCGGTGGTTAGATTTAACTGCAGTGTTGACACTTTGTGATAAATGCATTTTGGTTGTAATTTGGGCACTCATCTATAAAAGGTTTTATATAATATTTGCTTAAAATTTTTATTTAGAAATTTATATTAAATCTCTGTCCCACACTTGGTTATTCTGTTTTACTTCTTGGGAGATTCATCAATAACATTTTCCACTTTTTTGTAGAACTTTTGAAGTCTTTAATGAACATTTTCCATCTTCAAGAGTTCTTTCATTCCCTAAATTTCCTTTCTCATGTAATATTGATCTCTGTGAGGATACTAATTAGAATTCATTTGTGTTTTTCTGTGGTTCCCTGAACTATATCTATTTCTCCAGAGAAGTTTGTTTGTTTTTCTGTTTTCCACTAGTGTTATTATGTTACCATAAATGAGTAATGATTCTTTATTCTTTGGTCATATTTGAGGGTCTATTAACAGATGAAGTAATACAACTAACTTGATTTGCTTTCATCATACTAAAATCCCTAAGTGGTATTATTTGGAGGGAGGAAACTGTTCAATTGATTTAAAAAAGAAACTTTTGATCTTCTAAATGGAAATCAGAGGCAATTCTACCAGTATTATGCACCCTGTAAAAATCTACATTACACGTGTAGACTTTCATCCTTTTGCTGTAAACCTTTGTCTGTTGAGCCAGTGAGTTTTGACTACCTCTGGGTTCTACCAAGAAAATCATCTTTCGTCCCTGGCGTGAATCCATCCTGCGCGTCTGTTCTCTGGAGCAGCACTCATTCACTTCCATCCGCATTCTCTCCCACCTAAGTGCATGTCACCACTCCATGGAAGATTCGATGGATGAGGACATGAGCCCCCTGAGGCCCCAGAGCTATCTTTTCTGTTGTGAACTAAAGGCTGACAAAGATTACCCTTTAAGGTGGATAATGATGAAAATGAGCACCAGTTGTCACTAAGAACAGTAAGTTTAGGGGCTGGTGCAAAGAATGAATTGCATGTTGATGAAGCAGAGGCTATGAATTACAAAGGCAGTCCAATCAAAGTAACACTGGCAACTTTGAAAATGTTGGTACACCAACAATTTCCCTTGGGGGTTTTGAAATCACAACCCTATTGTCTTAAGGTTGAAGCATGGTTCAGGGCCTGTGCACATTTGTGGGCTGCACTTAGTAGCTATGGAGGAAGACGCAGAGTCAGACAATGAGGAGGAAGAAGATGTAAAACTCTAGTATGTCTGGAAAGCGCTCTGCCCCTGGAAGTGGTAGCAAGGTTCCACAGAAAAAAGTAAAACTAGCTGCCAGATGAAGATGATTATGAGGATGACAACAATGATGATGATGATGAAGATGATGAGGAAACTAAAGAGAAAGCTCCAGTGAAGAAATTGATACAAGATACTCCAGCCAAAAATGCACAAAATTAGCCGGGCGTGGTGGCGCACGCCTTTAATCTCAGCACTTGGGAGGCTGAGGTAGGAGGAGCATTGTGAGTTCGAGGCCGGCTTGGGCTACAACGCGAGCGCAAGGCCGGCCTGAGCTACATAGTGCAACCCTGCCTCAAAAAAAGCCAGGGCCGGGAGTTTGGCTCAGCAGCTTAAGCAACTGTCTGGCAGGTGCGAGGCTGTGAGTTCGATCCCCGGTGCCGCAAAAAAAAAAAAAAAAAAAGCACAAAATCAAACCAGAATGGAAAAGACTTAAAATCATCAACACCAAAATCAAAAGGCCAGAAATCCTTCAAAAAACAGGAAAAGACTCCTAAAACACCTAAAGGATTTAGTTCTGTAGAAGACATTAAAGCAAGGAATTATAGAAAAAGGTGGTTCTCTTCCCAAAGTGAAAGCCAAGTTCATAAATTACATGAAGAATTGCTTCCAAATGACTGACCAGGAGGCTATTCAAGATCTCTGGCAGTGGAGGAAGTCTCTTTAAGAAAACAATTTAGAGCTGGGCGTGGTGGCACATGCCTATAATCCCAGCACTCCGGAGGCTAAGGCAGGAGGAATGTTGTGAGTTCGAGACCAGCCTGGGCTGCAAAGTGAGTTCAAGGCCAGCCTGAACTGCATAGTGAGACCCTGTCTCAAAAAACAGGGTCAGGGATTTAGCTCAGTGGCATAAGCACCTACCTGGGAGGTGTGAGGTTGTAAGTTTGATCCCCAGTACCAAAAAAAAAAGAAAAAGTTTATTAATATTTTCCATCTCATTTCATTTTTATAATAGTTGCTATCTGGCTATCCTTTTTATAATGCAAAGTGAAAATTTTCCCTACCATGTATGATAAATGTTGTCCAGGTTCTATTGCCAACAATGCATTGTCTGAAATACCTGTTTAGTTTTTAAAGATGGAACTCCACACTTTACTTGGTTTTAAGTATGTGTGGAATGTTATGATAAGACATACTAGTAGTGGTGGTCACACATGGAGATGGTGGTGAAACAAAAATATACATGTGAAATAAACTCAGCATTTTAATAAAGTAAAAAAAAAAAGAAAAAGAAAGTAGTTTTTCACTAACTTTTCATCTTACGGAATTTTGTTGAGCCCTCTCGTCTTACACTGGCACCTCTCTTATTCTCTTCTATAGATTTGTATGAATTTATTCTCCTGTAATCACTGTATTACAAGATAGAAAGTGACAAGTGCTGCCTTTAATTGAAGTCTCCCAACTATCCCCACTGGTGCTTGGAATCCCACTCTACCTATCTCTGCAGGACTTTACTCTTACCACAGCACCCACGTCTCCTGCATCTCTGCCCAGTCCCTCTTATTTTCTTTACCTGTGTGCATCATCTGCCTACATCTCTATCAGCAAAAAAATAAAAATAAATTTATAGAATAAAAACAGTATTTAAATCCCACTACAAGCCGGGCGTGGTGGCG
Organism: Dasyprocta punctata; assembly: GCA_004363535.1. Lineage (NCBI taxonomy): Eukaryota > Metazoa > Chordata > Mammalia > Rodentia > Dasyproctidae > Dasyprocta > Dasyprocta punctata. Next base: position 93,881 of record RJWM01000827.1, on the reverse strand, counting down.
CACGCCTTTAATCCCAGCACTTGGGAGGCTGAGGTAGGCGGAGCATTGTGAGTTCGAGGCCGGCTTGGGCTACAGCGCGAGCGCAAGGCCAGCCTGAGCTACACAGTACGACCCTGCCTCAAAAAAACCAGGGCCAGGAGTTTGGCTCAGCAGCTTAAGCGCCTGTCTGGCAGGTGCGAGCCTGTGAGTTCAATTCCTGGTGCTGCAAAAAAAAATAAATAAATAAATCCCACTACACCCTTTTATGAGTCTCTTTATGGCCAAGAATTCTGAATGAGTTGTCTAACTTTTTTTTCCAGTGACTCCTCAACTGCTTTGATCTGAACTTCACCACTATCCCACAGAAGTGATCCTTGCCAAGTGACCCCTTTGTTATTAAAACTAGTTGATACTTCTCAGTGTTCCATGTGAGTCTTCTGTAAGCATTTGACATCAATGACCAGGCCTTTTTGTCTTCCATAGACTATGATACCCAGGTTTATCTTCCAGGTTATTAGTTCCTTCCTGACATTCCCCGTGAGTTCCTCTTCTTTTTTTTTAACCCCTTAACCCTTAGTATTTTTCAAGATTTTGCACTGTATTTCATTTATTCTCATTCTATGTTATTTAAAAAATTATCTCTTCTAATCTCTCTCAACATATTTCCTATGTACTGATGACTAAAAGACTAGACTGGCAGTCTAAAGTTTCCTCTTTTATTCCAAATTCCTATACCCAATTATTTGCTGAGGATTTTCATTTACCTGGCCAATGAACCTTCCAAAATCAACATGTTCCCTCTTCTTCCATCTCACAAATCTGTTTCTTCTATATTCTTATTTTGAATGTATGTCACAACAATCCACCAAGTTGTCTAAGATAAATACTTATGTACTGACTATAGTCCTAACCCTCCACTTAAGTATATTGTGATCTCTTTCTTTAAATCTATTTTAATCAATGTGATATATCTTCAACTAATCCATTTTTATCCAATCCCACCACTTTTGTTAGGAAATAGACATACTTTGCCTCTGTGCCTCAGCCTTCCCTGAACTTGATTCCCCAAACCAGCTCCCTCCTTACATTCTCATTCAACCATTGTCTTCCTCATGTATAGTAATCACTGCTGTCCCTCAGTCTTACAAGTACATTAAACACTTCAAAAACAAAAAAAGAGAAGAAAACTTCCTCAATGCTTTGTAATGCTCAAATTTAAAAATAAATAAATGCAATGATTAAATGTCCCAAGCTTTATTTTAAATAAGTACTGTGCTTCACCTAAGTCACCTAGGATGTTTTATTAAAAATCAAAGAATATTTCAGATGAGTTAGTATTAAGCATAGCACTAGACAAGATTGCATATCTTAAGAAAAATAAAGTCTACTTGATTCATATATATTGTATATATATTATCATAATAGTATGGGAGAATTTGTTGCAAATAACTGAATAAATTTTAAAATGAGAAATATATAAAATTTGTACCACATATAACTGAAAATATCCCTATATCTCCCACCCTTCACTCTTGATTTAAACTACCCAACAGGGACTCTAAAAACACTAAGTCCTTATAAACAGAAAGTTTCAAAGTTTTCGTTTTGCCAATAGGTAGTTAAAGGAATGAATACTCAGATAAAATATTTAGTAAATAGTCATTTTCTTATTTCTAACAGATCTGAGTGTATACAACTCGAAATGGGGCTGTGAGACAATAGTAAATGACATTCTCTGGACATACCATTAAGTGCGTGTTGAGTGTATCAAGAATGTGACTGAAAATAAAGGACAACAAGAAAACATTTTTCTTCTTTCTTAGGGGTTTGGCCTGTCCAAAGGAGGGCATGTGAATTTTTCTTTTTGGGGAAGGAGAGGTTTTTAATTCAACAATTATTTCTCCAAAAAGTGATGGAATAAACAGAAGCCTATGGATCACATTAATGGGTAAAACTTAAGTGGGACCAATCTCAAGTAGCTGGTCTGATCTGCAGATCTGCCAAGATCTCACTCTATGCTATGGCCACTTTAACTCCCTTTGGGGACGTGGAGCACCAATGTCCCCCACAGACAGTTCTGCTTGGGTCCTACTACTTGTCATTCTGAGCAGATATTCTTTCCTACAAAGTCCATAAGGAGGCATGAACAAATATAAATGTTAATGTTCTCCCTCAGAACTCAATCCTGAAAACAGGAAAATGATGGATGACAACTATAAGGTAACTCATTATGGCAGAGTTCATTTCTTACGTGCTTTTCCTTGGATTTATACAAAGAAGTCATAATTAGAAAGAGGCTTTTTTCCTCACTGTACACTGTAATTTCCACTAGTTACTTGAACCAATCCATAAATATACCTCTGTAGTGTTCTGTGCAGTTAATAAGTACACAGAAATTATGAGATTCATACTTATTTAATTCTTCATCTAAAGTATCATTTTACATTTAGTGATTTATATTTGTTGAGTTTTTAGAAAAGATATGAATTCAAAGAAAAAACACCACTATTTTTATTCAGTTTGGTTTACTTATTCTAATTTTAGGACAAACATTACTAAATAATTTTTAAAATCTCACTACTATGCACCTTTGTGTTTATTTTCACAACTTTACACTCAGTGTTAAATCTGAAGGCTTCTTTATGAATCTCAAGAGACTCCACACTACAAAAACTTGTGGTCCTGTTGGATGGATCTGCCCTAACGCCAGATATGAGCAGTGACCTAGGCTGGCCTGCAGGAGTGTATCATTTCCTTGGTGCTCTGATTAGTCCAGAGGTGAGTTTTTGACTTAGCACTAATCAGGTTCTTCCCTGAGATTTATGTATGTATGATGGAGGAAGAAAAAGAGATAGTCTTGAAACTTCCTGTAGGAATCTTTTCTACTGTGTGCTAAGAGCTTATCAACAGAATGAAGCCATTACCTAGAGAAAAGCAGAGATGAAAGATTAAATCATCACCATGCCTGGTTTCAGTCAGGGGTTCAGCCTTCCTTCTGGATAACGCAGTTACGTAAGCCAGTAAATTTTACCTTATTTGATTGTGAGTTGTATTTCTGTCACTTAGAGACCTAATACAAAGGTTTACATTACCACCTTTGCACTTCTATCAGTCCTCTGAAGACTCATTTTCCAGCATCTTTCTTCCAGGAATGAAGGCAGGCGTCACTATATCCCATACTCTAGTAGACTTTTCTCAATCTTTTTCCATTCTCAGATACTTACTTCCTTTCTATATCTGGTGTTTCAAGTCAGCCAGTGCATAAATGTAATCACAAAGCACTACTGTGCAATTCTCTCCAAATAATTCCTGCTTTCTGACATAGACCAGTTCCTAGTTAAAAAAAAAAAAAAACTTGAGTCGTAAAGTGCTACATCTTCTTTGACTTAATAATTTGTGTGAAAATAAGCTTTTAGACTGTCAAACTGCAACCAACAGATGTAGTTTCCCTGAGAGCAATTTTCCCAAATTGCTAACATATGTCTTAGGAGAAAATAGCCTATGTATCGCTAAATTTGCAAACCAAAGTGTACTGAGGCAGCACGTATCACTTTTTATTAAAATAATGAAGGCACGTCAGTCATAGAACAATTAATTGTGAAAACCTGATTTCAAGTGCATAATAAATAGACTTTCGAAAGACTGTAGTATTGACTGTTTATGTCATTTTAAATCTGTTGTAAGAAACACAGAGACAAAATTTGCTTGCCAACAAATGATTTTTCACAGCTCTAGAGTAAAATTATTCTGCCAATAAGAAGTCCATGACTTCAATTACAAAGCTAGTTTAAACTGATGTTCACAACCCTTCTGTTAACTGCTGACATTTTCACAGGTGTTTGCATGGTGTGAATGTGGAATCTGAAATAGAATCCCAGCAGAACACACACGATCAGTATCTCTTTGGTAGCCACCAGGAAAGTTTTACATATTACAAAAGATCTGATTTCTATCCTATTTGCATAAGGAATTCTTACACAATCACAGGATGTTAGAATCAATCAAGAAGCACACTATAGTTCATCTAATTTAATTCCCTGAAATTAAAGCTCAGGGAAATAAAATGATTCACCTAGGTTCTCACAGCTAGTGAATGACACAGCCAGGAAGAGATAGTTTCCTTGCAATAGGTCTGGAGTTGCCTTACTGTTTCTCTTTTTCCATAGCCCATAGGTTTGCGCACACTATAGCTGTACTCCTGCAAAAAGAACAATAAATGTGGAGTCAAAGAACTAAGATTTAAGTCCTGGACTTGACACTTTCTAGGTTTATAATCTCAGTCAAATTATATTACCTTTTTGTGCTCCATTTTTCACATTTCCAGTATCTCACTAGGCCCAGTAGAGTAGGAGGGAAAGTGACTCTTTATTAATACGTGTTCTCCAGCCAACTTGTCAATTCCAGAGCAGTAGGGCCTACCTAGAAATTATATCACTTTGAGTTTTGTCAGCATTATATTTCTTTCTTACGTACTCATTTGCTATTGTAGTATTAGAGTGAAAAGCCATGATGGAAAACAAATAGACAAGTTATATTCAATCATGGCAGATTTACTATGATTTAATGGAGAAAAAATTTTCTCAGGAATCTAGAAAGAACAGTGGTAATTTTAAAACCTGAAAATTACCTGAGATAAAGAAAATAGCATCAGACGGACACTAAAATTACAGAGAAAATATGAAAGAATACATTAAAAATATTAAGTAACAAAATGGGAAATCAAAGAGCTAGGTTAGTAGGAAAGACCAGTTAGAGAATGAAAGACATTCACATTCAAAACAATTTTAATGAAACTTTAAATATCAAAAGAAACATGCTTGAAAGCCTGATCTCATCCTTGGGTTGTCAGTTTGTGGCTATTTACAATAAAGTAGTAGAGGATATATATAACTGCTTTGAAGATATATAACTGCTAATATCCCCACATAGAGACATCTGTAGAAATCTGAAGTAAATTTACTCTAAAGCCTCAAAGTCCTTGACATCAAAAAAAGAAAGAGAAACAAACTAAATTTTCCATGTATTCAAAACTAATCCTATTTGATTCTATTTCATATAAATGGATTATTTCTTACATAATATCCATATAGAAGAAGCTTCTTTAAATTATTATCCCCCAAAGATTTATATTTTCAAAACTGATCTTCCAGAGAGATAAAACACTCATATTCTCTAGCGGTAAGTTCTTAAATGCCCAGGATATTCAATTGTATTTCTTCATTTCTACTGAAAGGGTATTGTATCGAACAAGAATTTAACACTTTTTTCCTCTGGTCAAATGTGTCAAGAATGACTGTTTCTCATCTTTCAGATTAGCAGCCTGAATTATATGTGTCATTCATATACAAACAAAGAGGCCTCAGTGATTTCCAACGCTATTTTATGGAAGGCTTTGTTTTATAGTCACAGTGTTAACGGTTATCCCACAGTTTGGCTTTGCAGTGCCATTTCTTTTCAACCTATTTGTACCTCTGATTTGAACTGCCATAAAAGACACTAAGTCTAAGTGTCTAAAAGCCACTTTCTCAACAACGTCAGAAGCTTAGAGAGATGATTGTATAATTGTCAAAATAATCATTCACGCATGTACCTGAGTCTATTTTTGGCTGGTGAAGCTTTTACCGTTTTTGGTGGTGTGAACAGTTCACATGCACAGAGACTCAGTTCAATGCAAACACAGCAATAGCTTTGATTTGTTTCTATGGTTTCAAATCGCTGCAGATGACACCCACAGTGCAGCCTACGGCAACACCTCTTAGTAAAACTTTGGTTGCAACACACTGTTTTCTTCCTTTAAGAGACACTATCACAAAACCAGTATTTCTTATTTTCTGAGGGTTTTCTTTTTTCCTTTTTTAATCACTCCTTTAAGAAGGTAACTCCTTTACTGCTTGATATGCCTTTGATTTAGAGAGAAAAACGTTTGGTTTGGATTTATAAAATACCTTAGTGCCATAGAGAAGAATCCTAAGTTTCAGTTTCATGAGTTCCTCTTTTATGACAGCTTCTGGACTCAGTACCACAGACATTTAGTGAGTTCTCAAGGAGCCTACTCCAATCTTTCATTAGGATATTCAGCCATGTAACCATCTCTTTCATCAGATGAAAAAATTTAAGGGAGATACTCTGTATATGTAGGCTGACATTTAACGAGCCACAGCCAAGGTTAGATGTATTGATTATGGTGACGGTAAACAGAATAAAAGGACTTCCATACTTTGGGCCCACCACTTCCTCTCACCATAAACTCATGAGAGACACTTGTAGGGTTGGTACTCTGCAAAAATATACACCATATCCTACAGGGCTTTGGTTAGAACTTTTTATTATATTTTTTTCTTTATGTTGCATAGTATGCCCTGGTAATTCATATCTGTAAAAACCTTAGTAAACTTACATGGAAATAATGTCTCTGTAGCTGTTGTTATTATTATTATTTTTATTATTGTTTTGGTACCAGAGATCGAATTCACGACCTCGCACTTGCCAGGCAGGCGCTTATGCCACTGAGTTAAATCGCCAGCCCTAGCTGTAATTATTTAAGATGAGTTGTATGACTGAATACATCGCCAGAGGACCTACCTCCATGTAAATTTCCAAGTAATTTACAAACAAATTGGAAAATTTATTTCCAAATAAATTGGAAAAAATTCTTATTTCCAAATAAGGCTATATTTCCAAACAGTGTTATGAAAGCCAATCATTGCAGTAGTTATTAGAGGACAAACATTCATAGAGATGCACAGGGAAGTAGGCCATGTAACAATGGGCAGACTGTAGACTGATGTAGATATAAAGCAAAGAACACCAATGTTATGGTTTGTGTCTTGATGTCCCCCTAATAACTAATGCAGTCATAGGTGGGACTTTTTCAGAGGTGGCTAAATCTAGAATGTGTGATGTTGGGATTAAAGGTGTGTGATTGCTAAATCAGTCCACTGGTTGGCTTGGTGCCACCATAATCCCAGAAGTTTATAGTATAAAAGGGGCAGAAAGAAGCTGCTAAGGGCCCTTGCTTGCTTTGCTACCTTTTGCCCACCATGAACTATTTCTCTTCTGGGATGCCTGTCTGAAATACCACCCTGCCTTGGAGCCAACAAATTTATGGACTGAAACCTCTACAAACTGAGCCAAATAAACTTTTCCTCCTTTAATTCTGGGTATTGGATATTTTGTTTCAGCAATAAGAAAAGTAACTAAGACAGCAAATAACTGCCAGCAGCCACCAGAAGCAAGAAGCGAGACATATAACAGATTCGCCTTCAGAGCCAACAGAAGAAACTAACCCTGCTAACATTGAGATTTCAGACTTCTTTTCCCCCAACACCTCCCCAAACTATGAAAGACTAAGTTCCTATTATGTTACTTTGTTACAACAGCTCCAGGAAACTAATACACTTTGTAGCGGTTAAGTCACATATACAATGTCTCACTTGTCCATTTTCCTAAGGTTTTGACTAAAAGTTTCCTCTCTAGTTTACCCCATCCATTAAATAATGCACAAACTCCTCTGTTACCCAAAGGTGTAAGGCTGTCTATTCTAAAAAAAAAAAAAAAAAAAAAATGTAGTGGTGAAGACCCCTGAGTTGAAAAAACCTCACGGAGCGCCCGAAGAATTTAAAATGGAGCGTTTATTTTCCTGGCCAGGCGACGCAGTCTCACTTAGACCCAATCCGAGAATGCGTGTGTCTCAGTGGCCTGGAGGGGCTTATAAAACACTAGAACAAAGAGAGGAGGAGTTTTGCTAACATGGGTACAAAAGTTGAGTACATTGGTTAGTATTTTAAAGATCTCTTGCATCCATTGGAGGAATTGTCTTTGGGAGGGTCTAAAGCCAGATGGTGGTGGTCGTTCCCTAATATGGATAACAAAGGTTACAGAAAGGCACGTTTTACACATTTTTTTCTTTTTGCATGGAGCAGGGTGAGTGTTTATCTTTTGACCCCGCTTTTCGGTCAGCAACCTAAAGGTTGTAACTGTTTGTTTCTTAGATTACTGGGGGAAGAGGGATTTTACAGAAAAACAGAAACCTTAGCGAATCAAGGGGGGGCAATGGTTAAGGGGGGTTTTTAGTCTAAGACGGCGCATACAAAACAGCAAAACGGCGCTTTGGTCAAATCACAGGCTACAGGTTATAACAAAAAACATGTATTTTTGTATTGGTTATTACTTTGTGAGAATACAACTTGATGACTAAAGATAAGATATATGCTTTGGAGCTCCTAGTTCTCTGGTCTTTGGACTCAAGGACTTAGCAGGGGATCCCACCTCTAACCCCCAAGACTCAAATCTTCAGTGTTGAACTAGAAATCATGCCATTAATTCTTCTGATTCTTGGGCCTTTAAAGTTGACCTGCATAATACCACCAGATTTCCTGGGTCTCCAACTTGCAGACCACATGTTGTTAGATTTCTTGGTTTTCATAAAAGTATGAGCTAATTCCCATAATATACCTACTCTTATATTTCTATAGCTGTATGTATCCTACTCGTTTTGGCTACCTGAAGAACCCTGGGAAATAAAAAAGGGAACTTGAAAACTGAATTTTAAGAGTCTCATAGCACTATGGAGAAAGCAGAAATGAGTGCTGAATGGGCCAACCTGCAGTATATGGTACTTGAAAGTGGAGTGTCTACGCAACATTCATTTAGAAATGCTAGTAAGCATTTATTTATATAGCCTCAGACTTGAGGAGATAGGCTGAAGATTAAAAGTATGAAGAGATTAATCTATAGCAATAAATCCATAGGACCCCTCCTGTCTCTCAGACAGAAGCTTTCTTTCAATGAATATATTCCGCTCTTAACCGCCATTGTTCCTAAAATTCACTCTTTGATTTTAGAGAAGACGAACTTGCACCAAACTTATAGTAGGTTGGGAGTTTCCTTCCCCTATATCAAAATAAATATAAAGAAATGATGATTTGGGCTTAGTAAAAAAATAACACTGTCTATCAAATTTGCAGAAAAGTAGCTCTTCTTTCTAAATATTATAAAGCAATAAATAATATAAGGAATTGTTTTAAAGAAAATGTCAACACATTATATTCATAATTTCTCTAAATGCCACAATTCATTCTTCATTTCAAAATATTTCAAGCTATGTCATGTTAAGGAGAAGCACCATTATTAAGATAGTCTATGGCTTAAAATGCTTTTGTGAAATTTGTAAATAGGATTCCAAATGCTTTCTGGTCACTCATAGTTAATTGGATTCATTCCATTTAATTCAATTTAACAAAAGCTCTTGGTACACCTCAGGCACAAAACTGCAAAATCTGAGGAGTCACAAAACTGAGTAAGACATTGACTCTTCCCTCATGTTTTAATCAGGAACAAAAACGTGTAGTTACATTCCTTTGACATATACAAAGGAAGGAAACGAAACCTCAAGGGGTAAAATGGACACCCAAGGGCACATAGTTATTGTTATCAGTAGGGCCAAAATTTAAAGGAGTTTTCCTTTTCCTAAATTCAGTCACTCATTACCACACCACATTTAACTTCAAGGAAAAACTGCAAAACAGAGTCAACACTTGAGATTGAAAAAAAGAAAGATTGGGGCCAGAGAGTAAATACTAACTGGAATTCCCCTCTGGCAAAACTCATGTGGAAAAGAGCCAGGAGGAATTACACTTTAAAAATAGCTAAATCCAGAGATCCTCATAGGAAAAGGAGCAGGGTATGCAATGGAACACACCAACCTCAAGGCTTCAGTGTGGGGCCTTACTAGTGAGTAACTGTTACAGGCAACTGAGTTAGATAAAAATATTATAGGCAGTCAGACAGGGGTAGGCCCTTGACGGAACCAGTGCTGAAGGCTGGATACCCTGCAATGGTTGGGGAGACAGACACCTCCCACTGTGGGCCAGACTTCAAGACAAAAGATAAATCAAAGGCACCCACATACTTCCTAAGGCTAAGCATCAGGAATTGATATTCTAAATAGGTCTCTGTCACCCTCAGGAAGCCAGGAGTCACCAGCCCAACCCCCTACAGGAAGAGTCACTGCTCTATATGCATGCCTGCTTGCTATGTGACTTGCTTCCTCATTTGTCCCCGATTTAATCAACATTACCTGTGTGATTAATTTTATTGGTTGACTATAGTTCTGTCCCACCTCATGCCCACCTTGTGAGTTCCCATGTTTTCCCCACCTTAGACCTGCCTCAATTTGTGGTTTTACTCTATAAAAATCCCTAGAAAAGACAGTCTTTGCAACCCACTTGGGACCCCTTCTGTCTCCCTCAGACAGAAGCTTTCTTTCTCTCAATAAATATATTCTGCTCTAAACCTCCATTGATCTTAAAATTCATTCTTCAATTTTAGAGAACACAAACTTGTACGGGACATATAGTGGGTTGAAGGTTTCGTTCCCCTATATCATAAATAGAAGGCCAAAATGAAACTTTAAGAAATTGTTTCTTTAAAGACACGTTGTTTCTCCAAAATTCTTCAAGCCTAGGCATAAACTTCTACCTCCTCTTCTCAACTCAAATGCAAGACAGATCCTGACCCAGGAGGTCAGGATCCAGTTTCCTTTCCACAGAGAAGGGAGAGAAGAAAAAGTACACCTGGAGTTGCCTACAGTCCTACTATATTCCTTCTCACTTCTGTTCCTTATTATCAAAGACCATGTGCACCTGGACACAGCAAAATGGTGATTTGTAGTTACATGATTCCCCTCCATTTTCTCAGAGCTAGCTTTGGACAAATCCTTTTTCCTTTTTACCAAAACTGTCCTCCCATGGTTTGTTGGCAGCAGTGAACAAACAGATCTTGGTTACATGAGAACTGGGAGGCAGGAAAAAGAATTCTCTGTGTCATCCTATTATGGAGACCTTGAGGAGTAGGATAATTTTAGTGGGAGGAGGTAGGAAAAGGAATTGATACAGGAAAAATGATCCCAGACCTCCAAATGATATGGGGGAATGAAACTTCCAACCTACTATACGTCCGGTGCGAGTTCGTGTTTTCTAAAAATCAAAGAATGAATTTTAGGAACAACGGAGGGTAAGAGCAGAATGTATTTATTGCGAGGAAGAAAGCATCTGTCTGAGGGACAGAAGGGGCCCCGAGCGGGTTGCCAAAGACTCTGTCATTTTTAGGGACTTTTATAGAGTAAAACCATGAGGTTAGACGGGTCCAAGGTGGGGAAAATGGGAACCTGCAAGGTGGGCGTAAGGTGGGACATAACTATGGTCAACCAATAAGACTAATTGCTCAGATAAAATTGATTAAATCAAGGACAAATGGGGAAGCGAGTCACGTAGTAAGTGGGGATGCTTCATGACGATGACTCTTCCTGTAGGGGGTTGGGATGTTGACTCCTGACTTCCTCAGGGTGATAGAGAACTATTTAGAATATCAGTCCTTAGGATATGGGTGTATTTGTTCTGTCTTTTGTCTTGATATCTGGCCCACAGCAGGAGGTGCCTGTCTCCTCAAAGGTTACAAGGTATCTGAACTTCTGCACTGGCTCCTTTAAGAACATAGCCCTGTCTGACTGCTTATAATATTTCTGTCTGACTCAGTTGCCTGTAACAGAATTAGAAATTGGTTGCAGAAGCCTACATTTTTAACATTTTCTACAGCACTTCTAGTGAACACAAAAATTTGAGAACCATTCAATCAGATATTCAGCAAATATATCACTGTATTAAATTACTACAGCTAATTTTCAGGGGGAAAGTGATATAGGAAAAATGATCACAGACCTCCAAATGATATGGGGGAATGAAACTCTCAACCTACTATACATCTGGCACGAGTTTGTGTTCTCTAAAATTCGAAGAATGAATTTTAGGAACAACGGAGGGTAAGAGCAGAATATATTTATTGGGGGAAAGAAAGCTGTCTGAGGGACAGAAGGGGGCCCGAGTGGGTTGCTAAAGACTGTCATGTTTAGGGACTTTTATACAGTAAAACCATGAGGTTAGATGGGTCCAAAGTGGCGAAAATGGGAACCTGTAAGGTGGGCATAAGGTGGGACATAACTACAGTTAACCAATAAGACTAATTGCTCAGGTAAAATTGATTAAATCAAGGACCAATAGGGAAGCGAGTCACGTAATAAGCGGAGATGCTTAATGACAATGACTCTTCCTGTAGGAGGTTGGGATGTTGGCTCCTGACTTCCTCAGGGTGATAGAGAACTATTTAGAATACCAGTCCTTAGGATATGGGTGTATTTGTTCTGTCTTTTGTCTTGATATCTGGCCCACAGCAGGAGGTGCCTGTCTCCTCAGAGGTTACAACGTATCTGAACTTCTGCACTGGTTCCTTTAAGGACCTAGCCCTGTCTGACTTCCTATAATACTTCTGTCTAACTCAGTTGCCTGTAACAAAAGGATATATTTTTACCCTAAAGCCAAACATTCAAAATTTCAGAGGTGCTGGTGATACAGCTCAGCGGCACAGTGCCTGCCTGGCAAGTGTGAGGTCCTGAGTTTGATTCCGGTACTGTTACAGGGAGCTGAGTTAGAAATATTATAGGCAGTCAGACAGAGCTGGGCCCTCAAAGGAGCCAGTGCAGAAGACCAGATACCTTATGACCTCTTAGGAGACAGACACCTCCTGCTGTGGGCCAAATTCAAGACAAAAGGCAGAACAAATACAACCACACCCTAAGGATCAAAGGCCAAATAGATCTCTATCACCTTGAGGAAGTCAGGAGTCAGCATCCCACCCCGTTATAGGAAGAGTCACTGCTGTTAAGCATCTCAGCTTACTACAGGACTCGCTTCCCCATTTGTCCTTGATTTAATCAATTTTACCTGAGCCATTAATCTTATTGGTTAACCATAGTTACGTCCCACCTTATGCCCACCTTGCAGGTTTCCATTCCCCCCCACCCCTGCCTTGGACCCATTTAACCTCATGATTTTACTGTATAAAAATCCCTAGAAAAGACAAGAGTCCCTGGCAACCCACTCAGGACCCAGTCTGTCCCTCAGACAGAAGCTTTCTTTCTCTCAATAAATATATTCTGCTCTAAACCTCTGTTGTTTCTAAAGTTCATTCTTCAATTTTCGAGAGCACGAACTCGTGCCGGACATATAGTAGGTTGGGAGTTTCATTCCCCTATATCAGTACGAAAAAAAGAAAAAAAAAAAACCCTCCCTGAAAATTTCAGAGGTTTTTTCCTATATACAAACAATGTGCATTTTAAATAGGACTAGGATTTTGATTTAAATACTTTCAATTGGGAGTGGTATCAGTAAGATACCAGAATAGTAGTTTCTAGTATTAATTTCCTCAAGAAATTTCAACTTCAGTAGCTATCCATGAACAAAAATACCCTCACAAAAGCTAAGGAGTTCGGGTGAGAGAGTTTAACACTTGGATTGTGCATAGAAATAAGGTGCACTGTGAGAGGCTGAGGCAAAAGGACTGCCATGAATTCAAGAAATGCAAAGAGACCCTGTCTCAAAAAAGAAAGAAAGAAAGAAAGAAAGAAAGAAAGAAAGAAAGAAAGAAGAAATGAAAAGAAAAGAGAGGAAGAGGGGAGAGGATATTTTCATATTACCTGATACCACTCTTCTCCAAGCCCAGACAGCACAGCTGGGAGCCTCTCTTCCGTACGGGAAAAGAGCACAAAGCCGTAACCTGACTAGGATACCCTGGTGCTACTATTTTAAATAAATACTTTAACATTACACTTCAAAAATGGGGGGCAAAAAAGAGAAAAGAATCACAAAGCCTGAAGTAACAGAAAAAAGGAATAAAACTCAGAGCAAATATAAAGATAATGCTAGAGAAGCACTACTAAAGATGATAAAACTAAAATAGTTTGAAAAGAAAAACAAAATGAACAAATTTTTAGTTAGACTAAGAGAAAGAACACACAAATAAATAAAAGTATGAATAAAGAGAAGACATTACTGCTGATACTAAAAAAGATACCAAGGGTCACAAGAGACTACTGAAAATAATTATACACCAATCAATTTTATAACCTAGAAAAAATGGATAAGTTCCTACAAATATACAAACTACTAAGACTGAATTATGAAGAAATAGAAAATATAAACAGACCAATGGATAAGGAGACTGAATCAGTAATAAAATATCACCCAATGAAAAAAGCCCAGGACCTGATGATTTCACCGGAAGAGTCTACCAAGCATTTAAAGAAGGATTAACACCAGTATTTCTCAAAGCATTCCCAGAGACTGAAGAAGAGAGAACACTTCCAAACTCATTTGATAAGCCCAGAATTATTTTGACATCAAAGGCAGACAGGAACTATCAAAAAAAAAAGTATCCCTGATGAACATAAACAGCAGAGTAGCAATCAGCAGCAAAATACAGCCTTTCTGAGACACAGAATCCAGACAGCTGTAAAATAACAACTTGGTGAAAAGAAAAAAAGAAGCAGATTTCTGAGAATTGCAAGGAAGCTGGCAAGAAAATTAGAAACTACACAGAAGTTGGGGAAATCAAGTACAACACAGAGAAAACAAAAAGAAGTAGTCTGGAAGCTGACCCAGCTCCCAGAGAAGGCAACTTCTCTCCACAGACACAAAATAAGCCCCCAAGGTCAGGAGCGCCAGGAAAAAATGATACACCAAAGCACTAGCCCCAAGAAAGCCCGTGGCTGCTGAAAACTGCAAAAACAGCATGCAAATTTTCTCCAACAGGGACTCCTTCCACACAGCAGGAAACAGTTGGAGAAGGAATTCACTGCAGCACCTGCCATGTTTCCAGGGAGTGTTTCATCAGGTTCCATTTTGTGAAGGGGTTGATTACTTAAGACTGCGCCTCAGAAGAACTAAAATACAAATTTACTTCAGTGTTACATCCCTACAGTGATTTGGTGAGAGATAGCTACAGGAGACAGTCACAGAGAAGTTGAGGGCTAGACATAGTGTTACAGGCAGCTGAGTTAGACAGAAATATTATAGGCAGTCAGACAGGGATAGGCTCTCAAGGAAACTGGCACAGAGAACCAGACATCTTGTGATCTTGAAAGAGACACTCACCTCTTCCTGCAGGCCAAATATCAAGACAAAAGGCAGAACAAATACACCCATATCCTAAGGATTGATATTCTAAATAGTTCTATATCATCCTAAGAAGTCAGGAATCAGCATCCCACCCCCCAACAGGAAGAGTCATTGTCATTAAGCATCCCCACTTACTATGTGACTTGCTTCCCCATTTGTCCTTGATTTAATCAATTTTACCTGAGCAATTAATCTTATTGGTTAACCATGGTTATGTCCCACCTTATGCCCGTCTGCCTTGCAAATTCCCAGTTTTCCCCATCATGATTTTATTCTATAAAAGTCCCTAAAAATGACAGAGTCCCTGGCAACCCGCTCAGGTCCCCTTCTGTCCCTCAGACAGAAGCTTTCCTTCTCTCAATAAATATATTCTGCTCTTATCCTCCGTTGTTCCTAAAATTCATTCTTCAATTTTAGAGAACACGAACTCGCCCGCATGTATAGTAGGTTAAGAGTTTCATTCCCCTATATCATTTGGAGGTCTGAGATCATTTTTCCTATATCAATAGGCTTCCCGAGAAGCTTAAACTCAGGCTGGGAAGAATACAGGGACCTCCCCTTTATGGTAAGAAGGCAGATACAGTGTGTGCAGCTTTCAGACACATGCCTTTGGCGGGCGGACCAGCTGGAACAGAGAGTCAGGACAGCTGGGCCGTGGGCAAGTGGGCACACACATGCCTTTGGCTGGTAGGCTGACAGACACACTGAGACCCAAGACAGCTGGGGACCAGACACTCAGGTGCACACATGGGTGCACACACGCCTTTAGAGGATGGAGTAGTCAATGAGCCGCAACTAGAAGCGTCTGAAGCAGCAAGCAAGGAACCAGCACTTGGGCTCTGGAGAACTCCACCAACAGAAGGCCAGTCCCAGCCCCCACACCCAGAGGCCAAGATCAACTCCATACCCAGCACATTTCTGGGATCCAACATCACAGAACTGTAAACACCAGAGGTATTTTACTACTACTGCTCTCCCTTGTTGGCTTCATTAGCTATCCCTTTCCTGTCTGGTTGAATGTCGTCTTTTTTGTATTGTATTTTGTGATTGCTTTTGTTTTGGGAATTTTTTTCCCTCTCTCTTCTCTCTTTCTCTAGTTTTATTTTTTTTCTCTCTCTTTTTCATTCTCCTTTCTTCTTTTTTTCACTGTTTAGGTTTTATTTTATTTACCTTATTCATTTTCTTCTATTGATCCTCTTTTTCTCTTTCCTCACTACTTCTTGAATTTAAACTTTCAAATGAGTGAACTCTGTCTCTTCCCTTTCTGATCACTACTTCCCATTTTATTTCATTCTTTCCGTCCTGTGTCCTCCAGTTTCCCAAAACTCAGGTGATCATACTTTGACCTCCAGTTTTGACTGTACTATATTTGACCTCATTAATCACTTCATCCTGTCCCCTACCCATCTTAGCATCCCCGTGCCCCACAGAAGGGACAAATTACACCAGTAAGGGGAAAATCACTGAATACAAGTACATGCTATATGTTTGATTTTGATATGCAACTTTAGCATTTGCTCCTGTGGTCAGATGTAGCAGATTAATGGTTACTGTAGTTTGTCAGCAGTTAAGCTGTATCTGAAACTATTGTTATTTCTAACTGCACTACTTTAGCCAGGATGTCATACATGTTATAATCAGTTTTTCTCCCCTGTATGATAACACTGTAATTGTATGGAATCATAATCAACACCACAACCCAGTACCAAAGAATTGGGTGCTGAGCCAAATAGTAACTTTGCATCCCTTACAAATTGGGAAGAAAAGTTCTTGGGTAGGCTACAAAGAACTCCCTACATCTAGAGGACATCCCCAAAGAACAGATATCTCCTGGGGAAGTCTTGACACTAGTAATAAAGATATCTATCACAAGAAATTAGCAAGTATCAACTTAGAAAATGAAATAAAATAAAGAGGAGAAAACAGAAAATGACAAGATGCAGAAGCAAAATGCAAGCCCGGACACCCAACCCACTTAGTACAAGCCCAGAACTCAATGAGATAGATGAAATTGAAAACCAAATACTGGAACTTTCTGAAATGATAGCAACAGAAGTGAAAAAACAAGTGGAAAAGGCTATAGAGAAAATAGTCTTTCAGGTACAAAAATAGTTGATGATTAAAATCAAAGATATTAGAGAAGATACAGATAAAAGAATAGATGAGCTTAGAAGCATGATGGAAACAAAAAATGCCCAATATAAGAAAGGGCATGCATGAAACAGATCCAAACAGAAATTCAAGAGATTTAACCTCCACTGAAAATACATGGAACAGATTAAACAAAAGAGAGGATAGAATTGCAGACCTTGAAGACAGAATTGCAACTAGTGATCATGAAAAGAAAGATATCTTAAAAATAGCAAGAGACCATGAAAAATCAATATAACCCCTACAAGATGAAGCAAAAAGAATAATATAAGATTAATTAGGATCAATGAAAAAGCTGTAGACAGCAAAAATGCCGTGAAAGGAAGTCTTCACAGAATGACAGGAAACATCCCAAAAGTAAAGAATTTGGCACACAAATAAATGAAGCATATAGAACTCCAAACAGCCATGACCAAAATAAAGTTACACTAAGATACATAATAATCAAGATTCCAGATATTCAGTGCAAAACCAGAATAGTAAAAGCTGTTAGAGAAAGGAAACACATCACCCAAAAAGGAAAGCCAATTAGATTCATAGCTGACATCTCAACACAAATCCTCAAGTCAAGAAGAGCTTGGAGTAAAGTATTTCAAATCCTGAAAGAAAATGACTTCCAATCAAGATTGATGTACTTTGAAAAACTATCTTTCAAAATTAATGGAGAAACAAGATCTCTCCATGACAAAGAAAAACTGAAGAAATTAATGAACACCAAACCAACCCCACAAAGAATACTGAAAGATATTCTAGACAGAGATAAAAATGACCATAATTCAAAGAATAACAACAGAAAGAAACCACTAGGCAGGACAAGCAATTAAACAGAGGGGAAAAGCAGGGAACCAACAGAAGGAAAATATCATGAGAAAGATAAGCTAATGCATATCAGTTACAACCATCAATGTAAATGGTCCCAATTCACCAATCAAAAGAAACAGATAGACAGAATCGATCAAGAAATAAGATCCAACAATACACTGTATATAAAAAACACATTTAACTCAAAAAGAAATTCATAGACTGAAAGTCAAAGGATGGAAAACAATCTTCCATGCAACAGGAACTCAGAAAAAAGCAGGGGTAGCTAAAGAGTTAAAGAAGGTCACTACATAGTTGATAGGGAAAAAATTCAAGAGGGAGAGATAACAATCATAAATATCTACACAAGAAATACAGGAGCACCCAACTATATAAAATAATTATTAATAGACAGGAAAAATCAAATAAGCAATAACATAATTATAATGGGAAAATTTAATACCCTATTGTCATAAAGAGATAGATCAACTAGATAAAAAATCAGCAAAGAAGTATCAAAACTGTAACAAACCTGTGAACAAATGGACTTAGTAGATGTTTTCAGAATGTTCCACCCAACATCATCAGAACACATATTCTTCTCAGCTGAGAAAAGCAGAATGAGCACAAATAAACAACTTAATATGGCACCTCAAGTGTCTAGAAAAAGAAGAGCAAGATAAGGCAAAGTCTATATGAGGGAGAAAATTATAAAGATCAGAGCAGAAATTAACTAAGGAGACTAAGAATGGAGACTAAGAAAACAATACAAAGAATTAATGAATTGAAGACTTGGTTCTTTGAAAGAACAAATAAAATTGATAAACCCTTATCCAACCTTATCCAAGAAAAGGAAAGAAAAGACTGAAATCCATAGGTTGAAGAATGAAAAGGGTCAAATCACTGCAGATCCTGTGGGAATTCAGAACATCATCAGTATCTACTTCAAAAATCTTTACTCTCATAGGATGGAAAACACAGAAAAAATGGACATATTCCTAGAAACATACAAATTACCAAGGCTGAATTAGGAAGATACAAAACTTTCGAATAACCCCATACTAATTACTGAGATTGAAATGTAAAACTTACCAACAAAGAAAATCCCAGGTCCTCATAGATTCATTGCTGAATTCTAAAAGAAATTTGGAGAAGATTTAATGCCAATACTCTTCAAACTCTTCAATGAAATTGAAAGGGAAACAATTCTCCCTAACTTATTCTTAGAGGCAAGTATTATCCTGATACCAAAACCAGAGAAAGACCCAACCAAAAAAGAGAACTAAAGGCCAACCTCCCTAACAAACATAGAGGCAAAAATCCTCAATAAAATAGTAGCAAACAAAATGCAGCAAATCTTCAAGGAGATTTATACACCATGACCAAGTGCAATTCATCCCAGGAATTCAGGGATGGTTCGACATTTGCAAATCAATAAATGTAATGCACCATATCAACAGAGTGAGAGACAAAAATCACATGATCATCTCAGCAGGTACAGAAAAAGTTTTTGACAAAGTCCAACACTCATTCATGATAAAAGTCCTACAGAAAATCAGAATAGATGGTATTTACCTCAGTCTGATAAAGCCATTTATGACAAATCAACAATCAACATCATACTAAATGGAAAACAATGGAAAGTTTTCACTCTAAAATCAGGAACAAGACAAGTGTGTCTACTATCACCTCTTCTATTCAATACAGTTCTGGAAACATTAGCCAGACCAATTAGACAAGAAAAAGAGATAAAAGGAATAAGGATAGGAAAAGAAGAAATTAAATTATTATTATTTGCAGATGACATGAAACTACATAAAGAAGACCCCAAAAACTCCACTAACAGGTTTCTAGACCTAACAAGCAAATTCAGCAGTGTAGCTGGGTACAAAGTCAATACTCAAAAATCAATAGCATTCCTGTACACAAACAACAATTAAAGAAATCATACTCTTCACAATGGCATCTGAAAAAGATGAATTACTTAGGAATCAATCTAATGAAGTAAAAGATCTATACAATAAAAATTATAGTACGCTAAAGAAGGAAATTGAGGAGGATATCAGAAAATGGAAAGATATCCTTTGCTTGTGGAGAATAAGAATCAACATAGTGAAAATGGCCATACTCCCAAAATCATTATACAGATTTAATGCAATGCTTATCAAAATGCTATTAGCATACCTCACAGAACGAGAGAAAATATTCCTAAAATTCACTTGAAACCAGAAGAGACCTAGAATAGCAAAAATATTCCTGGGCAATAAAGGCAAGGCAGGAGGCATCACAATCCCTGACTTGAAATTATACTACAAAGTTACTATGATAAAATCAGCATGGTACTGATAAAACAAAACAAAACAGAACAGAACAAAACAAAAACAGTCCTGAGAATCAATGGAACCAATTAGGAGATGCAGATACAATTACAAACACACTGAGCCACCTTGTCTTTGACAAAGAGGCCACACATGTTCACTGAAAGAAAAACAGCCTCTTTAAGAAATTATGCTGGAAAAACTGGCTCTTTCCAAACCAAAGAATAAAACTAGAACCATGTCTATCACCATGCATTAAACTAAAGTAAAAATGGATCAAGTTTATAAATATTAAGATATAAATACTAAAACTACTGGAAGAGAAAATAAGAAGAAATCTTGAAGACATAGGTGTAGGCAGAAACCTCATCAACAAAATCCAAGCTGCATAGGAAGTATTTCAAAGAATCAACAACTGGGATCTCGTCTTATTAAAAAGTTTTTGCAGGGCCAGGAGTTTGGCTCAGTGGCTTAAGCACCTGTCTGGCAGGTGCAAGGTTGTGAGTTTGATCCCCAGTGCCGAAAAAAAAAAAAAAGCTTTTGCACATCAAAAGAAATCACCAATAGAGTGAAAAGAAAACCCACAGAGTGGGAAAAAATTTTTAGCTAACTGTCTCTCAAACAAAGGACTTCTATCTGGGACATATAAAGAATTGAAAAAAAGCAGACACCCCAAATTCAAAGAGTCAATCCAAAAATGTGCATCTGAGATGAATATGCACTTCTCAGATGAAGAAATACAAATGACAAATAAATGTATGAAAAAACATTCAGCATCACTGGTCATTCAAGAAATACAAATTAAAACAACACTAAGATTCCATCTCACCCCAGAAAGAATGGCTACCATCAAGAAATCCATCATTAACAATTGCTGAAGGGGCTGTGGGGAAAAAAGGAGCCCTTCTCCACCGTTGGTGGAAGTGAAGATTGGTACGATCAGTCTGCGCAAATCAGTGTGGTGATTTCTCAGCAACCTAGGATTAGAGGAAATCAGTGTGGCGATTGCTCAAAAACCTAGGATTAGAGGTTCCATTTGACTCAACTATACCCCTCCTGGGTACTTTTCCAGGAGAATTAAAAATGTCATACTACAGCAACATATGTGCACGCATGTTTATAGCAACACAATTTGTAATAGCTAAATCTTGGAAACAACTCAAATGCCCATCAACCATGGAATGGATAAAAAGATGTGGTATTTTTATACAATAGGATACTACTCAGCTATAAAGAAGGATAAACTTGAGACTTTTATAGGTAAATCAATACAACTTGAGACCATACTCATAAGTGAAATACATCAGACATACATGTGTAAACATCATATTGTTTCCCTAGTGCAAGAAGTTGAAAGAGTAAATAAGATAAAAATAAATAAATAAATATTGTGAAATGGAAGAAGTTGTTCAAAATGAATGAAAAACTAGGATGGGATAAAAGGAAAAAAGAAGGAAGGGAAAAGGAAAAAAAATATATATGTACAAGTATATATGATAGTTAAGTTAGTTATACTACTAAGTTCTACTAGTTCACTAAAAAGAAAGGTTTATGTTTATATTGTTTGATCAGTTTTTCATGCCTATATCTTGTAATATGAGCAACCACTTAGAAGATACCAATAAGTAACCTATTAACTATTGTTACTCTCGTACTATTTTGTTGTGAAATTTTGTATCTTTTTTTATTGTTTTTCCTCTTTAAAATTAAAAAAAGTGAGCAGTCAGTGAGAACCCAAAAAAAAGCAGATATAGTTATCTTATTTTCAGATACAGCATGCTTCAAGCCAAAACTGATCACAAAAGACAAAGATGATCTTTATATACTAGTAAAGAGAAGAATTCAACAGGAAGTAATAACAACTGTAAATATCTGTTCTTCGAATGTTTTTGTACCCAGTTCATGCAAGAAAACCTACTGGACTTAAAAGAACAGATAGACAACAGTACAATCATAGTGGGGGGACCCCACTCTCACAGTTAAGTCAAGTAGACAAAAAATCAACAAAGAAACATCAGAGCTAAACCACACCATTGAACAAATAAATTTAACGGATATCTAGAATGTTTCATCCAACAATAGAATATACATTTTTCTCAACAGTGCATGAAACTTTTTCCAAAATACATATATCTGAGGCCATAAATCATACCTAAATAAATACAAAAGAATTTAAATCAGAGCCGGGCATGGTGGCACATGCCTTTAATCCCAGCACTTGGGAGGCTGAGGTAGGAGGAGCGTTGTGAGTTCGAGGCCAGCTTGGGCTACAACACGAGCGCAAGGCCGGCCTGAGCTACATACTGCGACCCTGCCTCAAAAAACCAGGGCCGGGAGTTTGGCTCAGTGGCTTAAGCACCTGCCCTGGCTGGTGTGAGGTTGTGAGTTCGATCCCCGGTGCTGCCAAAAAAAAAAAAAAAAAGAATTTAAATCACCCCCTGCATAGTAACAGATCATTGCTGAATGAAACTAGAAATTAACAGGAAATGAAACCACAGAAATTACACAAACACATGGCAATTAAATAATATATTACTGAGTAATCAATGGATCACAGAAGAAATTGAGGAAAAAAATAAATTTCCTAGAATCAAATGACAATGGAAATACAGCATGCTAAAACCTATGGGACATAATGAAAAGAGTTTGACAAGGCAAGTTTCCAGTTGTGAATACACACATAAAAAATACAGTAATTCCAAATTAATAACCTAATTATGCATCTCAAGATCTCAGAAAAACAAGAACAATCCAAATCTGAAACTAAAAGAAGGAAAGAAATTATAAAGATCAGAGCCAAAGTTAATAAAGCTTTTGATGGGCATAGGGACTATTTTCAAGATTATTGCTATTATAAATTGTACTGTTGGATATGTATATATCACTGCAGTATGATTCTTTTAACTCTATCGGGAAGATACTTAGAAAGAGAACAACTGGGTCAAATGGAATCTCTAGTTTTAGTGTTTTTTTGTTTGCTTGTTTTGTTTTGTTTTTTGCGGTACCAGGGATCGAACTCACAACCTCACACCTGCTAGGCAGGCACTAAGGCCACTGAACCAAACTCCCAGCCCTATTTTTTTTGAGGCAGGGTTGCACTGTGTAGTTCAGGCTGACCTTGCTCACACTGTAGCCCAACCCGGCCTTGAACTCACAATGCACCACCTACCTCAGCCTCCAGAGTGCTGGGATTAAAGGGGTGCGCCACCACACCTGGCTTCTAGTTTGTTTTTTTGAGGAATCTCCACACTGATTTCCACAGTGGCTGGATCACTCTACACTCCCACCAACAGAGTAGAAGCATTCCTTTTACCCCACAGTCCCACTAGCACTTGTTATTGGCTGATTTCCTAATGGTACCCATTCTTTCTGGAGTGAGATGGAATTTTAGGGTTGTTTTAATTTGCATTGTTTGAATGACCAGTGATGTTGAACATTTTTTCATATTTATTTGCAGTTTGTACTTCTTCATTTGAGAAATGTCTATTCATTTCAGATGCCCATTTTTGAACTGAATCGTTAAATCTGAGGGGTCTGATTTGTTTTTTTTTTTTTTTTTTTTTTTGAGGTTTTTTTTTTTAGTTTTTTGTATATTCTAGATGTTATTCTTTTGTCTGAGGAGTGGCTGGTAAAAATTTTTGTCATTCCATGGGTTGTTTCTTTACTCTGTTGGTAGTTTCTTTTGCTATGCAAAAGCTTTTTAATTTGATGTGATCCCAGTTCTTGATTTTTTGTAATATTTCCTGTGCAATTGTGGTTTTATTCGTAAGGTCTTTGTCACAACGGAGTACTACTCAGCCTTAAAAAAGGATAAACTTGAGTCATCTGTAGGAAAATGGATGCACCTTGAGACCATACTCTTAAGTGAAATAAATCAGACACACAAGTTTAAATATCACATTACTTTCCTTGTGTGAAAAACCTGAAGAGTAAATAAGGGGCATATTGAAGATAGATATTGAGACGTAGTAAGAACATGCTCAAGTGGGAAGGGGAACAACAGAGGGGAGTGAGAGGGAAGAAAGCAAAAAGAAAAAAAGAGAATGGAAAGAAAAAATGAAAACCACGCTTTTGTAAATGGTGAGAGGAAGAAGCATTGAGGGGAAGAAAAGGGAATGGGGAAAAAGAATTAAGAAGGTACAAATTCCCTATGATATATGTGACCAATATGTGTGACAAGTATGTACTAATAAAAAAGTTTTTTAAAAAAACAAAATTAAAGAAATTGATATTTTTAAAAAAATACAGAGGATCAATGGATCAAACAGTTGATTCTTTGAAAGGACAGGATGGGATTTGGGGCTAGGGGAAGATGAGAGGGAGAAGACAGAGAAGTAAAAAGGAACAAGATACAATATGTACATGTTCCAATTCTCCCACAGTGAATGTATTTACTATGTATCATAAACATATACTAATAAAAACAGGAGCAAGCCAAGTCCTAAATGCTGAGATGCTGTTGCCATGTGAACAGAGTATAGTTTAATTGGTAGGTTAGAGAGAGCATTTTGAATTTCTAGGAAGGACAGAATAAAAATAATTGGGGAAGATTAATCTACATAAGAGAAGATAATTAAGCAAATCAAAGAGAAGAAACAGAAGAATTAAAAGTCTAAATATTTTTATTACTTTGGGTAAGGCTAGAATAAGCGAACTATATGAATAATGTCTAGTGGAGGAGGTAACATTAAAGTTTAAATATGTCCTTCCCAGGCTTAGCGTGGTGGCCATGGAAATGCAAAGAAGGTAAAACGATGAGTCATTAAAGGTGAACTAACTCCACAAGGCAACCTCAGAGTGTAGGAGGAGAAGGTAAATGATAATTCAAAGATGATGCTTAATTTTTGGTGACTAGTTACCAGCAAGAGAACAGGTAAGGGAGGAGGAGAGATGTGAGCATGTTTTGAGCCATGACATATTTGAGATTACAAAAGAATATCTAGATGGAGAAGTTCATATGTGATTAAACAGGAATGCAGGAGAGAAACCAGACCTTGGGAGGCATCTAAATAGATGTGTGAGTTAAACTTGTGAGAATGGAGCACTCTAATAAAATAAAAAGAACATCATTCAAGAAGAAACGATGTTATATTCTTTAAAAGTTACAGAATGTTCCCAATCTCATCCTAATAAGATTAAAGCCTTACCAGTTTATTATTTGTGTGAGAGCGAACTAAATTTGTGTGATAATCAGTGGGAGGTATGAGTGAATCTTGAGAAGACAGAGTATAAATGTAGCAAAACATTTACTTTCTGATTTGCCCAGTTGGCTTGTATCAGAATCTGGATTATTTCTGTATACAGTTATGGGAAGCCTATTGCTGATAGAAAACTTGCTCCCTGGCTCCATGATAATAAATAGGTTAACTTCATTCTCAAGGTGTCTCACCCTGTGTGTAGGCAGAATGTCAGAGTACAACAAAGTGTTCTTAAGGACACTGTGGGAAGAACAGGTAAGCTAAAAGTCATGAATCAGAAGACAATTCAGTCATTGCTCACCACGATAGAAAGATGTCACAAAAAATACATAGATGAAGATATTAGAAGACCAGTCACCTCCAGTTGGGTAAGAACCCAGACAGGAAGGGAAGAATAAAGAAAAGGATATGAGTGTATATAAACAGCTTTGTTACCTGCTTCACAATTTTGTTTTGTGACTTTATGTAAAAGTAATTTAAAAGAAGTTGGGAGAGGCTACATGAGAGATTTTTACTCTGATGAGCATGTGCAGATTTTATTTCACATTAAGTATTTAGAAGATGTAATGTAAGTAAAGCAAATTCTACAAGAATAAGAGCAAGCAATGCCAGGGTTTTGGAGGATTTTATTGCAATCAAAGTCTGATGAAGTTGGGCTGAATAAAAATTATTCCACCCTGGAAGACAAAGTAGGTAGAAATCTTGAAGACATAAGGGTAGGCAGAGAGTTCATGAACGAAACTCAAATTGCATGGGAAGTACTTTAAAGAATCAACAACTGGGATCTCATCTTATTAAAAAGTTTTTACAAGATCAGTTAATACTCATATGATTAGATCAATTTTACATGTCTGTATCTGTTAATGTAAACAAACATGTTGAAGATAATGATACGCAATATTGCAACCATTGTCAAGTTCCTATCATCTTGTTTTATAAACCTATTTTGTTACTGTTGTGGATTTGCTGTTGTCGTTTGTTTGTCTCTTTTGCTTTTTATCTTTCTTATATGTGCCTTTTTTCTCTTAAATAAAAAAATTGAAAAAAATTGAAAAGTTTTTGCACAACAAAAAAAAAAAAAAAAAAAAACCAAGACTGAAAAGAAAACCCAAAGACTGAATAAAATTTTAACCAACTGTCCATTCAGCCAATTGTCCTATCTAGAACACATAAAGAACTGAAAAAGAGCAGACACCCCAAATTCAAAGACCCAATCCAAAAATGGGCATCTGAGATGAATACACACTTCTCAGATGAAGAAATACAAATGCAAATATATATATGAAAAAATGTTCAATATCGCTGGTCATTCAAGAAATGCATATTAAAACAACACTGAGATTTCATCTCACCTCAGAAAGAGTGGCTATCATCAAGAAACCAGTCAATAACAAATGCTGGCGGGGCTGTGGGAAAAAGGAACTCTTCTCCACTGTTAGTTGGAGTGCAGACTGGTACAATCACTGTGGAAATCAATGTGAAGATTCCTCAAAAACCTAGGATTAGCGGTTCCATTCGACCCAATTATATGCTTCCTGGGTATTTTCCCAGGAGAATTAAAAATGTCATACCACAGCAATATATGTGCACCCATGTTTATAGAAGCACAATTTGTAATAGCTAAATCTTGGAAACAAACCAAATGCCCATCAACCACGGAATGGTTAAAAAAGATATGGTATTTTTAAGCATTGGAATACTACTCAGCTAAAAGAAGAATAGGATGTTATAAGTAAATGGATGCAATTTGAGACTATATTCATGAGTGAAATAAATCAGACATGACTGCATAAACATCATATTGTCTCTCTAGTGTAACAGGTTGAAAGATCCAAAATGTACAATAGATATTGTGAAAGGGCAGGAAACTGCTCAAAAGGATAGAACAACTGGGATGGGAGAAAGGAGAAAAAAAAGAAAGGGAAAAGAATATATGTGTGTGTGTGTGTGTGTGTGTGTGTGTGTGTGTGTATGTTTGTGTGTGTATTTAGCTAAGATAGTTATACTACTAATTTCCATTAGTTAATTGAAAAGAATGGTTTATGCTTATATTATTTGATCAATTTTTCATGCCTATATATTATAATTTGACCAACTATTTTGAAGATAACAATACACAATATATTCACAATTGTTAATCTCCTATTGTCTTGTCTTGAAATTCTGTATCATTGTGTTTGTTGTTTTTTTTCTTTGAAATAAAAAAAAAAATTAAAAAAAAATGATTCCAGCCTTAGGTTCTGGTTACCCTAGCCACCTTCTGAAATAGAAAAAAATTGCAAATAAGGAGAAATATTTGCATTCTTCAACTGTCTATGATTCTGATACCCAGGCTCAGCATCAACAGAAAAGGATGAAGTCATGCTACATCTTTCTAGGAAGGATCCAGATCCCATGGGGTCAACCACAAATATCGCCACCATTCACTTCCCCTTGGTCCCTCCCCAACTCACTAAACAATTGCTTCTTCATCTCCCATCTTTCTACAACCAAGAAATCCAGAAACTAATTTGGCAGAAAGTAGTAGCAAGTCAGTAGTACTTTCATAGAGTACTTTCTGAAAGTGAAATCTCACAAAATCGATACTGTGTGAACGTAAAAAGAATATCCTAATAGCAATACATTTTGAAACTTACACTCTTTCTGTCACATTGTATTTCAAAACACCAGAGAAGGAGACTGGAGTAGGAGAATATAAGGAAAGAAAGAAAGGAAGGAAGAAAGAAAGAAAGGAAGAAAGAAAGAAAGGAAGGAAGGAAGGAAGGAAGGAAGGAAGGAAGGAAGGAAGGAAGAAAGAAAGAAAGAAAGAAAGAAAGAAAGAAAGAAAGAAAGAAAGAAAGAAAGAAAGGCTGAAAAAAAAATTATGGTCGTTGAAATCACGCTAGAACCTAGTTCTTAGGCTGCTATGACTCTTCAGCCTATCACTCTGGATTAAATAGGATTCACAGTAGTGGACAGAAATCAGTAACATGGGAAACTCACTCCCTTTTTAAGAATAAGAGAAAGAAATTATTTCTGGGACGTCTTTAGGTTATTGGGAGAAACCAAGTAACCAGCTCAATGGGGACAGCAGGACCCCAGCCTCTTCCTCTTTGTTCCCAGGCTGTGAGATGAGCAGTTCTGAGGCAGCGTACACTCTCGCTCTGGTGTGTGACGTCATCACAGCCCTCTAAACAACAGGACCAACAAATCATGTAGTAAAATCTCCAAAACTATGAGCCAAGATAAACTTTTTTGTTTTATAAATTGATCATCTCAACTTATAAAAGTAGTTCTTAAATTGATAGAAAGATATCACAGTAGCTATCAGCAGTGTATTGGAATAGGTTATGAAATCTATAGTTACAGAATGCAAGCAGCTCTTACTAATTTAAAAAAAATCTCAAACATCAACATCCCAAGTAGATCACAAAGGATCAATAAATTCAAAAAACTAAATTAGGTGTAGGTCTTATTTTCTGATAATAATAATGTTTTTTTTTGATAATAATAATTTAAATGAGTAAATAAAAAAGAAAATTACAGATACCAAATACCAAGTCAAATAAAATTTAAAAGATAAACATCTAAATAACTTTTGCTCAAAAAAGTAATTAAGACTCATAATTTAAAGTTTTTTGTTGTTGTTAGGTTTTGGGGTTTTTTGTTTTGTTTTGTTTTCTGTTTTTTTGTTTTTTTGTACCCAGGATTGAACTCATGACGTCATGCTTGCCAGGCAGCCACTTAAGCCACTGAGATAAATCCCTGGCTTTTTTGTTTGTTTGTTTTTTTGAGACAGGGTCTTGCTATGTAGTTCAGGCTGGCCTTGAGCTGACTTTGTAGCCTCGAACTCATGGCATCTCCTGCTCAGCCTTCTGAGTGATGGGATTACAGGCATGTGCCACCATGCCCAGTATAATTTAAAGTTAAAAGCAATAAGCACACTACATATAAAAGTTTTAAACTGGCTGTGGTGGCACACACCTGTGATCCCAGCACTCTAGGAAGCTGAGCCAGAAGAATCACAAGTTCAAGCCCATCCCGGGCACCTTCGCAACTTGGTGAGAACCTGTATCAAAATTACACTTTTTAAAAAAGTTGGGTGTGTAGCTCAGTGTGAAGGCCTTGAGTTCAGTCTCCAGGGTGGGATAGTAGGGGGTGACATAAGAGAGGAAGGAATCAGAAATTTTGACAGCAAGACGAGGCGGCACTAAGGTCGCAGTGGGTGCGCGTGAAACCAAGGACTCGTAGAGGAAGGCACGAGCACATGGCTGGGGAAAGCAGCATCATGGTGCCCTCACAGTGGGGAAAGAAGGAGGAACATCTAAGAGAAAAATAGTAAGTTCCAAATACCTTAGCTCTGCTTTGCCCAATTATCGCTCCTAAACCACTCCAGGCTCTGCAACAGAGAGTGGTTCTCCACCTGTTATCAATTAATAGCAGTATCTTTTACTTTTCATTATGTTTATGTTGTGATAAATATTGATTATCATTTTTCAAAAGTTTATAAAATAGAGTTGGGGATTTAACTCCACGGGAAAGCGACTGCCTGGCAAGTGCAAAGTCCTGAGTTCGATCCCAGGTACCAAGATTTATAAAATAAACTGGGCATGGTAAGGTACTCCTGTCCCAATATTTAGGAGGCTAAGGCAGAATGGTCTAGAGTCTGAGGCCAGCCTGGGCAACATGGTGACATTCTGTCAAAAAAAGAAAAAGAAACAGAAAATGAAAACGAAATGACAAAGTGAGAGGAGAGGAGATAAAAGGAAAGATTCATTGGACAAATCAAAATTCAAAATTCTCAATCTTAATCATATACCTTAGTAAATAAGAATTAAATTGAAAGAATTAAGCATTCAAATGAAGAGATTTAGAAAGAAAAACTACAAGAGCAACTTTAGCAAAGTGAGAAAATAGAATCTTTAAATTAAAAACAAAGATTGACAAATTAAAAAATGACCAATGATAAGAAACAGCGAGGGAGACTTTGTGGAGCTGGGAAGGGGTTCTACACATGGGAGACCTAGGGTGGTGGTAGAGGGGAAGAGGAAGTAAAAATGAGTAAGAGGTAACATGCATATGTAACACTTCCCCAAGATGAATGCAATTATTATGTACTGCATATTATTATTTATGTATTGCAAATTATTTTTTATTATATATACTAATAAAACTAAAAAAGATAATACATTGATAAAATTATTATTAAGTTATAGAGGAAAAAATAACTAAATAACTGAGATAAGTAAAAGATTGTAAAGACATTGGTATAAAGGAAATAGTAATTATGATAGTATACATATATTGGTTTCAAAATTATGAATAAAATGACAGTTTATTTTAAAATATAAATTAATGAACATAAGTCAAAATAAAAAACAAGACATAAATATGTGTGGAAAAAATTTATAAAAGTGTCAACTAATTTTTCAAAAAAATAATCAAAGCTTTATCCAAATGATTTTATCATGTAGTTTTATCAAACTTAGCAAACTTATAGAGAACTAATTATTATTATTCTATTTAAGCTGTTTAAAATCACAAAAAATATAATTTCTCAAATCATTTTACAAAGAAATGCAATACTGGCCAATGTTTAAAATACTGGTTAAAATCATAAAGGAAAAAAGATTATTATTATGAAAATACATGCAATATCTTAAATAGAATCAAGCAGGACATTTTAAAATACCAAAATTAGGTAAGATTTATTCTAGGGATATAAAAATTGTTCTTCTAAGAGTTGCTTTCATTGATTTCCACAATTCCTATCCCTCATCACTTTTATTCACATCTTTCCTATTATTCCAAACCTAACTGAAATGTTTCTTTCTGATGCTCACATGTAAAATAATCCATCTTGTATACATGAAATCTAACTTTTTTCCCCAAATAGATACCCGAACATCATTTGTTGAACAATCACATTCCCTATTAGCAATTCTTGCTTTATCATTTATTTATCCCACTTTTTCATTGGTCAGGTCCTGCATTCTTCATTGTTTTCTCTGTTTTTCTTTCATTACTGAGTACATGATATTTTCCAAGCACTGTTTTAGGTGCTTGGGTGCATCAATGAACAAAAGATTTTTGTACTCGTTAACATTTGTATTATAGTAGAGGAAGTCAGACATTAAACAATAAACATAATACATAATCAAATTGTTCAATATCTTTGAAAAATGATGTGTTATTAAGAAAGAAAAAGATAATAAGAGCAATTCAAAAATTGAAAGTTCTGGGAGATGGGAAATTTGTAGTTTGAAACAGATTGGTAAGCCTGTCCCTCATCAACGAAGACCTGAAAGAGGTGAGAGATTCAAGCCAAGCAGATATATAAAGGGAAAGTTAACTAAAACTAGGTTATGCCTGATAAGTTTAAGGAATAGCCATAAGGCCAGTATGCCTGAAGGTAGGAAAGTAAAGAAGAGAAAGATAATGCCTGAGAGAGCAGATTATGTAGGGTTTTCTAAGCAACTGGAAGAATTTAGGCTTGATTCTGCATGAAACAGGCAATCGCTACAGTATTTTAAACTGTGGGGCTACTTAAACATATTTGCTTTTCAGAAAGATCATTCCGACAACTAATCTGAAAATAATTTTATATAGGTATCAGGATAAAAGCAGGGAGACCTATTAGGAAAAAATTAATCAGGGAAGAGATTATTGTGGTGCAAATTAGCAGGGCAGACAGTGAGAAATTGTTCAGATCTTTGTTTTATTCTGAAGGTATACCTACCAAACATATCCTAACATACTGGGTGTATAATATGCTTGTTTAGGAAATGTTGAGTTTGAGATGCCTATATAACATGCAATTTGAGATAAGTAGCTGACAGATACAAAAGTTGGAGTTGCCAGGCATGATGTTACGCATCCGTAATCCCAGCATTCAGGAAGCTGAGGCAGGAGGACTGTCATGAGTTCAAGGCCAGCCTGGGCTATATAAGCAAATTCAAAGCCAGCCTGCACTACATTGTGAGACCCTGTCACCCAAAAATGAAAAAAAAGTTGGAGTTGGGGAAGTATGAGCCAGAAATATAAATGTGGGAGTCATTCGTAAATGAATATTTAAATTCATGAGTGAACATGACATCACCAAAGCAGACAGAGATTGGAAGAAGAATAAGGGCTGAGCCTTGGGTGTGTTGTTACATTAAGATTGCAGGCGGTGAAAACCCTGCAAAGAAAAATGGATAGGTAGTGAAATAGAAAGAAATCCTGGGAACCACATGACGAAATGTTGCCAAGGCAGTAGTAGTTATCAATGAATTATACTGACAGGTTAGGATGAGGAAAGAGACACTGAGATTAACATTATGAAGATCATCAGTGACCCAAATACCTATTGACACAATTTTGTGTGTGATTCAGGGGGTTGAAACCAGGTCCTTCACACTGAGTTACATCCCCAGCCCCTTTTATTTTTTATTTTGATGCAGGATCTCACTAAATTGCCCAGGCTGTGGTCGAACTTGTGATCCTACTTCCTGAGTATCCCATAGTGCAGCAACCACAGGCTTGCTCCACCAGCTTAGCATGGTTTTAAGAAAAAACGAAAGAGAGAAGATAAACCACGAGTACAAACAATGCTTCTTCAAAGGTGTGCTGTGAAAAGGAGTGAATAAACTGAATGGTGTTTTCTTTTGTCTTTCACTCCCAGAATGTGATCTGGATGCCTTTACTTTTCTCTTGCTCATCTAACCGGCTTGTCAGAAAACTGTTTTTAGGTTTGAATGTGCACTGTCCAGGGCAGGGAAAAAAGAAGGAAAACTTCGTGCACTGTGTGTTGTAGCAGACACCGTCACAGGAAACCGGAGTGCAAAATGCCATCGGCCATCTCTGCTGTGCCTCCCTGTCTGTGATGTGCTTCCCTGCCTTGTGATGTTTACATGAAGTCATGGTGATACCTAGGCTTTCGATGTATGACAGGGCAAAGCTTCTGCCTGCTCTTAGTAAAAACGTTTTAAATATCCAGAATGTACATGGAAAAAAAACTTGATGGTGGTGGTGGTTGAGAAAAGTAGAGTCAAGACAGTAAGTTAACTGGAAGGATCTTGTAGAAAATGAAAAAATGATACATGAGAAACAGGAATTGTTAAAATGCTGTTCCTAAATAGAAAAAATGGGAATGACATTTAATAAGTAGAGAAACTGGCATTAGATAGGACAGTTACTTCACGTCTGGAAACTGGCAGGAAAGCAAAGGGAGGGGTTAAAGCCTTTAAGTAAGTAGATGGACCAGTGGGAGCCTATGAAATTTTCCTTCTGATAGGTTCCATTTCTTCAGTAAAGGAAGAAGTATGGTCATCAGCCAGGAACTGGAGAGTTGTTAGGAACTGAATTAAATGGGGAAAAGTCTGAAACAATCAGAACAGCAAGAGACAAAATTTCTAACCTGACAACAATAAGGGGCCATTTGAGGTCCAGGCAAGTGAGACCAGGCAACTTGGTCATATTTTTCTCCAGGCTTCAATTTCACTGACAAGGTACAGCTTCAAAACAGTACAGATTTGGACTTAACTAGAATATACTTACCCCAAAGAATAGTACAGAGAAGACAAAATAATGAAGCATATATGTAAAAAAGTATATCTAGTCATCTGTTTTGTTGGGACAAAATATCTGACGTATGCAAATTAAAGAGGAAAAAAGTTTATTTTGGCTCAAGTTTCAGAGGTTTCAGACTGTGGCTGGCTGATTCCAAGGCAAAACCAGCACAGAGAAAGCCAGAGAATTGTACTGGCAATGGGCTATAAATTACACTGCGTGCAGTGTGGAAGAGCTGATAGAGTTGGAGAGGGGTGGAGAAAGGATCTAGTCTAAAGTAATTAGAGTGAGGGAAATAAGGATCTAGTCTTGTTATGGTTGATACATTGTGTCAACCTGAGAAGTTTAGAAGTTTCACTAAGAGATCCATCAGGAAGACAGGGTCCTTACTTTGTAAATATCCTCAGCCTGTGCAAGAGGAAGTCACAGAGATGATGTGAGTGCTACACCAGCCCTGGGTGGGTGGTAACCTGTTTATGATATAAGGGAGGAAAAGAGGTCCATCTGCCTCACTAGGCGAGTGTCCACTTCCTCCTTCTCTGCTCTCTGTACATCCCTCCCAAAGCTGTGTGCTCAGTCACAGAGGATGATCACCCCCAGTAAAGGAGGACCAGCTGGACGAGTGTTACTGAATGTGTGCTGTTGGATGGTGTATTTCTTGCTGGCACTCTTGCCCTGTACTCCACTTCTGGGCCAAGACCTTAACAGCTTTCCTATACCAAGCCTTCTGCCATGTTTCTACCCTGGAGCAAGTAAACCATGGACTGAATACTCTGAAACTATGAGCAAAATTAAATCTCCCCTTTAAATTGAGGGTGTCACATAACATGCTTTCTCTGTAAGAGATACTTGAAAATTTTTTTCTTTGTCCTTGAAATTCAAAAGTCACCAGGATATGTCTAGTTGTTGTCTTCATCAAATTTTAAAGGTACTCTGTGAGCCTTCTTCACTTACAGACCTACTTCGTTCTTCAACTCTGGAAAGTTTTCTTCAATTAGTTCCTTATTGTTTTGGATTCATTTCCTTTTTCTTCTGTTTCAAGTATTTCTATTACAAATAAATTACATCTCCTAGATGGATCCTCTACATCTTTTTCTCTTTTTGCATCTTTATTTCTTTGACCTTTTCCTCTACATTCTGCAAGAATTTCTCATTTTGCATTTACTTCAGCAGTTTTATTTTGTGATGCACCCTACTTACATGCTTACTTCAACTCTCTAAAATCCAAGATATCTTCCATTTGCTCTAACACCGTCTGTTTTATCATTAAGCACGTCTCTCATGACCTCTCTTACGTTTAAAACTTTCTAGTTCATCTGTGAAAATGAGTACATCTGCTTCAAGAGGAAGTGTTTTCTCACCTCTGTTCCTTTTTTTTCTTTTTTTTTTTTTTTTTGCGGCACCAGGGATTGAACTCACAGCCTCGCGCCTGCCAGGCAGGCACTTAAGCTGCTGAGCTAAACTCCCGGCCCTGGTTTTGTGAAGCAGGGTCGCACTATGTAGCTCAGGCCAGCCTTGCTGCTCGGGCTCGCGTTGTAGCCCGAGCCGGCCTCAAACTCACAACGATCCTCCTACCTCAGCCTCCTAAGTGCTGAGATTAAAGCCATGCGCCATCACACCCGGCTCTCTGTTCTTTTTTCTGAACTGCTGTATTATCACCTTACCAATAGCTCCTCCTCAGTGAAGTTCAAAAATATGGTCTTGCAAGTGTTGAAGCTGAAGAACATGGAAAATGGTCAAGTGCTCTAAACTTACAAATTAAATAAGACTTTTCAGCATAAGATATTAAGAAAGGTCATATTGGCACCATTTGAATAGAAACACTAATTCCTTATTGAAAAGTGTTACATATATTATAAAAACGGTACTCCAACCTGGAGACGTTTTTAAAAATTAGATCAAGGAGCCTCTAGAATGCCCCTGAAATACCAGCTCAAAGTCGAAAACAAACACAAATTTGACTTATAAAAATTTGAAAACATTTACTGACATGGGAAAGGAAGCATGAAAATGTCAAGCAGAAAAATGAGCCGGGCGTGGTGGCGCACGCCTTCAATCCCAGCATTCGGGAGGCTGAGGTAGGAGAAGCACTGTGAGTTCGAGGCCAGCTTGGGCTACAACGCGAGCGCAAGGCCGGCCTGAGCTACATAGGGCAACCCTGCCTCAAAAGACTAGAGTCGGGAGTTTGGCTCAGTGGCTTAAGCGTCTGCCCTGGCAGGTGCGAAGTTGTGAGTTCGATCCCCGGTACCGCAAAAAAAAAAAAAGAAAATGGTAATTGTGGAGTTTAAACTTCTGTCTTTTTGTCTCTAGCAAACATAGAAAAGGGTGCAGTACATTTTCAACAAGGTATGTAATGGAACAGGCAGATCTGACTGGCATCTAGCATGGCAAAATGTGTCAAAGGGCATCACAGTATCTCTAAAAAAAACAATTTCCTCCCGGTCTTAATTTGATTTCCTTGGTTAAGTTTACCTACCAGGGAGAGAATGTAATCATAGGCTGATAAAAATGTCTAGTCAGCTGGCAGTTACAATTGTACACATAAATTAATAAATTGTATTTTCAAGTATACACTAGTCTCCTGCAAGTTTTATTAAACTGGCTTAACTATCCAAAGTACTCATTACTTTCAGGAAGCATATTCAAATTTTAAGCCAAAAGATCAGATCTAGGACCATGATAACCTCATTAGGAGACACTGCTTGGGAGGCCCCGCCTGAAGTTTTTGTCAGCTTCTAATCAAAATCATAATTATCAACCTTCAGGGATCCAGTGGATCCCAGAGCTCATGATTTCCATTCACTGGATGCATTCCTTAATAACTCAGCAAAGGTCACGTGTCTCCTACAAAACTTAGTTAAGTCCAGATGATACT
This sequence comes from Dasyprocta punctata, assembly GCA_004363535.1. Taxonomy (NCBI): domain Eukaryota; kingdom Metazoa; phylum Chordata; class Mammalia; order Rodentia; family Dasyproctidae; genus Dasyprocta; species Dasyprocta punctata. The sequence goes on along the minus strand of RJWM01000827.1, from coordinate 57,022 downwards.
CTTTTCACATAAGTGCCTTTACTGTACAATTTTATAATGTACCTTTCTCTTCTAAAAATCATTCTAATAGGAAGAATGGTAGAAGTGTGTGAAGGATTACAAAGAGTTATCCTAGATACCATATTATCTAAAAGAAGTAGCAAAGAAAGGGAAGGAGGAAGAGAACAGAGGACAGGGGAGAAAAAAAGGAAATAAAGTGATGAAAATGAGGAAGGGAGAGAGGGAAGAAGAGCAAAAGGAAGGGCATCTCTAATTTGAATTTTGTGGAACACAAGTGGGACTTACCGTCTTTTATGATTACTGGCCGTTTTAATTTCTGTGAATTATCTGGTCACATCAGTTTTTCTCTCCCTCTTCCCTTTGGTAGATTTGTGTATTAGACATCAATTATATTTCTAATATCAACATATTTTTGTGGCAAAATGTTATTTGTTGGTATGCTATCTTTCAAGGTTTTATAGCATCTATTGTTATACAGAAATTTTTAACATTTATAGTCAAGTATTTCTCATCTTTTTAATGTTTGTTTCTTGCTTAAAAAGCTCTTATCTCTATTTCCAAATGATAAAATATTCTGCCATATTGTTTCTGGTAATTTCACTGCTTTAGTGAATTATATCTTTAATCATGGTGGGGGAGTTAAATTATTTTTAAAAACACACTTGTATGAGATTTTCCACCACTCATTTTGTGCTTTAGTCAGTATGTTGTCATTAAAAGAAATGGTCAGAGAAGTATATTGTGTGAAACAGAAAAAATCTAAAAGACACAGTACAACAGAAAACTCTGGGTCTCTGCTTAAAGATCATCTCCTTAAAAGCACTTTCTTTGACCTAGTCAAATCTCACTTTTATTCACCTATCTGTCCGGTTCTATTTTCGCATTTTCTACTGCTACTTGAAAAAATTGCAAGGTAGTTTTATCTGTCTCACTATGAAGGCAAGGGGCTTTATATTCTTCACCACTGTATCTCTAGGATCTAGAACAATACTGATACAGGTAAAGAAGTTATATAATCAAATCAAAATTTTTAAATGCCAGGTAAACTAGAAGACGTGAAGCTTTACCCCATCAGTCAATGAACTAAGGCTAGTTAAAGATGTATTAAGGAAAAGAATATGCATCTTTTATTTGGAAATTCACATTACTTTAAAAATAAAATCTTTTGGGATGTGGTAGCACACAGCTGTAATTCCAGCACTTGGGAGGTTGAGGCAGGAGGACTGCTGTGAGTTCAAGGCCAGCATGGACTACATAGTGAGTTCAAGGCCAGCATAAACTACATAGCGAGATTCTGTCTCAAAAATAAATAAATAAATAAAATCTTACCCTAAAAAATCAAACTACCCAGCTTACCCTTTGTACTTATGTATTTTATTCTTTACTATGACCCTTGTTAAACACAATGAAGCATATCTATACAATGAAACACTAATTGGCCACTAAAGAAGATGTAAGTATATTTATTGATGCAAAGTTTATGGGAAAAATGCAACAAATTTATTGTCTCATATTTGTAAAAATTACACATATGTGAATGTAAAGGCACAGTTGAAATGTACTTCAAAATACTAATGGTAACTATTCTTTTATTTATTTATCTTTTGCGGCACCGGCGATTGAACTCACAACCTCGCGCCTGCCAGAGCAGGCGCTTAAGCCACTGAACCAAACTCCCGGCCCTAGTTTTTTTGAGGCAGGGTCGCACTATGTAGCTCAGGCCAGCCTTGTGCTCGCGTTGTAGCCCAAGCCGGCCTCGAACTCACAACGCTCCGCCTACCTCAGCCTCCCGAGTGCTGGGATTAAAGGCGTGCGCCACCACGCCCGGCTATGGTAACTATTCTGAATATGGGGTTTGATGTTCTTTCCTCTGTATTTTTCATTTCTCTAAAATAAACATGTACTACTTAAGTAAAAAGGAAAAATGTTTTAATGATGGACATCCAGTTCTAATCTCAACCTCCCCACTAGTATGTATTCCCATGCTAGAGAGTAGAAAGCTAAAAAACAATTTCCCAGAAAACCCTTGCAGAAAAGTTTATATAAGAAATGAAAAACAAAAAGTAACACAGAAGCCAACTGACTGTTGTTTCAGACATTTTCAAGTGGCAAGTTTAGTCACAGAGAGGATGTGTATAGCCTACCTATCAACAACTAGTTGCGGAGGGTCCCTCACTCCTGGAATACAACTACTACAACATATTCTAACTTCCATAGTTCAGTGGTGAACTCCTTCACTGCAGCAGTCCCGTGGTGGGCCAATACCACTGCACACACGCTTTGCTGGGACTCCTTTCTGGAGACTTACACTTCAGTCCATTCCTCCCAATCCACCAACGACTTAACAAGAAACTAAGGTAGTTTCAGAATTCCCAATAGTAGCAGTTAAGTTTCCTATAAGCCACCACTAACACAAAAATGAAAAACTGCCTAACACCAAGTTCTTAAATAATATATAACCCTAATTCAAAGTGCAGGTAGAGAATGCAAGACTAAGCACAGAAATGTAAGTGTACAATAAGGACAAAGGCTCACAAAAACACACTACCATGTCCTAGGGTCATTCTTTTTGGTAGATCTATGGGATAATGCAAATCTTTTTTTTTTTTTTTTTTTTTTTTTGCGACACCGGGTATCGAGCTCACAACCTCGCGCCTGCCTGACAGGCGTGTAAGCGGCTGAGCCAAACTCCCGGCCCTTGCAAATCTTATTTTTGTGTATCAATTTCCTCCATACCTTTTTGGGAGAGGAAAATGAAAGAATCTTTCCACAGCAAAAAAAAAAAAAAAAAAAAAAAATCTGGATATATCATTAAGTGTTAAGAGGCAACTAGGAGGATTAATTACAGGTATTAATCTGCATGAAACATTATAGTACACACAGAAATATGTGCCGCAGTCCTAAATAGGGAAGCAACTCCCCATAGTCGTGACCCTAGAACAAATATTTATGTATTTTAATGGTACAGCTGACTGCTCTCTGCTAGAAAAGAGGCAGCTATCTTGGAAGCTAAACACATGAGGTGAAACTACCCAGTGCTGAGGCACTGGCAAGTTTCCTTGCTTATAAAAGCAGAAGTACATCCCTCAGAATTAGTTATTTTAAAAAAGTATAAAACAGAAGTGCTTTCAGCTACCCAATCCTTAAAAGAAGTTTCATAGTGACAAAAGTAAAGTAAACATAAAAAGATTTGCTTTAAAATATTCCTTTAAAAAATCCACTTACCTAATATTTATCTATTTCTGAATTGCTGCTTATTCCTCCAGTTTCACTATTCCTCATTAGCTACATAATTCGGCTTCAAAAGAGAAATACACAGGACCAAGACAAGGACAAGTCATACTTCTTTATTCACAAGCGGAAATAACCATGAAGTGTCACAATGCATTTGTAATGATTAAAGAAGCAGACAAAATAAATCATTCTTAAACTATAGAAATTCCTATCAAGTAACTTTATCAGAATTAGACAAAAAAAACCCTTTACATCTATTAACCTAGTTTTATAGCTACTCTATAAATGTCATTTGATACTACTCTTATTAACAGTATCTATGCATGACAAGTTTTTAATTTTGATGAACTTAAATTCTGGATCTTTTAAAGGGGTATTGCTGTGATTAAAGAAACCTTTGGCTGTCCACATATCACAAAGATATGCACCCATGTTTTCTACCAAAAAAAAAAAAAAGCTTTATACTTTTTAGCTATTACATTTAGGTGTATGATACAACTCAAATTCATTTTGGTGAGGTAGTGGGGTCATGGATGATTTTTCAATATGGATATTCAGCTACTTTATTCTGGCCCCACTTGCTGAAAAGATTTTCCTTCCCTGTTGGATTGCTTTGTCATTTTTGTTAAAAATCAAGTGATCAGGAAACTATAAACCTGTTTTTACGGCCTTTCTTCTATTCCACTGATTCATTTGATTACTAGATACTACTTTCTACAATAATCTTTTATTGCTTTGTTTAAGCCTAAATAAAATGTAGAAATTAAAGTAAATGAATGAGACTGAAATGAGCCTAATTTTTGAAAATTGTATGACTGCTTTGCAACACTCCATAATTACTATTGTATCAAGACCAAAATATGTTGACCCACAAATAACTGAAAAACTACATATACTTTTTTATTACCTTCAACTGAAATTACATATGAAAAATATTTCACTAATTTTGCTTCACAATTTCCTCCCAAATTTCCTCTCATTGGTTCTAAATCATTCAATAAAACCACAATTAGTAAGCTTTTTAAAAAATTCTTAAAAAGTCATGTGTTAAAGCTGAAAGATGGGTACACATTCTACTTAGTGAAATAAATTATGTTAAATTTATTTTACAATAAATAATAAGATGTTAAAAAGGCCACGTATCAACTTTAAAAATGTGCTTGGTAAAGAAAAAAGTACACTAGTTCCTTTATAAAAAGAAGTTCTATAAAATTTCCTTTGAAGTTTAACTTGGAAAAGAAGCTTAAAAACAAGAATACAGTACAATATTAATTTATAAAATAAAAACCAGAGCAACTCCCAAAAGGGAAAAAACATAATCTGCTATGAGCAAGTTGTACATCACTCTTAAAAACTGTGGGTTCTATTAATTTTGTTCAAATTAGCATAGAAGGTTCTCTACTACCACTGCCATTCTTTTTTAAAGGAGATAAACTAAACTGTCAAACCTATAATTTTCAATAAAGATACAGTTCAGCAGCATGAATAAAGGTTGCCAAATGGGGAGTAACGCCAAAACACTTTTAAGATTCACAATTTGTTCTTAACCTGAAATTTTCTTTTGAAGTATAATATCCAGACTTTTCTAGATACAATTAACTCCAAACACTTCAAGAAAGTTTGCTAAAATAAAATAGGAATATTTATTACCTTTTCCACTGGTATCAGTAAAAAACCACTAGAAATTGTATTTTCGTTCTTTAAATGATCTGCATGAAAACCAAATAATTGGTACAAGATAAATTCAGTTTTAAGAGCCTCAAAACATATCAAAAGACAGAAATAATGATTTTCTATTAATGATAGGAAACAAGATCTGACTTAATTTAGAGTTGACATTTATAAATTGGAAGCAAAAAACTTCCAAAGATCAACCAGAACAGTAACAGATAGAGAATATCATTTGTGCATTTCCAAGGTTCATGACTATAGTTATATATCCAGAGGACCAACAAGAGTTCTCAGCTCCAATGTCAAATAACAGGATTTGGGCAAGCACTCTTAGCATCACTTTTATTGAATATGCACTACATGCACATGATGCAGGTGGGGAAGAAGTTTATGAATCCATGCATTACAGACAAGATAGACTGGTACTTCTGCCAAACGTGCACTGAGTCAATTAGGACACCGCTCAAAGTTCCTTAGACTTAATGGTTTCCATGAGAGTAAGTTTGGATGCAGAGCTGTGCACATATCCCAAAGCATCCTCTTCATTTGGTTTCCTGAGCTTTTTTGGCATTCTGTTTTTCTTTTGCCTAAAAATAAAAAAAGAGTGTATTACAAAATCTTCAAATGCAGTTGAAAGATTTTTCCTTTTAGTGTACCAATGATATTAAAAATTAATGCGTCAGATAATCCTGTAACACAGATATTAATGTAAAGATTATTGTGAATAATTACTTTTAATCCCCCTCCCCCAGGTTTTTGAGACAGGGTCTCTACTATACAGTTCAGGCTAGCCCTAAACTTACTATGTAGTCCAAGCTGGCCTGGAACTTGCAGCAATCTTCCTGCCTCAGCCTCCCGAGTGCTGGGATTACAAGCATGTACCACCACCAACTGAATCATAGTATCTTAAATTTTGTGGACAAAATTCAATATTGTAAAGTGTCTTTGGAAACCCTGGCAACTTTATTTATTCATGATCTGACATTTTACATGCTACAGGGAGTTGTTTAAAACTTGGGACAGATAATGATTCAGAATTATACATATAGGTTGAAATAAAATTTTCAAAAGAATTACAAGAATATTTGAAAAAGTAGAAGTTTCACAAGTAGAATCTTAATCTAGCTCATTTTATTTTACATTTCAAGAAACAAATGAGGTATATGCAATAATGTTTTATAATTATTTTTAGGTTCCTTCTGAGTTTTTATGAATATACATAATCCTTATATAAAAACAAATTTGTGAATTAAGATTATAATATTATAATAGCCATATGCTTAAGAGAGAATCAAAGTCTTTACCTTTTGTTACTATTGTATACAATGAAAAGATTTTAGCTCAAATACTTTTATGTTGTAACAGGCTGTAGGCAACTGCCTCTGTTACTAGAAATATCTAATTTTGGACAGGCTTGGGATTCAGCACCACTGTTCACAGGAGCTATGTCTTTTCTATTCCTCCTACCTCTTTAATAATTGGTTCTATTATTCTTTTTCCCTTTAAAAAAAAAAGCATCCAATTAGTAATTCTTTTCTAAACACTACAAGAGATTTTTCTTACAAGTATTACCACTAAGTAGTCATTAACATCAGACAGTTTTTTATTGAATATCATTATAAAATCTAACCTAAATTTATCCTACCCATTTTTCTTTTCTTTTCTTTCTTTTTTTTTTTTTTTTTTTTTTTTTTTTTTTTTTTTTTGGTACCAGGGATCAAACTCACAACCTCTCACCTGCCAGGCAGGCACTTAAACCACTGAGTTAAATCCCCGGCCCTATCCTACCCATTTTTCAACTTACTTTTTTATTTTTTAACATTGTATTTATTAGCAGAAAGTGACAATTCAGTGTCATTTTCTTTTCAAAACAGGAAAATTTTATTCTATTTTTTCAATATAGAAAAACTGTATTTCTCCTAACACTGACAAATAGACAAATTATACAATTACTTTCAATCACAAATTTAAAATTTGGTGAAATTTTAAGCAATCAAAGTTATTTAGAAGTTACTCTGTATTTACTCAAGATCTTTAGCATGATTTTAGTCCAGTACTGATTAATTAGAATACTATTCAGTATGGCCCTCTAATTTTTTTATTAGTTTTCCAAACTATCACAAATTGGTTAGGATATTATCATTTTGGACTAATTATGTGTATATCCTTAACAGAGTGCCAGGAATATAGTTGCAGTTAGGTAAATGATTGACGAATAATTAAAAACATTTTAAGAATTCCAATCAAATGATAAATCTGAATTCCCTTAAAATACAATTACAAATATTGCATATATATAAGAAATAAACTTATCTCAATATTTGTTACACAGTAGTATTAACAGTTTCAAGAAACAGGCAAACTAGAAGGTCAAAATTCGACTTCCTCAAAACTGCAAGGGTAAATAGACTAAAATAATATTAACTACTATTTAGTTAATCACGCACTGCCACCTTGTGTCCAAAACAAGGTGAACCAAAGAATTATGGTTCTAAAACAAAGTTGAAAATCTCTCTGAGGATATAGGATCATGAAACAAAAAACAAAAAAAACAAAACTTCTCCTAATCTGTGTCAAAAATTATATTCAAAGACCAATGAAATAAAATTTATACATTTAAAATTCATCTATGTCCTGACTGATATATTTTGAAATTTTATTTTTTTCTTTTCTTTCACTTTGAAATAAAATGGATTTTTAAAAATAAATAAAATTTAAAAAATTCATCCATGGGTCCTTAATAAAATTCATATAAATTAAAATGTGATACATATCACATGACTTAGTACATTACGTGTTGTTATTTTCTTTATGGGTGGGGGGGGCACTGCTATGCAGTTAAGGCTTCCTCAACTATGTAAAAAGCTCAGGCTGGTCTCCAACTTATAATGATCCTTCTGCTTGCTTGCTTGCTTGCTTGATTTCTTTCTTTATTTTTTGTGTACCGGGGATTGAACTCTCAACCTCTCGCCTGCCTGGCAGGTGCTTAAACCACTGAGCCAAACTCCCGGCCCTATTTTTTTCAAGGCAGGATCGCATTATGTAGTTTGAGACGGCTCTGCTCATGTTGTAGCCCAAGCCGGCTTGAACTCACAACACTCCACCTACCTCAGCCTCTAGAGTGCTGGGATTAAAGGTGTGTGCCACCATGCCCGGTCTGATCCTTCTGCTTTAGCTTCCCAAGTACTGAAACTACAGGCATGTACCACCATGCCCAGCTTGTTTAATATTTTTAACAGAGAAATATTGCATAGTGTTTCATTCAAAAAACACTATGTGTGGATAGTTAGTCTGTTAACTAAGCAATTTGGAAAACCCATAGGACCCTACTGTTAATCTAAAACTGTAACCATCAGTTTCAAATCTTGGAATATCCCGGATGCAAAAATACAAAAGCCTATGTGACAGGGCCAGGTTCAGTGCCATATCACCTGCCTGGCAAGCACAAGGTCCTGAGTTCAACGCTCAGTACAAAAACAACAACAACAACAACAACAACAAAACAAAACCTATGTGGAAAAGAGAAGATTTAGCAATTTTCTACAATAATTTTTGCATTTAATGCTAAAAGGTCACGTTTCGCGTAATAAGGTAAATAAAAAAAAACCTTGTATTACTTGAAATTTGTAATATGAAACAGCTGAGATGAAATGTATCTTTGCTTTGTAAACTTTTCAATATATAAGAAAAATAATACCAGGCCGGGGATTTAGCTCAGCGGCATAAGCACTTGCCTGGCAAGTGTGAGGTTATGAGTTCGATCCCCGATACAAAAAAAAAAAAAAAAAAAGTAAAAATAATACCTACCATGTATTTTGGTCTTTAACCTAATGTTTCAAAAATTTTATTTGCCTAGTACTGTCTTTCAAAGTGTTTCTCAAAATGCAATACACAGATCAGTTGCATTAGAATCACTTGGGGGAACTTATTAAAGATTTCTTCCCCTATATCAGAATATATCTGGGGAGGGGCCAGGTAACACATATTTTAGAGTATTCAGCTATGGTCATTTCAAAAATGCTGATTTACACTACAAACTATAAAACAATTTATCTACATTTCATTTATTCCACAAATATCAGAAATCACCCTTAATTTATGTTCATTAAACCTCAGTGGAAGGAACACAACAGTAGGAATAAGAAAACTGCTGGGCGTGGTGGCACAAGCCTGTAACCCCAGGATTTGGGAGGCTGAGGCAAAAGGATTGCCATGAGTTCAAAGGCAGTTGGAGCTGTATAAGCAAGTTCTAGGCCAGCCTGTATTTCATAGTAAAACCCTGCCTCAAACAAACAAATAAGCAAAAAAGAAATAAGAAAATCTACTTCTTAGTCCAGACTACTCTTTTTCCCCTCTTCAAATTTTCTGCCAAATAAAATAGGTGGCAAAAAATCTTTTTTAGGGTAGGAGGTTGAGACAAGATCTTGCAATGTATTCTGGCATGGGCTTGAATAAACTGGTGGCAATCCTTTTGAGTTTTGGGATTACAGGAGTGTGCCACCACACCTGGTTTTATTTCCATTATTAACATTAAAAATTTGTTTTTGCTCAAAGAAAGGATAGTGCTTTAAATTTCAGTTTAATATTTAACAACCTGAATTCTAGACACTAATAATTCTGTAAGGCTAAATCACTGGGACAACTGTATTTTTACAATATCAGGATTAACTAGTTGCAGAGAATGTAACACTAGATAAAACAAACAAACAAAAAACTAAAAAAGCTTCAAGACATTTTATCTCTACTCAGGCCAAAACTGAGTATTTCATTTTTGGAGAAGCTAAACTTAAAATACTCATCAGTATAGTACTTACCTTTTCTACAAGTGGTATTAACTGCTGGTGTTCTGCTAAAGTCTTTAACAATTCCATAATGAAAGGCAGATAATTATGCTTCCTTCTGATATTTTCAATCTGAAATAAAACACACTGTGTTGTACTACATTTCGACTAGTTTTCTGATTTTTTTTGTATCCAATTAAAAATAGGAATGGAATAAAATCCTTCATTCTCATAAGAAAAAATATTAGAAATGAGATTCTGTTCCCATTGAGAATGAAGACTAACACAATAGAACATGTGGCAAAAGTTTCTTGTGCACAGCTTTAGTACACTCAGGAAAGTCCAATCTAAGATTATTTATGAAAATGTAAATTATAAAAGCAAACCTAAGAAGGTCCACATGATAAATTAACAGTCTTGTTACCATACCTATGCAAATAATCAGACAAAGCATAAAGAAACCAGCTTTATTTTGTGGAAGGAGACTCTAGGGGAAGGAAAAAAAAAAAACTACTTGTAGTAGAAAACTGCATTGTTTAGAGAATACCCAAATTTTTTATGTGATTCTAGTTTTCATTAATGATGGTAATGAACAGGTCTTCTATCTAGTAAAGATTCAAATGACTGCTCTTCTTCAATGGTTTTTATCTTTTTAAAATTCATTTAAACATTATTTTACTTCATATAAATTTTAGCTTCTCTGCGGTTCCTTTGGACTACCTGTGCCATCTTTGTAGGCTCCTGTAATCATATTAAATTTTAACAGGTATTCATTTTATGTCAGTATAAGAATTATTTCAGCTTTTCAAAACAAAGCATTGCCAAATAATATAGCAAAGAGTCTAAAAACTTAATTTTTGTTTTATTTTTGTTAAAAATTAATTATATAACAACGCAACAAAAGAATTTACAAATAATGGCTAGTTTGAGTTTTTAAAATATTATGTGAGGCCATTCACGGACCAGGGTTAGAGAAAACAATGGCCACAGCACCAAACAAACACAGTCTGTGAACCAGTGCTGTGCGCAGGCCTCAGGCAGACCGGGAACAGTCAGACCCCAGTCCCCTCCCCCATAAGGGCTGTCAGACAGGAAGTACCATTCCCCCCTCCCCCAAGTGACTGGCTTATGCCGAGAAACACAGGCTGTGATCATAGCTGTTGAGGTGAAATGCAATTGGAAGCCTGTGGTGCTGTGGTACTTCACTAAAACTGCAGGTCTAGGGCCAGTGGTCTGAGCATAGGTTCAGAGGATATCACTAAGCAGTGTGTCATCTGGGTGGGTGGGGGCTCCTTCTGAGGGTTGCAGCCATTGTTGATCTCCTATGGTCTTGTTTTGAGGTCCTATATCTTTTCCATTGTTTTGTTGGGTTGGGTTTTATTCTCTTTTGTTTTGTTTGATTATGTTAAATCCCATGGCAGAAGCTATTTCAAGGCTAGCAAGATATATTATGGCAGCAATTTTAGATTTACTGTTGGTTTATTTTGAAGTCCTTTATCACATTCACTGTTTTGTTTTTATTGTTTCTATTCTATTCTGTTCTGTTTGATTTATACTATGTCTGAAGTTATCTGCAGCTATTTTGAAGACATCAAGGGACATTATGGTAACTACTGTTGATTTCATAATGTTTTGAAGTCCTGTATCTCTTACACTGGTTTGTTTTGATTGCTTCTATTCTGTTATATACTCTTTAAAATAAAATAATAAAAAAATACTATGTGAAATGGGAAATAATAGTTAATACTATCATCACTTACTTTCCTGTCCCCATAAACTTGGTCTTTCCTTTGTTCTGCCTAGAATATTTTGGAACTGCCTGTTCCTGCTACTTCCACGTGATGAAATCTACTAGTTCAATGTCCATTTATTTGATTTAACGGTCATTTGTCGGCTGGTAACATGATGCAAGGGACTATACTGCCACTGGGGAGTAACAAAGAGAAAAAGATAATTCCTGTCTTCAACTAAGCTTCAAATGAAAAGAATCCTCACTATTATATGACATATCACAACCTAAGTTCCACATTTAAAGTCACATAAATTCAAAGCTCCCTCCTCTTTTCACCCTCAAAAAGCTTGAACGGGGCTGGGGACTTAGCTCAGTGGCATAAGCACCTGCCTGGCAAGTGTGAGGTTGTGAGTTCGATTTCCGATACCAAAAAAAAAAAAAAAAAAAAACAGGCTTGAACAGACTGGAAGTGAAGGAAAATGCCACTATTAAAGGGAACCTTACTTTTATATTTTTGTATTTTTAGTATTTTTATATGTCTACATTTGACTCTGAATTATGTGTTTGATAAAACTAAAAGTTAAGAACTTTTTAAAAACCCTAAAAAGGTCGGGCGTGGTGGCGCATGCCTTTAATCCCAGCACTTGGGAGGCTGAGGTAGGTGGAGCATTGTGAGTTTGAGCCCGGCTTGGGCTACAATGCGAGCGCAAGTCTGGCCTATGCTACATAGTGCGACCCTGCTTCAAAACACCAGGGCTGGAAAAAAAAAAAACCCTAAAAAATGAAAGCAAAATCAAGAGAAAAAAATTTTAAGTGAAATTTAAAACACTGTGATTTGACTTGATGTCTAAAATGGGATGCTAAAGAATAAAAAAACTTTAAAAAACTTTTCAATTGTTATCATTACTGCTACTATTATTCTGAATCTTTTAATATGTACACATACCATACGTATACATCACAGAGCAAAAAAATAAACTAAAGCTGATAGGAACCAAAATTTTTAGCTTTAAGAGATGAAATGCAAATTCTTAACCTGAAGTACAAAACCCTTTCATCCAATCTTTGATCATTAATATGAATTCTTCTTATATTTTCTTTTCAAAAACAAGGCAAGAAAGAAAACCGTTTCTTCCTTTGAGAAGGCCTAGGAACAATCAATCAGTAGCACTGAGTAGCCTCAGCAACCAGATAATGGTTTTAAACAACACTTGCTAGTGTGAAAACTAAGGACTTCAAAAAATGGCTGACTCCAAGTCTGAAGAAAGAAATACACCAAATAAGTCTGAAACATCATGTCATGCCAGGAAGCAATGAAGCTATAAAAAACTAGAAGTGTGATGTCAAAAAGACTTAGTAAAAGACTGATGTGGTTCCCAGTGACCAAAGATAATTGAGCATAGTTAAGAATAATAACTGCCGTGAACTAAAGCATCAAATTGCTAAGAAAAATTCTGGGCTGGAGACATAGCTCAGAGGCAGAGCATTTGACTAACATGGGCAAGGACCTGGGTTCAATCCCCAGCACAGCAAAAAATAAAATAAAATAAAGTAAAATAAAGTTAAATAAATAAATAGAAGTCATACTATGTATATTTGTAGGGTACCAGAAAATTAACACATTGTCTTGAAAACTGGTGAATGACAGGAAGCAAACAAATCAAATATTCGACATACTTTCATCTCAAAATATCCTGTTCTTTTATTAAAATATTAAAAGAACATTTTTTTAATACATACCTTGTATCTTTTTAATTTTTGTACTTCTTCTTCAATAAGCATCTGATTTTTGGCAACTTCTGACTGAATAGCACTTAACATATTATTACCCTGATCTGTATCCATGGGTTCCTCCTTAGAGGGAAGAAAAAGAAATACCACACCCTAATGATTGAAGTTTATGTCCAAAATATTTTTAAATGACTAACGTAATTATTTTCAAATTTCTACTTGTAATGTTGGTGACAGAATATCAGCCTAAAAACTGCAATATTAAAAAATAAAACTTAAATAGTACCATCTATAGGTCTATGCTTCTATAATAACGTTTGAATTTTTACCTAAAAAAAAATCTGTATTGTAATATTGTGTTGCTATAATATTCTAAGCTGTAAGATAAATTTGCTTGCATATACTTTTAAGAAAATGTGACCAAAAAATAATAGGATTTTGCCTACTATTCTTTTTCAGTCCTATTTACTACCTAAAGATAATCATAAAGACAAGGAGAGACTGTGTATGAACCTAAATGTACCCAATTAAATCACTAAGAAATATATTCTAACTTGCTGGATTATATAATAAAACTATAATAAATAGTTCACTGCTAGCACTTATTTTGCATTTATGATTTGTCATTAAGTGTCTCATTTAATGCTCATAACAACCATTTAAGGTAAGCACTATTAAATATTACCCTCATGCTGCATGAAGAAACAGAAATCCACTTAGTAACAAAAACAAGAACTAAAGCCGGGCAGCCTCAATCCAGCGTATACTGTATTTTCTTAACTTCTATTCAAGACACTTAATCAAATCTATATTAAAAAAAAAAAAGAGAAAAATAAACTTTCCCTGAGAGATAACTAGACTAAAAATTTATTTTAAAGTATGACAACAAACCTCTGCAAGTTGTCTTTGTAACTCTGCTATCTTCTGTTCATATATCATTTTTCTGTCAGACACAATGGCCATTAAGTTAAATCGAATTTCACCTTCACTGTACCTAGAAAAAAAGTTATTATAAAATTTATAATGTAATAATTATAAACCATTACTATTAAGATATTTACTATGATTACCCCATGATTCTTTGAAGTAAACAAAAAAATTGACATTTTAAAAAATTTTATAGGATAGAAAATAATTATTGCAAAAACAAAAAAAAGCAAAACAAAACAACCTAGTGCTATAGTCTCAAGTACTACTTAGAAGGCTAAGGCAAGAGGATCATACAGCTGGAGGCCAACCTGAACAACATAACAGTAGCAAGACATATCTCAAAAAAAGAAAAAAAAATGTCATCAATATTTTAAAATGTCAGTTCCACTTAAACCACCTGAAATACTAAATTTGAAATAATGTTTTCATTTTTCCTAGCTTCAAAGGCATACAAAAAAGAATTAAAGTTACGATCTACTTTTGGTGTATTAATTACACTGGCAATTTGGTGATAACTAGTCCTTACTATCTAATGAAAACAGTATTCATGATGTAATTTCAATTTTTAATTAACACATTTAAAATTTTTATCTGACATATAAACATGTATACTATTTACATAATAGTGTATAAACAGAATGTGTAATTATATACTGTAGTAAAACTGAATGCAGTTTGATTTTTCATTACTTGATACCAGTAAAACTTCTCATAGCATAAACTAGTTTATTGTAGGAACTGATATTTAAAAAGCTATTCACAACATGTAAATGGTATTTATTCCTCACATTGAGTACAGCTAAAAATTTCAGATGTAAAGTATTATAGGGAAGGAGGGAGGGAGGAAGAAGGAAGAGAGAATATGAATGAATCAATATAAATAAAGTTTCAAAGGTAGAGAAGACAATCAACCTAGAGAACTCAGAACTCAGAATCTAAGAATTGCATGATGAGTTCCTTCAGTTTCTTTCTACCACATAAATCCCAGAGTTGAAGCTGAAGACAGTAACCCAGACATGTCAACAAACAAACAAACACACACCAACAAAAATCTCCTTTCTCTAGTGAAACAGGACAGTGGGTAGCCTGGAAAGACAGAAAAATTTCAGACAACAATCACTCTACTGTGGCCACACAAAACAGAAAAATCTGTGACCCTGTAGCAAAAGGTGAAGCAGGGAACCCTAATTTCTAATGTCACTATGCTGCAATGAGACAATTCTGTTACTGTGAAAAAAAGCTAAATAAGGAGGTGGGACTTTCATTTCTGCTAAGTGGTAAAAAGAGACATTTGCAGTAACAGAAGACACTGAATGGAGACCAAAACTGTCACTATCATCTAGTGACAAAGTCCCCAACCCCCAATTAAAAATCAGTAAAGAACATGTAGAGAGCAGTAACAAGGCTCTCTCTCCTAGCCAGAGTGCTATCAGTGGAAGCCCTTTTGGGAGCCAGAACTCTGGGCACTGCCCAGGAATAACAGGGAACTACCTTCCACCTTAAGTGTCAACAGAAGCCAAATAGGAAATCTGGGCTTCAAATTCTACCTGGCAGCCATTAATGAGGTGGCACACCCAAATTACTACGCCAAAAACGTTTACTAAAACCAGTTAAAACAGAACATTTAAATATTTAATACCACCAGGCCTGGTGGCACATGCCTGTAATCCCAGCAATCTACAGGCTGAGGTAGGAGGATCCACTAAGAGTTGAGGCCAGCCTGGACCACATAAGCAAGTTCAAGGACAGCCTGCACTACATAGTAAGACCCTGCCTTAAAAAAAAAGGAGGAACAAAAGTAAGTAAGTAAGTAAATAAATAAATAAATAAATTTAACATAAAAAATGCTCAGGTTTTGGTCAGTAAATACTCATTATATTTAAAAATCATGACAGTCTCAGCCCAAAAACATACTTGATTATGAGAAGGCAGATGGCAGAATTATCTGACACAGATCTTAAAAAATCATTATGAAAATGATTCAACGAGCAATTATGAACAACAGAAACAAGCAAAAAGTCAATCTTAGCAAAGAAACAGAAGATATGGGAAGAATCCAAAATGAAATTTTACAACTGATATATACAATAACCAAAATAGAAGAACTCAAAGGATGATCTCGACAACATAATGGAAGGGATAGAGGAAACAATCAGTGAACTGGAAGACAGAACAGCAGAAATTACTCAATCTGAAAAAAGAAAATAAAAAAACCAACTGAAAAAAAATAGCACCTCAGGAATCTACAGAACTAAACAAAAGATCTAACATTCAAGTCTTTGGAAAATGAGAAAGGAAGGAGAAAGAGGGTGAGGTTGAAAAGTATTCCAGGATATAATAGCTGAAAACTTCCCAGATTTGACAGAACATAAACCAACAGATTTAAGAAGTTGCACAAACCCCAAGCAAGATAAACCCAAGGAAATTCACACTAAGACATGTCAGAGTGAAACTTCCAAAAACTAAAGATGAAGAAAAACACCTTGAAAGCAGTACACAAGAGAACCACCACACCTCCAGAGCAATGACACTGGATATAACATCAGAAATCAAAGGGCAAAAATGTCAATATCCTGGCTGTGACATTATATGACAGTTTTGCAGGATGGTACCATTCCAAGGCAAAAAATACACAAAACCTCTCTGTAATAATTCTTAGAACTGAATGTGAATATATAATTATTTTAAAATAAAAAGGTTGCCGGGCGTGGTGGCGCACGCCTTTAATTCCAGCACTCGGGAGGTTGAGGTAGGAGGAGCGTTGTGAGTTCGAGGTCAGCTTGGGCTACAATGCAAGCGCAAGGCCTGCCTGAGCTACACAGTGCGACCCTGCCTCAAAAAACCAGGGCCGGGAGTTTGGCTCAGCAGCTTACGCACCTGTCAGGCAGGCGCAAGGTTGTGAGTTCGATCCCTGGTGCCGCAAAAAAAATAAAAAATAAAAAATAAATAAAATAAAAAGATTAATATTTTAAATATCCACAAAAACAAAACCAAACTAAAATATAGTCATAAAAAATATATTGCAGTAGAAAATATCTCACTTAATGGAGAACAGCATATCTAATTTCTCCTCAACTAATGTCATATTCCTACATAAAATGTAGTGATTTTTCTGAAACAAATTTACTAAATGCATTAATCTAAAGAAAAGTAGATTTTTGATACACACTGTTAAAACAATACCAACGAAAAATCAAGCTAAAAAACACCACTACCACCACCAACAACAAAACACTTAAAAATCACAATGTTATGGCAATGAATTTGGCTGAGTATTTACTTTTGTATCCTTTTTTCTATGACTGGTCTTACTGCACTAATCCAGTCATCTTGATTGCATGCACCTAGAAAGAAATTTTAAAGGTCAAAACAAAAACAAGAAAAATCAATATTAACATTCTCTCAAAAGTGTGATCTAAAATATTCCTTTTTATGAACACTTTAACAAATTCAGGACAATATGAATTCTTTTAGAATAATTATGTTACGCTTCAATTCTTGGTTAGAAGAATTATCATAATTTGCATTATGGTATTATCCTGTCACTTGGTAAATACTAAGCAAGTACTTGAAGTAATAAATTAGGAAGTTATCTCACTTTAACTCATTACCCTTGAGATAAAGATAAGTACTTTCATTTCACATATGATAACAACTGAAGGCTCAGAAAAACAGCCCACATGTTAATTCAATCTTTATTTATTCAACATTTTGTCTGACTTCTCACAATTGTAATTATAAAATAAAAAACTACAATCCATTCATAATGCAAGATTAATTTTGAATTCTCTTTGAATCCCCTTTTCATGATAAGTTTTAGCATAGTCAGCAGGTGTATAATAAAACTAGCTATTATGTTCTTTTTCTTCCTTATAATTCATAATTCAAGTGAATAAACAGCTGACCAGAGAGAAGTCAACAGAGAATATGTAGCTATCATATCAACTACCAAACTAGGGAAAAGCAGCTTCTATGAAATTGGAAAAACATTCCACTGATTTTTTAATAATAAATATGGAAAAATAAGTATTTTCAAGTATAGAGATGTACATGTAAAACTGTATTAGATAAACTATTAGTTCCATACATGGGGTATAAGCAAAAAGTCTAAACAAAATTAAATGTTACCTTTTTTTGCTGTGCAGTGTGCTAGGGATCAAACATACGGTCTCACACATTCTAGGAAGCACTCTACCACTAACCTATTCCACAGCTCTAAATTTTCTTTTTAATGTACAAAAGGATACAGTTTTATGAACTGCATATAACATTATACTTAACAAAAAACTTCTTGGACTTCAATTTAATTTTAAAAAACAAAATATAATGAGGTCAAAATAAGGAGTTAAAATTCTTTTGTGGGAAGGAGAGGTGGAGCTCAGAGGTTAAGGCCCCTTTCAATCCCAACCCTGAAAAGAAGTTATTTTGTGGACTTATTATTTCAGTAGTATTTCAGAGTCACAGATTGTACCCATGAATAACTTTTATTTATGTTCAACATTGAAGATAAGGGTAGGAGATGAAAAAATTTACCCTTTATATAAAGGACAGCATATTAACGCAAACCTAAAAAGAAAAATATTTAACAAACAGGTAAACAATAAATTAATGTAATTCTGAATGGTTCAGTTCCAAATGAAAACACTTGCTATTAGGCCAGGCATTTAGCTCAGTTGCCTGGCAAGTGCGAGGTCATGGGTTCAATCTCCAGTACCGGAAAACACAAAACAAAACAAAACAAACAAACAAACACTTGCTATCCCTTATCACTGGGTTAAAAATGTTATGAACATCTTTTCAAGTTGAATAAGAGTAGTTTTTTAAAGTTAACTGGAAAATAAAATATAAATTCCATGATCTGTGTTAAAAAAATATTTTCCCAGGAAAAAATAAGACTATAAATATTAAACTGAACTGTAATAGGCAACATGTCCTTTCTATATATTAATTTTATTAAAAAACCTACAACTTTCATATTATACTACCTCACAATAATTTTTACCTTTAAATTTTAAGCAACCTGTGTATAAAACAAACTTTTTTTACCTTGCTAAATGAGAAATACCAGGAACAGGAACCAGATTACCTAAATCAATCGGTCCTTCTCTTAATCCATCCAGTTCATATAGCCTTCCATTAACAGGAACATAACTGACAAAGTGAAAAGCATCTTCTTCTTTGGCCGATGTCTTTGCATCAAATTCAAACATTTGTTGCCTACAGTAGAGGAAAAAAACCAGTAAGACAAAGAAGCAAAAAAAGAAACAATAGTTATTTAACACAAAGCCTATTTACCTGGCAAAACTGTTGTGCACTTGTCGAATCACATCTGAATTGCTCAATGCCAAACCTTTCATCTGAAATAATTCAAAAAGTAGTCTATTAAAATAAAAACTATCACAAATAGGTCATCTGGGATTAGGAAGAAGAGTATACTCACAGCTGCATCAAAACTTTGTGAAAATTCTTTAAACTCGGACAACGTCTCTCCTAAATGGACATCTTGATGGGTACAGTTCAATAGTACACTTACAATGGCTTGAGTAGCACAAGCATTATTAATCACCTACGAAATATAAGAGTGAAGATGTGACTGTTAATCATGACGTGTCAGCTTGAATGGATTAAGAAATGCCTAGCATTGAGGTAGGAGGAGCGTTGTGAGTTCAAGGCCGGCTTGGGCTACAACGCGTGCACAAGGCCGGTCTGAGCTACACAGTGCGACCCTGCCTCGAAAAACCAGGGCTGGGCGTTTGGCTCAGCAGCTTACGCACCAGTCAGGCAGGTGCGAGGTTGTGAGTTCAATCCCTGGTGCCGCAAAAAAAAAAAAAAAAAAAAAAAAAAAAAAAAAAAAAAAAAAAAAAAAAAAAAAAAAAAAAAAAAAAAAAAAAAAAAAAAAAAAAAAGAAATGCCTAGCAGATTAGTAAAGCACATGCTGGGCATCTTTGTAGTAAGACACACACACTCCAGCAAACTGAAGTAAAAAGACCCACCCCAGATGTGGGAGGCACCAACCAATAGGCCTGTCACCTGGATGGAATAAAAAAGGGAAAGAACAGGGAAGTGTTGTTTTCAATAAGAGCCAGTGGTCAAATTGCCTTTGGATACTGGTCTCCAGTTTCTTCAGCCTTCTAACACAGACTCATACCAGTGATCCTCAGTAAGCTTTCAGGCCATCAGCCTAAATTCTCAATCTCTCTTGTCCTGAGATTTCCATCTTCTTGGGCTGAATAGCTATTGGATCCTCCAGCTCTTCAGCATGGAGACAGCCATCATGGACTCTCAGTCTCTGATCCTATAAGCTTACCTAATAAATTCCCTTGCCTCATTACACATATATTTTCTATTAATTGTGTTACGGTAGAGAACTCTAATGCAGAAGATACTGTCAATTTTCTTAAAAGAAGTGTTTAAGTGATAACAGTGACACCCCAAAATATTATCATTTTCAAATTTCATTTCATATAGTCTTAGCAGACACATAATAAACATGTCTAATTTCTACTCCGGTCTATTTTCAAGAATTTGGTGAAATTTTGGCATTGATAATTCTATGAAACCAAAGAAACCAAATAAATTTCTATCAATAGTGAAAACCAATTCAGTTAAAGTAACAAAGTTAGGTATCCTAACCTAAAACACAGCTGACTAACTCAACAAACTTTGTTTTCCCCTCTCATTTACTTTCTTCTAAACTTACTTCCATCTGCCAATTCAACCATATTTACATAGTACAAATTCAGTACACAGCACAAATTTCAACTTACCTATGTGGTCTTTAGAGAAATTCTGCAACATATCTATGCTTATTTGAATACTCAAAAAGGGTATATATTATTCATGTATTTTTTAAATCACTGTAAAGACCGTGCCTTAAATGTTCATTAAACAAATTATATGGACCTTACATTCTAACCAGAAAAGTTTAGATAGTATCTTTGTGTCAGGCAGTTTCCAGGTACTTCACATGTTTTTTTTTTTTCAGCTTCTCAACAACCTGTAATGAAGGAATACCCATAGCCTCATTTTATATTTGTGGAAGCCGAGGCACAAAGAGGTCCAAGGGCACACACCTAACCAAAAGACAGTCTGATTCTAGAATTTCTGTACTTGACTATCACACTAGGCTGGCTCTGTATGTACACAGTTGGGCTTTCCAACAAGATTATAAATTATTCTTTTGTACTGGGGATAAAATTCAGGACCTTGCACTTGCCAGGCAGGTACTTACACTGCTGAGCTATATCCCTGGCCCCTTGTGTTATTTTTTTTAAATTAGATTACAAATTATTTAAGGACAACAGTTTCTTCCATACTCCCTATGGCAGATGTAATTATAAAACCATAGAGTCAGAAAGCACCCAAAATCTGGGAATATCATGAAGGTTAACTACAGAGTTAAACAATTTTTTTGAATTTATAGCTTGGTCCTAGAATTATTTTTTATTACTATATTGTAATTAAATACCATTTTATAATTAGGCTTTCTGATAATGTAATTAGCACATACTTTTACATTTTGGTAAATCCATTCTATTTTGCATGATTTCAAAAGAAAATATTTCAATTATTTTCCTTCTTTAACCTTATACTCTTCCACTTTTTTGTACTGCCAGAAGCTATTAAAGTTACATGAATATTCATTAACTTTAAAATTTTTTATTGCAGTATGCCTTGATAACTGTGTGTTCTCCATTAGGGAAGACTCTTTTATTCCCAATTATTAACAAATATAATATTACCATAACATAATATAATCTTGCATGATTCCTCTTTCTTAAAGCACTTCCTAAAACTGATGAATTAGAGTAACAGGAGATCTGGAACCTAATTAAGATTGTTATTGCTATCTATCAATATGGGTTTTGATCCAAATCAAAGTTCTTTAGTAAATCTAAACGAATTATTTTAATCACTAAAGGAGACTATAAATGTGATTTTCAAAAAAATTTTGGCCCTTATCTTGGGCCAAAATTACCTGAAATGAAACTGTCTGAGGATAAGGATAACAGGAATGAAGTTAGCAATTAAAATTTACACTTACACATTCTTTCAAAACCATGATATATTTAAGATAGACACACAATGTTACAGCCAGGAACCTATCATTCACATCAATGATTTAAGGACTTCAAGTCTGTAATCCATTTTTTAGACAAGTAAATTAAAAACTAGTTACTCACATTTCTTTTCTGAAGTCAAAAAACAATTTAGTCTATGACATATTACAATTCATTTTCCATGTGAGGGATAGCAATTACAGTGTATATGGTACAAAAATATATCTTCAAAAACTGGCTTTGCACATGCTGAGGATTAAAACTGAACCCATTATCTTTCACTGTGCAAAAAACTGAAGTCAAAATGGATCACAGATCTAAACATTGAAACAGAAACATGAAATCTGCTGGAAGACAGACTAGGTAAAACTCTTGAAGACATTGGTGTAGGCAAAGACTTTATGAAAAAAACTGTGATCACACAGCAACTATCGAAAAAAATCAACACATGGGATCTCATCTTACTAAAAAGCTTTTGCACAGCAAGAGAAACGACCAACAGAGTGAACAGACAACCAGTAGTGTGGGAAAAAATGATTGCCAGCTGTTCCTCAGATGAAGAATTACTATTGAGAACATATAAAGAACTCAAAAAATATCAGACCCCCCAAATTTAAAGACCCAATCCAAAAATGGGCGTCTGAGATGAATATACACTTCTCAGATAAAGAAGAACAAACAACAAATAAATACATGAAAAAATGTTCAACATCACTGGTCATTCAAGAGACATGAATTTAAATAATGCTGAGATTCCATCTCACCCCAGAAAGAATGGTTGTAACCAAGAAATCAGTAGGGGCCAGGGATATAGCTCAGCAGCACAGTGCCTGCCTGGCAAGTACAAAGTACTGAGTTCAATTCCTGTATACCCCCAAAACAAGAAATTAACCAGTGACAAATGCTGGAGGGGCTGTGGGCAAAAAAGAAACCCTCTTCCACTGTTGGTGGGAGGGTAGACTGGTGTAGGCACCATGGAAATCAGTGTGGAGATTCCTCAAAAAAAACTAGGACTAGAGGTTCCATTTGACCCAGCCATTCTCCTTCTTGGTATTTTCCCAAAAAAATTAAAAGTATCATACTATAGCGATATATGTGCACTTGCATTTACAGTGGCACAGTTTATAACAGCCAAATCTTGGAAACAACCCAAATGCCCATCAAATGGTAAATGGATAAGGATGTGATTTTTTAATACAATGGAGTACTCCTCTGCCACGAAGAATGATACACTAACCTCACACCTGACAGACAGGCGCTTAAGCCACTGAGCCAAACTCCTGGCCCTGGTTTTTTGAGGCAGGGTCGCACTGTGTAGCTCAGGCCAGCCTCACACTCGTGTTGTAGCCCAAGCCGGCCTTGAACTCACAACGCTCTGCCTACCTCAGCCTCCCGAGTGCTGGGATTAAAGGTGTGCGCCACCATGCCTGGCTGAAACATTTCTAGGAAAATGGATGCGCCTTGAGATCATACTCTGCAGTGAAATGAATCAGACACACGTGTAAATATAGCATTATCTGGTGAGGAACCGAAAACATAAATAAGGACCAAAAAAAAAAAAAAAAAGGTATTGTGAAATAGAAAGAAAATGATCAAATGGGAAGGAGAACAAGGAAGAGGAAAGGAACAAAGGAAAGGGAAAAGTTAAAAAAAATTAAGGAAGAAAAAAGGAAAACACGGAAACAAAACTTTTGTAAATGGAAAGGGGAAGAGGGGTTGATGGGAGGGGACAGGAATGGGAAAAAGGTTGTATTATTTACAAGTACAAATTCTTTAAGATGTATATGATCATTATGTATATCTAGAATATAACAATAAAGAAAAAGACTGAAAAAATATAAATTAAATATCAAGGAATCAACCTGAGGTAAAAGATTTCTACAAAGAAAATTACAGAACACTGAACACAGAAACTGAAGAAGACACAGGTGATAGAAGGAGATCGATATTCATGGATCAGCAGAATTAGTACTGTTAAGATAACCACGTTACCAAGAGCAATCTACAGATTTAGTGGAATCCCCAACAAAATTTCAATGACATTCTTCACAGAACTAGAAAAAGTGATCCTAAAATTTTTATGGACGCTCAAAACACCCAAGTAAGTAATCCTAACAAAAAAAGAGTAAGGATGGAGGCATCACACTGATTTCAAATCATACTGCAAAGTCATAGTAACAAAATTAGCAAAGTACTGATTTTAAAAAAATAGACACACAGACCAAGGAAGAGGAAAAAAAACACAAAACAAACTCACACAACTATAGCCATTTGATTAGGGACAAAGGAACCAAAAATATACACTGGAGAAATGACAGCGTCTTTAACAAATGGTGCTGTGTGTCATCAATCAAAGATTACTGAAGTTTCACTCTATGTATTTTAAATGCATTTTTTGAAGAAAAAAGAAAACCACAGACATTATCATTGATACACCTTCTGCCTCCATTCTCACATCCAATCCATTACATACTAAAGGTGTTCTTTTATTTCCTAAGTACTTCCATACCCAAATCAGTTATCCACTTCCAGGCTGTTGTTTACCTTCACATGGACTTCTGCAAAAGCCTTCTTTTAATATCTACTCCTGTATCTCATACCACTTTTCAAATGCATTCCCCATATTATAATCAAAGGTATCTCTTCAAAATGAAAATCTGATCATACCACACTTATAAAAACACTTCAATAACTTTCTATTACTCACTCACAGAATGAAGACAGAAGTCTCAATAGGCCTAAAATACACTGCATGATCTAAAGACCTCTGTCGACTAGTATTTGTTCTCCAATATTCAGCTTGTCCTTTTTTTTTGGTACCGGGGATTGAACTCACAACCCCACACCTGCCAGGCAGGCACTCAGCTTGTCCTTCTAAATAAGATGAGACTACCTAATTTTATCTGTGTCCATGGCCACCCAAAATGCAGAAGGCTTTCCTAGGATCCACTGCTGATAACTCAAGTTACTGAGTTCTGGTGAAAGAGAAGGAATCATATGACAAGGGTATAGTCCAGAAAATTTCCATAAATGTTAACAGAATACACTTTCTCTGCAGTCTGGAATATGGAATTCAGATAGAATAGTTGAAATTACAACCATCAGCCAGGCATGTGCCACTCGGGAGGCTGAGGTAGGCGGAGCATTGTGAGTTCAAGGCTGGCTTGGGCTACAATGCGAGCCGCAAGGCCGGCCTGAGCTACATAGTGCGACCCTGCCTCAAAAAACTAGGGCCAGAAGTTTGGCTCAGTGGCTTAAATGTCTGTCTGGCAGGCGCGAGGTTGTGAGTTCAATCTCTGGTGCCACAAAAAAAAAAAAAAGAAAGAAAAAAAAAAAGAAAGAAAGAAATTACAACAGTCACCTCAAATCATGAAGTAATCCTTGGAATTGAAGATATACACAAAGAAAAAAATGAAGGCAGCAACTCTGACAGTTCTAAGACATGCAAGGAAAAAATCTATTTCTTTTTTATTTTATTTTTTATTATCTTTTATTTTAAGAATAGTAAAATCCAACAGAACATAACAGAACAAAGTCGATCAAAACAAAGCAGTAGAACTGGTACAGAACTTCGAAGAAAGATAATGTGAATACAATAGCTACTATAGTATATCTTGTTATCTTCAGAATAGCTGACCATTCCAACAGGTATCGTAGAATTGAACCAAAAACAAAACAGAATAAAACCAATAAAAACAGAATATAAAATAAAACAACAACAAAAAAATGATCAGAGTAAAGCAAAACAGTGAGACAAGACAAAAGAGAATCCTCCATATTTGCTCCATTGCCCAAGTCATCCTCCAGAGATGCTCAGGTTGCTGACTGGAGGCCTGCAAAATCTACGAAACAATACTAGTTGCTTAACGTTCCTTAGTTGATATTAATTTAGCCAGACCTCCGAACCAGCAGGTTGCCTATGGGGGTGTAGGGGGTGTGGAGGGGTGTCTTTGATTCCAAGCCAGTGCTGCTCAGGCCCAGCGGGGTGCGTCCTGGAAGGGCCCATTCTCGTTCTCCTCTGGGGGTCCGTACAGGTCGTCCAGTCCCCCAGAGGGCAGATCAGTTCAAAAACCTATTTCTTACAAACCACTGCTTTTCTAAATTTTACCTTAATCCTGAATGATATATACTACCTATTCAGCTGTTTATTTCATGGCATCTCCCTGGTGCTCTACACACCCCAGTTTCAGTGGTCTTCTTCTGTCTTTTATTAGTCCTACATCCTCTTGTCATAAAGCTATTGTTAATCTGGAATGATCCTCAGCCTCTCTCCCCTAGTTAATACCTACTTAAACTTTAGATTTGAGCTGAAGTGTCACTAAGAGCTTTCTCAGACTTCCCCAACAAGGTCAAGTCCCATTTTCATGAGTATAACTAAGAATTTAACCTTGTCCCAAAACAGTCTGTTCCACTGACCTCTGATAGACCTTGAAAAGTCATGCCTGAGAAAAGTCTGTGTATCTTGGGGTGCTGTACCATACTACTAGACCAACAGTGTGATGGGGTAGGGAACTGGGCAAAATTATCGACTCAATATCCTATAATGACTGAGGTCACTCACATGGATGACCAATTAGTTTTATGTGAACAAGACCCAATAAAACTCTCACTACCAAGAGTCAATTAAGGTTGTCTGAATGGGCAATACTCTATGTTATTATCAGACAAGAATGCTAGGAAAATCAGCATCGTTTGTAGCACCATTAGGAGGAAACAACTGAAAGTCCCGCAACTTTCCTAGATGCTGCCCCATGTATCGTTTTTTCCTTGATTGATTGTAATCTATATCCTTTAGCTGTAATAAACCATAATCATTAAAAACAACAAGTTTCGATGAGGTCTGTGAGTCTTTCCACTAACTATAGATCCAGAGGGGACTGATCTTAAGAACAAGAACTCCTCAAACGTGCAGCTGTTGTCAAGACAGGGTAGTCACCAGGATCCCAAACTGAAATGTCAGTGATCAAAATAAGAGTAGTAGTCTTAATGGACTGTTCCCAAACTTTCAAACATAGTTCTCATTTCATTTCATTTCATTTCATTTCATGCAGTACTTACATCCACTGTAATTTTGCATTAATTGGTAATACCAATTTTTCCACTAAACTGTATGTATATTTCAGTGCAGGAATCATGACAATTTTTCATTCTCTAAGCACCTGACACAGTATGTGGCATACTGTAAGTACTGTAATCATTCTTTTCTGAATGACTGAACAGATGTAGTCAGACAAACCTAGCACCACTGCAGCATGATCTTAAGTAAGTAAATCACAATACCTTAACATTCTTATCAGTGAAATTTTAACAGGATGATAATGTGTAATAGAAAAGCATTATCAAAGTGTCATTCTGGATCCTTGTATAAAAATAACAAGGATATAATTCCACAGGGGTGTGTGTGGCATCATTTCTGTTTTTGTGATGCTGAGTATTAACACAGGGTCTTACACAGGCCAGAGTTACACCTCCAGTCCTTGATGTTTCATTAGTCAATTATATATATACACCTCCAAGTACAGCATATGATAGAGTAAGATGGCCAGGGTTATCTAAGTTGATACAACTCTACATATAAATACTTATACTATACATTTATATGTCTATTAATATTATACATTTAATCTGTATAACCTTGTCACAAATCAATTAGATTTTTAAAAATTTCCTTAGGGTCCAGACACTTTGGGTTGGAAATTATTACTATAAGCCCTTGAAAGCCTAAAACCAAGAATTACATGTTTATGTAATACATACTGCAAGCCGCCAGGGTAGGCTCATAGAAGGTATATACTTAAAAAACTGACAGGTATACTGAGGAATTATTGATCTGTCAGTTTAGTAAGAACTGTTAGCACCACACAATACAGAAATAATATTACTGGGGAATTAGTAATTTGACATCTTAATAATGGAAGCAGGAAAATATAAAAATAAAACATTAAATTACAGTAAAGATGGACATACAACACAGACATAGAAAAATATCAAGGGGCTCTAGAAATCATAAATTCATACACTAGCATCGTTTTATTTTCTTTATAGAGTACTTTTTTGGGGGGAGTTGTCTGAGACAGGGTCTTACTATGTAGTCAGGATGGCCTTGAACTCACAATGTTGCCCAGGCTGGCCTCAAACTCACAGTGATCCTCCTGTCTCAGCCTCCTAGGATTGTCAGCTAAATTGTTGACTTTTTTCTTTTTTTGAACATTTTTACATGAAAGAATGTATGACTGACAGACATGGTTTTCAAACAAGGATATCTGGCGGATATTTTGTTAAGACAACTTAAGAAAAAAATACCTAACATTTGTTGTTGATAAAATTTAAACTTTCATATGGAAATCAGAATTTTATAAAACTTGGGTCAAACTCTGTGAACTTAAAAATTTCATATTCAATGACTTTTCTGAGATATGGGTAGTGATATTAACAATGTGACTTGCTATTTCAAATCGTATCTTATGTGTCAGCACATGAAAGAAGTGTATAAAGCAATGATCTTTCCAAATGAACAATGCACATTACAGAATCATGCAGGATCAAAAACATCCATTTGAAGAGCAAGATAATCCAAAGAGTTTTAACATAACAAAGGACAAATTTAACATTTCAAACAACATTTAAGAAAATTGAATTGTAATGTACTCTTTAAAAATATCATAATTAGCTGGGCATAGTGCAATCCCAGCACTCGGGAGGCTGAGGCAGGAGGATCACTGTGAGTTTGAGACCAGCCTGGGGTACAAACCAAGCCCAAGGCCAGGTTGAACTATATAGCGAGACCCTGTCTCAAAAAAGACAAAAAATAAAATAAAATAAAATTTAAAAAATCATAATTAGCCTTTTCTGGCTACACAGTATGTGGAAGACTGAATTTTCTTCATGTTTTCAACAAAAAGCAAAAGCAAAAACTGAAACATAAAAGAGTAAAGAATCAGAGAACAAAACCTAGCTATGAGCGACTAAGCCAGATGTTAAAAAGATCAGAAATGTTTAAAGTAATGTATTCTTTTCATCAACTTTTTTGTTTTGGTAAATACAGCTATTTTTCATTAAAACGTATGTTCTTTTGGCCTGGGCATGTAACTTAATAATAAAATGCTTACCTAGTGTCTTAGTTACTTTTGGCTTGTTGCCAAGACAGAATACCTGACGCCCAAAATTAGGGAAAGAAAGGTTTATTTCTTACAGTTTCTAGGGAGTTTCAGTCCGTAATTAGCTGGCTCCAAGGAAGTATGGTGTGGGTGGGGCTGCCGTTCATGGTGGCCGCAAGCCGCAAGTGTGCTCCAGAGAGAGAGAGAGAGAGAGAGAGAGAGAGAGAGAAAGAGAGAGAGAGCACGCGGGCGGAAGCGCAAGAGCAAGACTCGTCTTCCTTACACTGTATCTCAGTTCCACCCCTGGGCAGGTGCAGCACTCACATCACCAATCCCGGCGCAACACAACAAATCAGTAAAAGCATGCACCAGACTCAGCCCCATCAAAAGTATATGAGGACTTGGGGGAACATATCATACTCAATACACCTAGTATGCATGAGAACCTGGCTTAATAACCACCATCAAAAAAATTATATTAACATATAATAACTTTATTGTTATTTTTAAATCTACTGATAAATATTTTTTAAATGTTTTGGTTTCAGATACCTAATATAGCAAATATTGATAGATACTCCAATAAACAAAAGCTTTTGGGGAAATGATTTTTTAAGTGTGTAAAGAGATTTTAAGACAAAAAAGCTTAAAGACTGCTATACTACAAGCACTCAGGTAGTCTCTTGGCTGCTGAGATTTTTCAGAGTATCCTAGGACCATACCTGCTTGGCGAAAAATATTGTATCAAGTCTGGAGTCCTGAACCACAGAGCCTGCTGGTTCTTCTCCTGGCTGCCACTTGAAAAGAAAAATTAACCCATGAACTGGCCTAAAAAAAATGGTTAACAATAATTAGTGACACTAAACCATGATTCTTTTATAACACATCAGTAATATATACTTAATGAATACAATGCTAGTAAACTAATTAATATAATCTTTAAAATTGCTATTTTCGTTCATCACTAAAATGTTGCCATAAATACTAATATAACTAAAAATTACATAAGAAAAAATCACAATAAAAGTTTTATTTTTCAAATCTGTACAGTATTAGTTTCTACCTTATATTATTTCACTTAAAAATAGAAAATTGCAGTCAGGCATGGTGGTGCATGCCTGTAATCCCAGCACTTGGGAGGCTGAGGCAGGAGGACTGTTGTAAATTCGAGACCAGCCTGCATTACAAAGTGAGTTCAAGGGTTAAAAATGCTATGCTACATCTTTAACTTTCCCTAATCTCAGCCAGAAGTGATTTCATCTAAAATGGTTGTTTTTTGTGGGGAAAATGTGGAAGAAACCAACTCTTCATTCCGACTGAAGAGCAGCCATATTCTTCCTTAGTCACCATTTTCTCTTTGAAAAGCTTATACCTTGTACCCCTCATCTGAGGAATACTTCTGTGGATACACGAACAATGCGTGAGGGTATGGAGGCTGAGGGTAAAAAGTTTTAAGAAGTCATTCTGATCAAAAATAAGGAAGTAGGGGAAAATTTTCCCTGGCATCTACATTGAGAACTTGAATTGTACCTTTCCCAAGAAACAATGTGATAATATGTAATTTCTTTTTTTTTGTTTGTCTTTGTTTTTGTGGAACTGGGGATTGAAGCTAGGCCCTTTCTAATAAGCAACATTCCCAGCACTTTTTACTCTTAAACAAGGTCTAACTTGCCCAACCCTCTCACAATACTGAGATTACTGGAATATGCCACATCTGGATGATAATTTCTGAATTACAGTATTAATATACAGTACTTTAAAAATATGCTTCTGTAGACTAATCTATTATTCATGGTTTTTTAATAGTAAATTTTGTGAAAAATCAGCCAGTCAACAGTTTGTGGACATAAAACTACAAAAATTTAAGTTTGAATCTCTTGCAAGTTGCATTATTTATGTTACAAAACTGGAATAATACCTATGTCACAGGATTGAAAAAAGACTTAAAGAAGACAATGTACTCAACCTTCGGTAATTCATGAAATATAAACACAGATCTAAGTATCCTTGAAAAGTTTATCAAAGCATAGGACTGTATGTTTAACACAACTAAAATTTTACTTACTTTAATTTTTCAAAATTCTCAGGCTCTAAACTCCATATTTCTTCTACTTGGGCACCTCGGCAACCTAAAATAAAAAATTACTTAGTTTTTTTATAAAAACTTCATTAGGTCTTTCATCACAAAATACTAACTTCCAGAAAGGCACCTCTGAGGACAATAAGATATAACAAATGAAAGTAGTAAAACTGATAAAGTTCAAAGTCAAACCCTATTACTACCTTTAATTCTCAATTATTTTTATGGAGAGTATATCATAATTTTTTAAAGTTTCAAGAGTCTACTGTCATTAAATCAGCATCCTATGACTGTTCCTTCTCTTTCCCTCAATTTCTGGCTCCTTTTCAGCTACACTGTTCCTAGCTCTCTTCTTTTTCCTCCTCATTATATGCTTTTTTCCTTCTGGGAAAATAAATACCTACCACTTCACAGTTACTTTTATGTCACAGTTTTAATTCTGGCCTTTTTCCTAAGTTCCAACTGTACATTTTCAACTACATCACAATCACCTCCTTCTCTTCCCTCCCCAAACATGCTCTTCTTCTATGACAGTGATTTTCAACCAAGGTATTTTTGTCCCTTAGGGAGCATCTAGCAATATCTACAGATACTTTTTATTGTCACTACTGTCACTAAAATGGGGGGGGTATATTATTAGTAGTATGTAGTAGTAGAGGTGGAGATTATCTGACTGGGAGCAGTGGCACATGCCTGTAGTCCCAACTACTGGGGAGACTGAGGCAGGAGGATGGCTTGAGCCCAGAAGGTTGGGGCCAGGCTAAGCAACACAGCAAAACACTATTTAAAGAAAAAAGAAGACTTAAAAACAATCATTTAAAAAAAAAATCATTTGGCCCAGCCAGATGTGGTGGCACATACCTGTCATCCCAGCTCTCAGGAGGCTGAGGCAGGAGGATTGTTGTAAATTAAAGACCAGCCTAGTCTACATAGTGAGTTTAAGGCTGGCATGGACTACATAGTAAGGCCTTATCTTTAAAAAAAAAATTCATTTATCCCAAAATGTCAACAGTGCCACGCAAAGTTGAGAAACTCTGTATATATTATAAGTAATCAAGTACTTTCAAATTGCTGGAGTTTGAATCGTGGCTTCTCCATTTACTGACTATGTAACTATTTAATCTCTCCTTCTCCCATATGCAAAAGAGTAGTTGTGAGGAATGAGAGAATGCATTAAATACAGCTAATGCAGTGCCTAATTCTAGGTAGCATCACCACAATATCAAAAACCAACTGCATTTACCAGTGTCTTCTCTGTATATAGTGCTTTAAACACATTTTCTCTAATCCCTACAAGGCAAGAACTGAATGAAAGAGGCTCTGGGATTTTAAGTGGCTTGCCTAAATGCACTATAGCTTGTAAATTCCAGGAAACTAATTAAAATACACATCTAGTTCCCAAAGTTCAGGTACTTTCTAATATTTCTGACTACATTCAAATGAGAGCTAGAGAAGTCTTTAGGCCACCTGTAAAAACAAATACTTTTTTAATGCGGTTGAGGATATAGCTGAATGGTAGAACATGTATGAGGCCCTAGGTTTAATCACTAGCACAGAAAAAATTTTTCTGTTTTGGATAGTTCAACAAATAGTGTGACTTTAGGCATTCATATCATCCGGCACCTGTTTGATCTGTTTAGCAAGTATGCACCATGTACTCACTCTGGTATTAAACATGTATGCACATGGCGAATTACTACATAAATTTTAAGTAGAGAAGAACTCAAAGAAATCTAAATTACTAGCCAGGCGTAGTGGCGCATGCCTTTAATCCCAACACTCAGGAGGCTGAGGCAGGATTGTTGAGTTTCAGACCATCCTGGGCTACAAAGTGAGTCCAAGGCCAGCTTGAACTGCGTAATGACACCCTGTCTCAAAAAATAGGGACGAGGATTTAGCTCAGTGGCATAAGTGCCTGCCTGGCAGACGCGAGGTTGAGTTCAATCCCTGGTACCAAAAAAAAAAAAGAGGGAAATCTAAATTACTAGCAGCAGATCAAGATTGACAGATACTTACATTTATCAAGTTGGGGGGGGAAACTCATAAATTTGAACCTATATTTTAATGAGTGCCCAAACGGACACAGAAGACACTAATGCAACTGTGAACGCTGGTTACTGCTATTACACAGCCACTGTTTAAAAAGCTGCCAAACATCAAAACAGTCTACATAGCATACCACATTTAAAAAAAGAAAAGCTGTGCTTGGTAACACATGCTTGTAATCCCAGCACTCAGGAGGCTGAAGCAGGACTGCTGCGAGTTCAAGGCCAGCCTAGGCTACATGAGAGCCCATCTCAAAAAAAAAAAAAGGAAAAAAAAGAGAAACAGAAAAAACCCTAATGAATAAAAGTGCTCCTAAATCTTCTACACAGGTAGAATTTCAAGTGATAATAATACTTTAAAAATTGTATGTTAAATACATTTATTTAAGTATAGTACTTAACTGTTCGCATCTACCTCCTTATACACATTCAATACCCAATACATTATAGAGTGGAAAGAGAAATAAGAAATGATTGCAGAGACCTGGATCATAAGCCTACAAACTGCCTTAAAGCTCTTCACTTTACGTAGAAACACAAACTCTTTGATTCTCACTTTTCTAGTATATATAGAAAACAAAGTTATTACCTGCTTTACTCAATGCATAAAATTTTGATGAGCGATAAGGTAATCAAACACTAAACATAAAGAAGTTAATGCAAACTCTTATAATATATATTAAATAAAAAGGAAAGAGAGGAAGACTTTTACAAGTTAGTGAAATACATATACTTATAAAATAATTTTTGGGTGCCAAGCTCAGTACTACCCCCTACCAAGGTCAGGTATTGTCACAGCATTTAGAACTCAAAGACACTACAGTATGCATAAGTTACATACAAAGGGTCCACAATAAGTATTCTACAAGTTCAGAAGTAGGAGAGATTATTAGATCTGTGCTGCTGGGAAAAACTTTCACGGATAACTGAACTGTGTCTGAAATAGGACTGATCACGTTTTGTCACCCAAACCAGAAAAGAAAAATAAAAGTGGGTACAAAAATTAAGATGACAGAAGTTCTGAAATATTTATGTATCCTCTAACACATTTATAATATTGATAGTCTCTAAAATAGTGTTTTCCTAAAAATAATTTCAAAAATAACCTTTTTAAAAATATAACTGAAGGGCCGAGGATTTAGCTCAGCAGCATAAGTGCCTGCTTGGCAAGCATGAGGTTGTGAGTTTGATCCCCGGTACCAAAAACAAAAACCTGAAGTCTTCCTCCCCCAACAAAAAATATTCTAGTGGGGTTGTCCCAAATTACTGGCAGTGCCTTACTCAAATACTCAGTATGTTATCTTCCAACAGAAAGGTATTCATTCATTTAGATAAGTCTCACCAAATGGTCCAGACTTGCCTCCAACCTGCAATTCTGTTGCTTCAGTAGTCAGGATTACAGGCATGCACACCTGTGAAGGGATCCAGTAAGCAGTTTTATACTATGAATCTCATTCCTCTAGCCTTACCAACAAGTCTACCAAAAGCAGTAGGAATGGTTACAGCTTCTGGACTTCCTACAAAATATATCTGCATTCTGTTATCCCATAGTACAAATAAATGCCATTTGGCTGATGTGACCAAACAGGAAAAAGTGGATTAACAGCCTCAAACAATCTCTCCAAAATCGAGGACTATGCAAATACTTGAACTGAATGGGGAGCCCTAAATTGGAGGCACTGTTAACTTGTATTCCTAAACTCAGCGCCATTTTGGAAGCCCAACACTAGTTAACTTCCAAGACTATACATCTACTTCTTACATGAAAACCAGGTATTAATTCACCTCTCTCTTCAAAGCAAGGAAAAATATACCTTAGAAGTAGACTGAATGGGCCTTCATGTTAAGCCCTCAAGTCATTTAGATCTGCCTCATGAGTTGGTTTTCAGATAACGATGACTTCAGACTTACCATCACGCCAAAGTGGAGTCTGCAAATTACAAATATACCCTGTTGTAAATGAGTTAATGCCTCAGGCCAAAAGAAAAGGTCAATACAAAAACTTAAGAACAGAGTCACCTGGCTTTCTAACATGTATACTGGGAGAGATAAACACAATTGGTATCAACATTATAGGGCAAGTCGGATTAATCAAGTATCTGAAAGAATGGAGTATTTGACATGGAAAGGAAAGACATATTGTTCAGAGACAATTTTCAATGGGTTTCTCCTGGTTCTGCATGTCTTCTGAGAGGGATCAATGGCATTGCTTAGACTTCTTCCTCCCCCAGCACTGGGGAATGAACCTAGGGACTGTCTTCACACTGAGCTTCATTCCCAGCCCTTTATTTTTTAATCTTCTGAAACACGGTCTTGCTAAGTCATTAAGTTGCCCATGCTGGGCTCAAACTTCCAACTGTCCTGTATCAGCCTTCCAGATTGCTAGAATAATAGGTATGTACCACTATGCTCCACTGCTCTCAACTAGCTTTTCAAGAATGTTCATACAGTAAACAGATTTGGAAGACTAAGATAACTGCAGCAGATGGAAGACTTAGTTACAGTTCTAAATAATAAAATGATGCCAAGACAAAAGATGAGCAAGTTTGCTAGCAGCCCCTTTATAAGAGCTCTTCCTAGGTTCAGAGTTCCTCAACTGTAGCACAGACTTACTGTGTATACAGCATCCATGTTGATCTAACTCCATCCCCAGACTTTGAAAACAAGGGAACCCACACAAACACGAATCTCCTGCAATGTCCTGGGCTGAGTAATACAATCCTTTATCTGTACACCAGAAGTTGTCTGACAGCGTCTATGAAACTGGCAAGTCAACTTGTTAGCTGGCAGGCAGGGTAAGATGCAACACTTTGTAATTCTTAACAGATGTTGGACTTTGTCAGATGCTTTTTGCACAACTGCATGAGTTTTTTTTAGTTTAATATAGTGACTTCTGTTGATACTTGAATGTTAAACCAACCCTAAGTACTGATATAAACTACTTTGTCATCATGTGTTGTCCTTTTAATTGCATTAATGGATTCCATTTGTAGTTTTGTTTGGAACTTTTACATTTATCTTGATTATGGGTGCATCTGTGGTTTTCTCGTAATTTCTGGTTTTGGTGTTAACAAGGTAAAGCTTGCCCTCATAGAATGAGTTAGAAGTAAGCCTTCCTTTCCAATTTTGTTTTTAAAAATTATGTATAATTGGTATGCACTGGTTGGCTAGAATTTCTTTGTAAGATTTTAAACTACAAGTTGAATTTCAGTAGCAAATATAAGGCTGTACTGATTATTTCTTCTTGTGTGAGCTTCAGAGATTTACAGCTTTAAAGGAATCTACACTTCCACCTAAATTATTAAATTTATTGGCATAAAATTCTTTGTAACATTTC
Source organism: Dasyprocta punctata (assembly GCA_004363535.1). Classification (NCBI taxonomy): domain Eukaryota; kingdom Metazoa; phylum Chordata; class Mammalia; order Rodentia; family Dasyproctidae; genus Dasyprocta; species Dasyprocta punctata. Next base: position 20,324 of record RJWM01000827.1, on the reverse strand, counting down.
CTTATTATCCTTTTCATATCTGTAGAACTTGTAGTGATGTCACCTTTCTCATTCATAGATTTTAATTTATGTCTATCTTTTTTTTAGATCAGTTTGGCTAGAGGGTTATTGAATTTTACTGATCTAAAAGAAACACTTTGGTTTCATTAATTTTCTCCATTGTTTTTCTCTCTTTTGTTTTTCTAATTTCAACTCTGATTTTCACTATCTCCTTTTTACCATAGGTCAGTGATGGTGAATCCATTGCACATGCATGCAGCAGCCAACTGTCTGTTATCACTGAAAGCTCTAAAAGGTTCACATCACTGCCCTAGGTCAATGTGCTCTGCATTGTCTAGTCCCTTAAAAGGAAAGCTAGGTCATTGGTCTTGTAGAAAGTCTGCTTTTTCTAGCCTGTTATTACCCCTGGGCTAAAATAAGAAATGTACTGTTTCTATATTTATTAGTAAACTATCACAGTTTGATTTTGGTACATTTATGTAGTATATAGGCAACATATCAATTTGGGTACTGTGTAGTTCTGCTCCATCAGTTTCTCAGCTTTAAAAAAACTGTGTTACCATATTTTGCTAAAACTTGTATTTATGTATTCACTGCATTCACAAATAATTTCTCCTTCAATGATGAAACCTTTTAAATGAATTTCCAATGGCATTCACAATACAATCAGATGTTTCACTTTTGAAAGAACACTTTTTTGCAGGGGAAGGTACTGGGAACTGAACTCAGGACCTTCACACTGAGCTACATCTGCAGCTCTTTTTAAAATTTTTTATTTTGAGATAGGCTCTCACCAACAATTTAAGTCTGCCTAGGCTAGACTTAAATTTGCTGTCTTCCTGCTTCAACCTCGCAGAGTGCTGATGCTACAAGCATGCACATGCCCAGCCCAAAAGCATTTTTAGATTCAGGAATCAGGTAGAAAAAAATACATGGAAATAACTAAAATAAACTAATTTTTTTCTCTGAAGCATCTGATATAAACTATCAACATTTGTTTTTTTGCAAAATTCTAACACCCAATCCATTAGCAGCTACTGTTTTAATTTTTCATATGTGCAAGTTCAGAAGGTACACTTATTATTTCTGATGCATGACTCTATTTAAATCATTCTCAAATTCCAAGATTTCTATACAAATGAAGTTGAAACAACTAATTTTAAATAAGCTTATCTAGTAACTATTTCTGAATGTCAATTTTAACATATCGTAACAACCTAGTTTTTGAGAATAAAATTTATGAATAAACCTGTAGAACTCTCAAGCTCAGTGTATGTCCAAAATTGATCCTTTTCTTGTCCATCAAACCTGTTTTTTTTTTTTTTTTTTTTTTTTTTAACTCTAATTGTACTTCACTAGCCGTCCAAGCCGGAAACCAGAAAGTTGTTGCCTCTCCTTCCCCACCTACAGTTAGTGAGCAGTCCTATTGAATTTTTTCCTTTAATGTAGGAGGAATATACTACCACTCAACCTCTACTGTAAGGTTGGCAGCCCTGAAAACTCCTTTTTTTAATGTAGCATGTTATGGATATATTCCTGCTCCAAAAGGAGTAAGGAGAAGGCATTTCCACATGCCACTAGTGATTTAAATACAGTAAAATTACAGAATCTATTTTCCAACTCACTACCTCAAACTCTGACCATTTTAAAGAAACTGCTAGTTTCTCTCACCTCATTCTAATCTACTCTGCACACTACAGACACAGTAAACTTTAATTATAAAAATAATTTCATGCCAGTCAGGTGGCATATGCCTATAATCCCAGTACTCTGGAAGCTGAGGTAAGATTCACAATTTCCAGCTCTGCCTGGGAAAGTTTGCAAGATGGTGTCTCAAAAACTAAATAAAGGCAGGGATGTAGCCCACTGCAAAGCCCGAGTACAACCCCCAGTACAAAACAACCAAAAAAAGATAATAATTCCATTTCGACATATTTCAATTTCCTTATCATTGAGGTAAATTCCCGGTGAATACCAGGTAATCCAATCAGATAGCCTTGGTTTAACTTTTCAGCTTCAGATCCAAATACTCTTCTTGTTCATTACATTATGTTGTAGGCACTTTACTAGCTGTAATCACTGTACTAGTTTTATGTATATATGTTTATATATATACTTTTCCTTGTGCCTGTGCTCAACTTGTGTTCTTAAAACATTCTGTACATACTCAGCATAGCAATTAACACAGATTATGCCAATTCTTCAGAACAGCAGTCATAGACCATTCACATTAAAACTTCCCAATCTTATCAGTGTGCTTAAGATACAGTAAATACACAACATACGCCAGATAAATATTGCACATATTCAGCTATGTACAACAGACAATATCCATATTCACGTTTAATTGCTATCCCGAGTACAAACTTTAACACAATGGCTAGAATACCTGGTAAAATGTAACAGATAAAAATAAAACCACTGAGCAAAGAAGAGGCTGCAAAGCGAAAGGGGAGGATACAAAAGTATGTGCTGATTAGTATGGAAGGAAATGAATAAAGGCAGAGAGGTATAAGGCAAGCATGTGGTCTCTAGTCTAAAGCTCTATCTCAAGAAAACTCACTTCACCGGAAACCACAACTTCTCGGGGAGCAAAAGAACCAGTGAAGCAGTCTCCCAGGCCCACGCAGTCAGCGTGTGTGCACGCCTACGAGCTATTACCACGCTCACGGTGTTCAGTTTGGAGTAAGTAGACTCTCGAGTTCCTGGGCGGCCTGGGCCTCAGACACCACCCTCGAGAAGACACTCCCTAGGCTGGCTTCGCCTGCAGGACAGGTGGCCTGAGCTAGGCACCTAAGCACACTGGCCCGGGACAGGGAGGCTCCGCAGAGACGGGACAGTGAGTGAAAGGGAAGACGAGCACGAGGTGTTGGGCAGGAGAGGGAAGGCCCCCAAGTCAAAGTATTCTGAGTCCCGAGTCCTGAGAATATAGCAGTCCACAAGACAGCCACGATCCTTGCCCTCCTGATGTGGCTCTCAAAACTACTGCAGAAACGCGACCGCTCCGCGCCGATGAGAGGCAGACGCCCTGCGTGCCCCCCACCTCAACTCCAGGTTCCAGAAGTTACTTCTCTTCAGGCAAGGGGCGGCGGTGGCCGCAAGTGGCTGGCTACTCCGTGCCCCGCTTGGGCCTCCTCCCGGGACCCCCGGCCCAAGACGGTCCCCCTGGTTCTCACCGAATCCTTTAATGAGCTCGGTGAAGACCCCGGGGTCGCTTTCCATGAGGCACCACTCCCCGGCATTGCCCGTCATGGCCCCGGTCACACACCGCCCCGCTCCACCTCTCGCACTCGGCCGCCCCCCGTAACCAGCTGCCGCCGGCCACAGTTCTCAGCAAACCCGCCGCGGAGCTCGTCAACCCCACGTCACCCCGCCTACTTCCCGACAGCCTCCGGGCGCCGTCACCTGCAGCGCGCCAGAGCGCAGGAAGACACTCTAGCCACCCAGGAGACGTCGAAAGTCTTCTAGGGCTTTGCGGGATCCGTAGCGGATTCGGAAGGGGCCGGAGCCTGAGCAGAAAGGGCGGGACTTCACGGCGCCGAAGGAGGTAACATCCGGGGTCCTCGCCGCTGGGGCGGGGGCAGGGGCGGAGGAAGGGGGAGGGGCTCGTTCCCGGAACCGAACCCGGAAGGCCCAGCGACTCTGGAGCGGGAGTTGTCCCCGCTCGTCAGGCTGCGGCCTTTCGTCGTTTCCCAGCCCAGTGCAGGGATTCTCCTGGCGGCGTTGCGATTCCGAAGGGCTGGCCGCCGGGCAAAGGTGAGGAAATGGGGAGGCGGTTGGGGGTCCTTTGTGCTGTCCGAGCGACCCTGGGGACGCGCAGGGTCTGAGTGGTGCTTCACGTCTCTCACCCGACGTCCCCGGTGCAGAGGCCGTGCAGACACTTGGCCAGCCGTCGTCCTCCCTGGCCCAGCACGCGCTGGGTGCCGAGCCCGCGTCGCTGCGGGGCATTGTCTCCAGGCCGCGGGGAGCCCCGTGTGAACCTGGGACCGCGCCTGCCTCTGCTTGCAGAGCTCCCACAGGCCAGCATCCATAGAGCCCGCTTTACTCCTCCTCTTTCTCCTCCTTCTCCCGCGGCTTCTGCGCGGAGAGGCGTTGTCTCTGATTCGGGTTTTTGGAAGAAGGGGCTTTGTGGGAAGAGGAGTGTTGAATTTATCCTAAAGGACGTAAGGAGGAGAGGAGAAGGCTGTCTAAGCTCTACGGAGATGGTAGACTGTTGTAAGGCATGCGATATCTTGGAAAATAAAATGTTTTAAAATGTAATGCATGAATCTTAAAAACGTTCGGGACGGTTGTAAAACCGACTGATGAAAATTACTTTTTTCTATAAGTCTCCTTCAGTCATCAGGCTGTCTTGCAGAGTACTGTAGTGTTAAGATTAAAGTTTTTTGAGAGTATGTTTATGCATCATTCTTTAAAACCATGTTCCAAGAAAAGACTTTGACTTCCAAAAAGAGAAAAGGAAAGTCATAATGGATAAACACTGATTCCTTGCTTTGTCAACAGGTCACCTGTAACCTGGAGTTAGCATTGTACTACAGTTTCTGTGAAATCACAAAATAAACCAGGTGAATATTACAGAAAGAAACAAAGAACAGTTTTTGAATTAAAGTAAGAACGAATATGTTGTAGGGTAGAAGCCAAAAATTGTATCAAGTGTTGATTTAAAACAGAATTTTTCCAAACCACAAAGTTTCTCCCTGGACACTGTTCACAGGTTGGTGGATTTCTGTTCAAAATATGCCCTTGAGTATTTAATTGGGAAAGTCTGAGGGCATACAAATCTGGCTATTCCTTATAAATGTTAGCAAGGATGACTAGCATCAGATCCCAGAAGTGTGTGCAGTATTAAATCCGTCATAATGCTATAAACTTGGAAATACTTTCTGTGCTAAACAAATACATTAAAATTTAAATTTATTTCCACATTATTTACCACATTTAACATGGTACCTAGTATTATTATTACTACTACTACTATTATTATTATTTTATTTTATTTTATTTTTTGTCTTTTTGAGGCAGAGTCTCACTATGTCGTTCAGGCGGGCCTTGGGCTCACTTTGTAGCCCAAGCTGGTTTCAGACTTGGAAACGATTCTCCTGCCTCAACTTCCCAAGTAAATGCTGGGATTACAGGAGTGCACCACCGCACCTGTCTCATGGTACCTATTATTGTAAAATACCAAATCAAAAATTTAGCCTTTGAGAAAATCTAGAAGTAACCAGAGCAGAAGATTTTGTTGTTTGAATTATGTCAGATTTAATACTGGGAACTAATAAAAAACAGATTTGGGGTCTTGAGAAAAATGAGATCTGGCAATGCTAGGCTAACATCACATGGCAACTGGTTGACTGCTCTTCAAATTAGCATAGGATCATGTTTGCCACAGTTCCTCATTGCTTTTTATTGGATCATACTTGACTTGATCCACTTATTCCCATTATTTGTCTGTATGAGATGAATAGATACATAGATAGATAGATTTTTTTTGTAAGTGTTACTGCGGATTGTATCCAGCATCTTTGCACTAAGCTACATCCCTGGCCTTCCCCCCCCCCCGCCCTGCCCCCATCACTAACTTGCCCAGTTGGGTCTCAAACTTGTGATTTGTTATCCTTCTACCACAGCCTCCCAGGGTACTAGGACTACATATTTAGCTAACCCATACTTAGCCTAACCCCAGTTTTTGTAATCTGGTTTCCTTTCAGTTATTTTACAAAGCGACATACATGTTAGTCAGCCTCGACTTCATTTTTAAAGGAAGCATCTGTATATTTGTTGATTTCTTGAGGTGAAAACATTTTCAAAAGATAGATTAGTAAGAGATACTGGAAAGTTATTTAGATGTGTAAATGCAAGAAATATTTAACAATCCTTAGAAACAATGTAGTATTAGTTTTGGTAATAAATACCATATTATGTTTTAGTTCTAATGGATATAAAGCAGACGGAAGTGCTGTTACATAGTGTTTTACTAGCATTTATTTTTGTATTCTATATTAAATCAAAAGAAAAATGAGGGCTGGGGACATAGCTCAGTGGCACAGCACCTGCCTGGCAAGTGCAAGGTCCTGAGTTCGATTCCTCGCACCAAAAAAAGAAAAATGAATGATATATAAAATATCCACAACTTATTTAAAGTGTGGTCATGTTTTTATTAATATTCTGACCTGTTTAACTTCTTCCTCAAATGTTAATTTATAAAAGTTTAATACAACAAGTAGTTTTAAATTCCTCAGAAAGATGTACTTTAAGAAGTCAGTGCAGAGCCGGGCATGGTGGCACACGTCTGTAATCCCAGCACTCAAAAGACTGATGCAGGAGGATCATGGGTAGTTCAAGACCAGTCTGGGCTACTTAGCACAAAGGTAGCCTGAACTACATAACAAGACCCTGTCTGTAGGGGGAAAAAAAAAGTACAATTCAGAACATTGTCATTATCTCAAAAGAGGTCCTTTTTATTACCAGTGATTTCCTAGGTTTTGTTCTCTGGTCTTCAGGCAACCACTAATGAACTTTTTTATATGAATTTGCCTCCCTTAGAAATTTCATACAATTGGAATCATTCAGTATACGGCCTTCTTTGTTTTGGTTTGGATTGGTTTTTTTGAGACAGAGTCTTACTATGTAGCCCAGGCTGGCCTGAAACATGCAGCAATCCTCCTGCCTCAGCCTCAAGAGTGCTAGGATTACAGATGTGCCACTGCACCCAACAGTATATAGCCTTTTGTGACTGATTTCGTTCACATGGCTTATGTTCCTCTTGTAACACACATCAGTACTTCATCCTATTACTAAAAAATTCCTTGGATACACTGTACTACATTTTTCTTTTTTTTGTACTGGGGATTGAACTCACAACCTGGCACTTATGCCATAAAGCTAAATCCCCGGCTGTACTACATTTTTCAATGCATTCTTCAACTGATAGAGATTTGAGTTGTTTCTAGGTTTTCCCATTGTGAATAACATTGATAAGTTTTTGTGGGAATATGTTTTCATTCCTCTCAAATGTATTGAAGAATTCCTGAGTCATACGGAAATTACATATAATCTGTTGATGATAAAGTGCTTTCCTGGCTGTGTTATTTTACATTCCACTAGCAGCAAATCAGGTTTTAATTTCTCTAAATCCTCATCAATACCTATATTGTCTTGAATGTGTGAAGTAGTACCTCATTATGGCTTTGTTTTGTAGTGCTGTGGCTCCTACCCAGGGCCTTGCTAGTTAGAAAGCACTCTTTAGAGTTAAACCTGAGCCCCTCATTGTGATTTTGATTTGCATTACCTGAAGACTAATGATGTTGGGCATATGTGTTTATTGGCTGTTTGGTACCTTTGGAGAAATAACTTCAGATTTTTTTGCCATTTCTTTGGAGAAATGTTTGTTCAAATTTTTTTTCCTATTTTTTTAGTTGAGTTAGAGTTGTGTTATTTTGACAAGTATTTTCTGTATTCCATATGTTTGTTACCATTTTATGTTTTTCGTGGTGCCTTTACCTTTTTTTTTTTTTTTTTGAGACAGGTTCTCGGTGTGCAGTTCAGGCTGGCCTAGAGCTCACTTTATAGCCCCGGCTGGTCTTGAACTTGCAATGATCCTCCTGCCTCAGCCTCCCAGGTGCTGAAATTACAGGTGTGCACCACCATGCCTGGCAGTTTCACATTTTTATGAAGTCCGGTTTGTTCTTTTTGTCATTTGTCCCCTTGGTATCTATTCCAGTACCAATTCTCTGACACTTGGGTGTCCTCCAGAGGTTCAGTTTAATTCTGCAGCTACCTGAAATTTACATCAGATCTCAAAGACAAAGTTGTCAAAATACCAGCTACAAGTAGAGTCCATAAGCTACTCACACTTCTACCCTATCAACTATAAATTTAGGGCTTTCTACCACTCAAGGTTAATAATTCTTTAGAATGACTTATGTAATTTTCAAGAAATGATATATTTAAGATTACAGTTATATTATAAAGACTACAACTCAGGAGTGGCAAAATAAAAGACACAAAGGGCAGGAACGGGGGCAAGTGGAGACTTGCCCTCCCTGTGGAATCAAGCACATAACAAACTATCAGAAACCTTGTACAAAGACCAAATACTGTCTTATACCACAGTGTTATACCAGTTTTAAAGTTGTAATGATCAATACAGCCAATTTTAAGGTTAAGTTCTAGTCGCCCCTCAGTGACAGAAAGGAAAGTAGCCTGGGACTTTCCATCTTTTGTCTTTCACTTTAAAAATTTAACTGGCAAGTCTACATACTCAACTACAGAAGTGTACTAGCTGTTAATATAATCTGTTCTGCTATTTTATGCTGCATCCTGGAAAATACCATCACAGAAATTATGAAAAGCTAACCAGTTTCTGCTCAAGAAATATTGAAAGGATATGTCCTTGTGGTTGTCTTTACTGTGTCTGTTGATAAAGCTACAATTTATTTCTTATGTCAGAAGATAAAATTACAACAAATTTAACCTGAGGGCCTTATTTGTTTTAGTTGGGATTCTAGATTCTAGACAAGTAGAACAAGTGAGTTTCGTAGTGTGGGAAGAAAAACCACAATGATAGAAGAAAGCTGATTGGTTAACATCAGGTTACTTTCTTTGTAAAGGTTAAAGGAGAGACCTCCCTTGCTGTCTTGGGTGGCTTAAATAATCTATTTTCAGGAAAAAATAGTCTATTTTAGGATCAGTCTGCTCCCAAAAGTTTCAGGTAGACTACCAGGTATTTAGCATGAGTCACTTGACTGCATTTTGTTTCAACTGGTCTATTGAGGCTACTTAATGTAGGAGCTTAGAACAAGACAATGGCCTTCATACTTTTAATGTAAATTTATAGTAAGGATTACAAGAATTACCTCTTTTAACCATCCTTCTTAGAATAAAAGCTGATCTTGCTACTTATTCTACTAAAAAAATACATACTTGAATACCTCAAATATACCAGAAGAACTTAGAGAAGTATTAGTCTGATGACATTTTCACTCAGTTCTCATCACAACTTTGTAACTTTTTCTTTTTCCTTGATTGTATTTTTATTATCTCCATATAGTACATTTATTATTTTGACTACAGAATTTCTTTTAACAGCTTGTTTGTGTTTTCATCACATGTCAAGACCTTTATTTCCAAAATAAGTTACTAGAAAGAAAAATCAGTTGTGCATAATTCTTAACCAAATGGTTCAAAAAGTCAATTTTAATGGTGTCTAGTTGTCCTTAAGTATGTATTATTCATTATTTAAATATGGTCTTCTAGGTGCAGAAGAGAGATTTTTGAATAATAAAGACTGGTCCCTGCTGTCAAGGAAACCACTGATGTAGTATGCATGCTCACAATTAATATGGAAAAAAGAGATTAGGAAGGTGATATTTTGAGCTTTATATTGGGACTTTTAAATACAAACACTTGAGCATTGAGGGAGTAGGAGTAGACATAGAATAGACTGATGCTAAATGTCGTTTCATTGTTATTCATTTAATAAAAGGAATAAGCCCTGGTAGGCAGGTTGAAGGTTTTTTTTGTGAAAGTTGAAGAAGAAACTAGCAATGTCAAATACATTGTAAAGGTCAACATAAGTTAAAGGTTTCTATCAGGGTTGTCATATCAGTCTTCGAAAAGGCTCTTAGTCTCAAAAGTTTTTTTTTTTTTTCATGAAATTTAGAAGTAAAGGCAAATTGAAAAGAAAGAAAGAATAAATGTAAGTGGCATTCACTTCACCTGGAGAGTCAGCCTACATAGTAACTGTATTAGTCCCTAATAACAAAATCGTTACATCTCTGATACCACTCAAAACCTATCCCTGCACTAATGTAAGTAAAGTTGCATCAGTTGTATTTGTAACACTGACACTAAATTTGCAACACAATGGAAATCAGTGTCCCCTTTTATCACATTCCGAATTAAGGCTCCATTCTCATTCACGTATCCCCCACACCATTATCTTCTCCTCTCTAGTCTTTATTTGCTAACCTAGCTAGTAAACTTTCCCACATAACATTTGCAACTGTATCAGTCAGATTGAAAATTTCCCCCATTTCCTTACCCCTCAGGCTCAAATCTGTCTTTACACATACATACCTTAAAATCCTTCAGAGGGTATAGGATCTCTTTTGCCACCAGTGGACCAGTCTGTGAACTCTTTCTGTACTGTTTCTTTTAGGGGTTTTACTCTCAGTTATCAAGTTTTTCTCCTAGGTTCCAACCTCCCTATTAACCTGTCTTTTTTTTTTTTTTTTTTTTTTTTTTTTTTTTTTTTTTTTTTTTTTTTTTTTTTTTTTTTTTGTGGCACTGGGGATTGAACTTACAACCTCGTGCCTGCCAGACAGGCGCTGAAGCCACTGAGCCAAACTCCCAGCCCTAGCTTTTTGAGGCAGGGTCACACTATGTAGCTCAGGCCAGCCTTGCACTCACGTTGCAGCCAAAGCCGGCCTGGAACTCACAGCTCTCTGCCTGCCTTAGCCTCCTGAGTGCTGGGATTAAAGTCATGCACCATGCCTGGCTAACCTGTCTTTTATGTTCCTTCATTAACTATGCTGCTATAGAAGAGTGGCCTGCCTCTACAGTCTCTTCTCACAGCCTACTCCTGGTCTCCCTGAAATCAACCTACTTCATAGGGGGAGTTGTTGGTTTGGTTTAGTTTGGCTTGGTATGGTTCAGTTTGGTTTGTGTCTTAGTTACTTTTTACTTGTTGCCGAGACAAAATACCTGATGCCCAAAATTAGGGAAGGAAAGATTTATTTCTTACAGTTCTCGGGGAGGTTTCAGTTCATACTTAGCTGGCTCCAAGGCAGCTTGGTGTGGTGGGGCTGCCATTCATGGCAGCTGCAAACAGCAAGGCACGCTGGCGCGAGAGAGGGGAGAGAGAGGGTGCACGCCAGAGAGGGCGAAAACGAGCAAGAGGAAGACCTGCCTCATTTACACTGTATGTCGGCTCCACCTCTGGGTGGGTGCAGCACTCACATAGTCAATCCCCACACCAGATTCAGCCTCATCAAAAGTATGTGAGGACTTGGAGGGGGGCCATAGTATATCACCCAGTACAGTTTAGAAACAGGGTGTTATTATGTAGTTCAGGCCAGCCTGAACCTTAATATGTAGCTGACCTCGAACTCGCAATCTTTCTGCCTCAGCCTTGAAATACTAAGATTATAGGCATGGACAACCCTGTCCCTCACAGCCTGCTCCTTACCACTCCGGTGCAATTGAATTTTCTAGTTAGTCCTGTTTATTGGTTGGACATTTTCCCATACTTTATTTACTTGATCTCAGAGCATTTGTCATTACCAGCCATTTACTCCTTGAAATTCTCTTCCTTTTAGTCCACAATCCCTCTCTCTGTCTCCCGTTTTTCTTTAACTTCGTGCTCCTCCTCAACTGGCTTTTAAAGGACCGTTTTCGCCTTATCTCCAAATTGTTAACATTCACCAGGATTCCGTTCTTTATCTTTCCCCCCAACATAAGCATGTATCTCTTCAACACAAAATTTCTTTTGCTACGTATTCCTCTTTATGTTACTTTCTTGTCTGTCAGCTGTCTTTACAGCTATACCAGTTCATTTAATAGTGCCTTTTCTGGAATGTAAAGACACAAAGCAGAAATTCAGAAACCTCTCTGTTATGCCTTTCAGTTTTTCAGTCCATGTTTTCTGCATACATCTTTCTGAATTTTTGAGTTGGCACTATTTCATTCATGCTGACTCAGCATTTTTCTAGTATAGCACTTAGTTACAATTCAGTTTGCATTTCTGCTTCCACAAGTGAATGCTTTCTCTGAGGTCAGGAATTCATTTTGTTCATCTATTTCATGGAACAGAAACCTTCATGTCTTCCCAGGGATGCTAGGGGAAGTTTTTTTGTTGGTTATATTGTTTTGTTTGCCAGGGCAGAAGCTTTTTGTATAATGATGATATAGGATGGATAGTAAAAGTAGTTGTAGATTGGTAAAGTATTGATTATTATGGTTACTCTTTCAGATTAAAAAAAAAAGATATTGTTGCAAGAAAGCTAGTTCTAATAGCTTTAGAGATGATACAAGGAGGAAAGTAGTTGTTCTGATTGTCGTATAAACTATGAATGAGCAAGCACAGTTAATAAAACAATCAGGATGCCATCAGTTACAAGTAACAAAATTAAACAATGAAGAAACATTCATGACATAATAGGACGGTGATGGAAAACTTTTTAGAGCTTTCAGTGATAACAACCCCCTGTAGTGTGCATGCCATATGTTTGCTGTCACCATAATAGGATAGTTTAAGTAGAGCAGTTCCAAGTACCTCAGTGATACCAAGGACTCAGATTCTGTTTTTCCGCTCTACCATCCTTATATATAGTATTGATGTGTCCTCATGAACTGATTACATTTGTGAAGATACAACTCTTCAGATACTACTTGAAATTGAAAGTAAATGCAAAAAGAGAAATATCCCTTTTTTGTTTTTTAAAGCCTAAGCCCCATTTTAAGAAAGATGAAAACCTCAAAAGAATTCCAAGCAAAGTAATAATGGGCCAGATCTATGACATACAATCATGTGACACGGAGAATGCCAGCACTTGATTGGGGCTGGGTCCCCAGGAACAGCACCCCTTGGAGCTTTTGATGTTTACACATGGTTAAGATTCATCCCAGACCTACTTCATTGTAAAACTCAGGGCCAAGAACCCACTGATCTGTGTTTTAACTATTCATATAATTTTGGTGCATATAGAATTTAAGAACCACTGGCTTAGAGTAATCAGGATCCTTCCCTTGGAGTTAGAGAAAAGCCTAAAAGCCTTTAAAAGACTGAAGGATAAGGAAACCAGAGAAAGTAGAGAAATACTGTCAGATAGACAACCAAAAATGCCTGCACAGTTCTTCAAGGATTAACGTTTTTCTTCATGCCAGCTACTGTGGTTCCCTACTTTTTACTTTTATTCTTCTCTATCTGGGACTAAGACCTCACACTAACCTATCCAGTTAGTCTCAGAAGCAGTACCCTGTACCTCACAAATAGGACTCCTTAGTTGTTGCTTCTGATTGTCATATCTTTGTGTCTGTAATCTGGTTGGTTGGTTTGAAGTTTTTTGAGTTTCCCTAGATTATAAAAATATATACAAAGCAAAAGAACTTTTAAAATTCACATTGGGTGTTCCAGTATTCATTTCTGGATGGTCACATGTGGTTTTTGTTTTCAATTCATTTTTTGCTTTTTCTGGTTTTTCTTAGGGATGTTTATTTTGATTTTGTACTGAGTAAAGCTTATTGAACTTAAAAGGTATTTTTAAATTTTAAAGGTAATAGGTTTCAATAAGCACAGATTAATATTTTTTGTATGTAATTTTATTGTTTCCATCTAATCGAATTAATATTTTGTTTTTTGGTAGGTTTCCTGAAAGACAGGAAAGATGGAGGAATCTATAAACCAAATGCAGCCACTGAATGAAAAACAAATAGTCAATTCTGAAGGTGGATATGTATGGCAAGTCACTGACATGAATCGACTACATCGGTTCTTATGTTTTGGTTCTGAAGGTGGTACTTACTATATCAAAGAGCAGAAACTGGGCCTCGAAAATGCTGAAGCTTTAATTAGATTGATTGAAGATGGCAGAGGATACGATGTGATACAGGAAATAAAGTCATTTAGTCAAGAAGGCAGAACCGCAAAGCAAGAGCCTTTGCTCTTTGCACTTGCCATTTGTTCCCAGTGTTCTGACATAAACACAAAGCAAGCAGCATTTAAAGCTGTTTCTGAAGTTTGTCGCATTCCTACCCATCTCTTTACTTTTATCCAGTTTAAGAAAGACCTGAAGGAAAGCATGAAATGTGGTATGTGGGGTCGTGCTCTCCGGAAGGCTGTCGCAGACTGGTACAACGAAAAAGGTGGCATGGCCCTTGCTCTAGCAGTTACAAAATACAAACAAAGAAATGGCTGGTCTCACAAAGACCTGTTAAGACTGTCACATGTTAAACCTTCCAATGAAGGTAAGCCTAAAGTCTTTGGGGAGTGGGAGTGGGGGTAAAAGTGAGGAATAGCCAATAAAAAGCAAATGTTCATTTGATATTATATAATTATTTTCTAGAATTATTCCTTAATTCTCAAGACATACATTGACTGACCAGTTCAAATGTTTACTGCCAACCTGGAACTAATGACTTCTCACAGGCAACCCAGGCACTAAGAATAAAGAATCATAGGACAGATATACAGGTTAATATTCTAAATCTTTAGTAACACCATGCTAACTAGAACCAGGTGACGGTTGTGAATACTGCATAAAACAAAATTAAAGTTATAGTAAGCAAAAAAGCTGCTTGAATTGGTGACAGAGAATGAGACTACAGTGCTACTCAGAATAATAATTTTAAACAAATTCTAATTAAGCAACCAGTAATTAAGATATTAATATCTTAACGGAAATGGTGTATTTATAATAGACAAGTCAGCCAAAGTGTAATTTAATCAGATATTTATCATGTGCCTGTGTATCTGCACAATTAGGGAGCTGGGTAGGATACAGCTGCATTAAGAAGTATTTCTTTTCATTGGAGAAACAACATAGACATGCTTACATAAAACATTTAGTTATGTAAGACATTTATACCAAACTCTGGAAGACAACAAGTCGTGGTACTTTTGAAGTTCCTAATACTAACTTTCTTTATTTTTTGAGATGAGGTCTCACTGTGTACTCCAGGGTGGCCTCAAACTTATAGCAGTCTTCCTGCCTCAGCCTCCTAGTGCTAGGAATACAGATGTGCGCCACCACACCCAACTTGTTAGTATTAACTTTCCTTCTTTCTTTCTTCCTTTCTTTTTGTCTTTTTTGAGGCAGGGTTTCACTATTTGGTTCGGGTTGGCCTTGAACTCATTTTGTAGCCCGAGCTGGCCTCAAACTCGCAGTGGTTCTCCTGCCACAGCCTCCTGAGTGCTGGGATTACAGGGATGTGCCACTGTGCCCAGTAATACTAACTTTAGATCAAATCACTTAAGAGTTCAGAAATAGCACATATGTTCAGACTGGCTTAGATATCATTTGACCTATAAAATATTTTAGGGGAAAAATTATCAGTATTTAAAAACATCAGAACACTTCAGATAAACATTGATATTTTAACTTCTGGAACATGCATCTTTTGGCAACAGTAAATTAGTACTTGTTTAAAACACCCAATGTATATTCTTTTTAGTTCACCACAGTCCTGATAACTTACAACACTCTGACGTGTTATTTCACCTGCCTTGCCCTCAAAGAGATTTGAATTTGAGGATTTAATCCTTACCTTTAATAGATGTGGAGAATAAGACCTAAAAAGATCAACATTTAATCGTAGAAAGTATGTCAGAACCTAGATTTTTCTCAGCCCCCAGCCCTTTCAATGATTAGAAAGTATAGATAGAATGAACAATTTTCCCCCTTTAAAAAAATAATTCTGTAGTAATCTCTCTCTAAAACTGTAAAAGAAGCTGCCTACCTCCCCACTTCCTTTTAATCTGTTATTAATGAATCCATATTTATTCAGATACAGAAAGACAAGTGAAAATGGTAAAGAGATCTGTGCTCTTAGGAATCATTCTGAGATTATAAATAGGCCCTGACATCTCAAGGGGGAACAAAGCCTCTGTAATACAATTAAATAGTTACTTAAGATATAGAACTTTTCACCATTTCGTATTTAAACGGTGATGACAAAATAAAATTAATGTGCTCTATTTGCTTAAATGTGTTTGTTATAACATAGAAAACAGATTCCCACTTTAAGGGAGTTAACTCCTGTGTATGTAACTAAGCCTATCATAGGATGTATTCTCAAGAAATGTGTTCTATTTTTTACTTGATAATCCTACCTGCTTTTCAATTCTTTATCTTGTTAAAGGACTTGCCATTGTGACCAAATACATTACAAAGGGCTGGAAAGAGGTCCATGAATTATATAAAGAAAAAGCACTTCCTGTGGAGACTGAAAAATTACTAAAATATCTGGAGGCTGTAGAAAAAGTGAAGCGCACGAAAGATGAACTGGAAGTCATTCATCTAATAGAAGAACATAGATTAGTTAGGGAGCATCTTCTAACAAATCACTTAAAGTCTAAAGAGGTGAGTAAATTCATTTTAAAAAGAGGAATAATAACTGGACACTCTGGCACATGCCTGAAAGCCCAGCGCTTGGGAGGCAGAGGCGGGAGGATCGAAGTGAGTTTGAGGCCAGCCTGAATTACAAAGCAAGACCCTGTCTCCAAAAAAAAAAAAAGGAGTGAAATAACATGTGCAAGGTCCTGGGTTTGATTTCCAGCACTGCAAAAGGAAAAAAAAAATGGAGAAAAAAATACATCTTGAATGTTTATTTAAAATCCCTAACATGAGACCAAATGTGGTTGGCATTTTGTGTTAGTTCAACTTCAGAGAATTTGCTGTCTCACTAATTTTTTAAAATCTGTATTTCCTTTATGAAATATACTTTACTTCCTTCTAGAAAAGAATTTAACTGATTTGATAAACTTTTGATCAAATATGACATTTTCATTCTGAAAGTACGTTTGAGTCTTGAAAGCCTTAGAGAATGTTATTATTATTACTGATATAGCTATGTTATAGTGAATTATTTCTCCTTCATTTGTTGTATGTCTACCTATGTATTTCCCTTAATTCATTATTTATCTTCCCATAGGTGTGGAGGGCTTTATTACAAGAAATGCCTCTAACTGCATTACTAAGGAATCTAGGAAAAATGACTGCTAATTCAGTACTTGAACCAGGAAATTCAGAAGTATCTTTAGTATGTGAAAAACTATGTAATGAAAAACTGTTAAAAAAGGTAAGCATTATTGGTAGCCTTCATTAACTGAGTGAAAAAGTTGGCTCCTAAATTTTGAAAATGAAATCAGTGTGGTTTTTAGGTGTTCTGAGATATATAGCATACCAAATTGCATTTTGACTCTAAAATCTAAGGTTAATACATCCTCATTTTTCTCTGTTCCTCGTAAAATACATCTCTTAGCTATAGTAGCATAAAAATCTAAGGAAGACACATAATTACAAGTTTTTGGTTGAATTTTGCATATTTTTTTTTTGATCCTAGGCTCGTATACATCCATTTCATGTCCTAATTGCATTAGAAACTTACAGAATAGGTCATGGACTCAGAGGAAAACTGAAGTGGTGCCCTTGTGACGAAATCTTGAAAGCATTGGATGCCGCCTTTTATAAAACATTTAAGGTAATTTTTTTATATTACGGTTTAATATCCTTTGTAAAAATATATTTTAAGGGTCATAATACTATAACCATTTATGAGTACACAGTCATTTTCTCAATTTCTGTGAAGGTGGATATATAGTTAACATTTGTAAGTTATGGGGAAAGTTTCTCCTTACCTTTGGGCAGCAATTCTAAGATTATTTTGATAATTTTAATGATTTTGGCAAGTTACTAAATTTAAGTATTTGGGATTATTAAATTTTTTTTTATTTGCATTCTTGTGTGTGTCCTTGCCTTGGCTTTCTGTCCTTTGTTTTTTCCATTAATTGGTAGATATGTCTCATCAATCTTGATGGAAAGTAAATTATTTAGACTGGAAATCCCATATCAGAGCTATACATAAAATTTTCTTGATATGCAATAGAATAACATTCAAATTCAGCAGCAAATTAAAAGAAATGTACACCAAAAAGAAAGAAAGAAAGAAATATACACCATCACTGAGTAATACCTGTTTCTGACATGAAAGGACATTTCAGCATACAAAAATCAGTCAACATAATACAGGACATTATGTTATGTGAATTAAGGAATAGTGGAACTATTTGATAATCTGAATTGATGCACAAAAATATTTGACAAAATTCAACATCATTTCATCATTTAAAGGCAGTTAATAAACCAGAAACAGAAGCGAACTTCATGTAATAAAGGCTCTGTGTGTGTGTGTGTGTGTGTGTGTATTTTTTTTTTTTAAGCCATACTTATATGTACTGACATATTCTCTTTGGTGAAAAATTGAAAGCTTTTTGCTGATGATCAGGAATAAGACAAGAATGTCCCACTGTGTCATTTCTACGTAGTACTGGAAGTTTTAGCAACTGGTGGAGAGAAATAATTCTAAAAATCAAGATTGAAGGAAAAAGTAAAATTATCACTAAACTCAATTGCATGATCTTATAGAAATCCTAAAATCCTAAAGGGTGCACAACCCACATATACACATACAGTTAGCGAGTTAATCAAATTAAACAAAATTACAGGATATAGTCAACAAATAAAAATCACTTACGTATCTATACACCAGCAGTGAACAATTTGAAAAGGAAATTAAGACAATATTTCCACTGACAGTAGTTATCTAAGAGAATAAATGAAGTGAGGCATTTTGGCATACACCTGTAATCCCAGCACTCTGGGAAGCTGAGGCAAGTTGGACCCTCACTTGGGGAATATAGCAATTTAGCAAGACCCTACTTTAAAATTAAAAGACAAAACAACCACCAAAAAAAAACCTGCTAGGTATGGTGGCCACACCTCTATAATCCTGCCACTGGGAAGGCTGAGGCAGGAGGATTACCATGAGGTCAAGGCCAGCCTGAACTACATAATAAGGAGATCCTATCTCCAATTTAAAAAAAAAATTAAAAAGAAAGAATGATTGGGGATGTAATTCAATGCATAGATTTTGGTTTGAATCTCCAGTTCCACAGAAAAGGGAAAGAAAAGAGGGAGGGTGGGAGGGTAAAAAATTTAACTACAGAGATGTAAGTACTGTACATTGAAATCTAAAGCATTAAGATAAATGTAAAAATATGTATTTTTCTGGTTTGAAGGCTTAAGATGATAGTAGTATCCAAAGCAATGTACAGATTCAACACAGTCCCTTTCAGAATTCCAATAACATGTTTTGTAGAAAAAAAATTCTAAAATTCATGTGAAATTTCAAGTGACCTCTAATTGCCAAAACAATCTTGAAAAGAAGTTGAAATACTCACTTTGGGATTTCAAAACTTACTACAAAGCTGCAATAATTAAAACACTGCATTACTAGCCTAAAGACAGACATATGGATCAAAGAAATAGAATGGAAAGCCTTTGTAAATCTGATCAGTCGGTTTTTGAGAAAACCAAGATGATTCGATGGAGAAAGGACAGTATTCACAAATGATGCTGGAAAAACTGCATATTCTTATGTAGGAGAATGAAGTTGGACCTTACCTTACATTATGTACAAAAATTAGTTCAGAACGCATCAGTGACCTACATTTAAGAACTAAAACTATATAAATACCAAAAGCATAGGTAATAACAATTAAAAACATAGATAAGTTGAACTGCAAAATTAAAATCGTATGGGCGACTTCCTGCAAAATGGCCGACCTGATGACTCCGCCGTAGGGAGACTCCCTGGAATATACCTCCCAAATGCTGGAATACAAAATAATATAATAACAGAAAGAAGGAAAGGGGAGGGAGATGGATCCTCTGGACCTAAGAGGAGTCTAGGATGAGAACTGTAGCCCTCGGAAAGAGTAAAAAAAAGAAGAAGAAGTAAACAAACAAAGGTGGCGGCACCTCTGACCGGAGCTCAATCCAATCAACGCGGACTCAAACTGGGAAGGTGCGATTAAAGTGCTTGAGATGTGCGATTGAACTTCTGTGGCTAAGGCGGAAACCGCAGAGACAGCTATCGATCGTGGAAAGAGGTGGTCACGAGCTGGTGAGTGAGTAAACTCAGCGGGCCCCAGCCCCCCACCCCCCACTCCCCAGGGAGAGGGAGGAACAGGCTTCCATCTTGAGACAGGAACTGCACCTAATTAGGCACGGTTCCTTGCCCACACCAGGCCCTGGAGGGTCCTGGCGGAATCCGCACGGGCGTCCTGGGGGTGATAGAGGAAATTAGGCGGACGGCCCTATCCACGGGCACTTCACCAGACATCCGCGGAGCAGAGGCCGCTGGGGAAACACAGCAGAGCCCAGGAAAATGCCAAGAAGGAAAGGTAGAGGGCGCTCTCCAGACTCCAATACAAGCAGCACAAACCCGATTGACGTAAAGGCAGACAAGGTTGGGAGTCCAAAAATTAAACTCTCAGAGGAGATGCAACTGAAGTGGGGAGACAACTCCATGAAGCTATGAAAGAAATTAAAGCGGCACTGTTAGGCCAACTGAGAATTGAAATGAAATTAATAATTGGGCAATCCCTTAGCGCCTCTAAAGGAGACATAGCCGGAAAGGTGGAGGACGGAAAATCAAAGGAGATTGAGAATGAGACACATAAAAACTTAGAATGCATCAATCAGATTCAGAGAGAATACCAGGAACTCAAAGACTTCAATAAAAGTTGGCAGAACCACCTGAAA